>PVLA01001459.1:0-356619 GCA_004027455.1 Hydrochoerus hydrochaeris | reverse complement strand
TCATCAAGAAGATTATACATCATGACCAAGTGGGGTTCATTCCAGGAATGCAGGGATGGTTTAACATATGCAAATCAATAAATGTAATACACCACATCAACAGAGCCAAAAACAAAAACCACATGGTCATCTCAATAGATGCAGAAAAAGCTTTCAACAAAGTCCAACACATGTTCATGATAAAAACCCTTCAGAAACTTGGAATACATGGTGTCTACCTCAACCTTATAAAGATCATCTATGACAAACCAACAGCCAGCATTATACTAAATGGACAAAAACTGAAAGCTTTCACTTTAAAATCAGGAACAAAACAAGAATGTCCACTCTCACAACTCCTTTTCAACATAGTTCTGGAAACACTAGCCAGAGCAATCAGACAAGAGAGAGAAATAAAAGTAGTAAATATAGGAAAGGAAGAAGTTAAATTATCACTATTTGAAGATGACATGATACTATATATAGAAGACCCAAAAAACTCCATTAAAAGACTGCTAGAGGTAATAAACAAGTTCAACAACGTAGCTGGATACAAAGTCAATGCTCAAAAATGAATAGCATTCCTATTCAAACAAAAAACTCATGTAAGAGAGAAATTACAGAAATGTCACCCTTTACAATAACATGTAAAAAAATGAAATACTTAGTAATCAACCTAACTAAAAATGTAAAAGACCTATATGCTGATAATTATACTACACTGAAAAAGGAGATTGAAGAGGATATTAGAAAATGGAAGGACATTCCTTGCTCTTGGTTAGGAAGAACCAACATTGTGAAAATGACCATACTTCCAAAACTGTTACACAGATTTAATGCAATCGCAATCAAAATACCTTTGACATACCTCACAGATCTAGATAGAACACGACTAAAATTCATTTGGAAACAGAAGAAACCTAGAAGAGCAAAGGCAATTCTAGGCAACAAAAGCAAGGCAGGAGGCATCTCAATTCCTGACTTGAAATAGTACTATAAAGCCACAGTGATAAAATCAGCTTGGTACTGGCAAAGAAATAGACCTGAGGATCAATGGAACAGATTAGAAGATGCAAGCACAACTACAAAGACACTCAGCCACCTGATATTTGACAAAGGGGCTAAATATGTCCACTGGAGGAAGAATAGTCTCTTTAATAAAATAAATGGTGTTGGAAAAATTGGCTCTCTACATACCAAAGGCTGAAACTAGATCTAAGCCTATCATCACGCACAAAACTAAAGTCTAAATGGATGCAACATCTAAATATTAAAATAGAAACACTAAATCTACTGGAAGACAAGGTAGGTAGAAGTCTTGGAGACAAAGGGGTAGGCAGAGAATTCATGAACGAAATGCAAACTGGACAAGAAACACTTTAAAGAATCAACAACTAGTATCTCATAGTATTGAGCAGCTTCTGCACTTCAAAAGAAATCACCAACAGAGTGAAAAAAAAACCCACAGAATGGGGAAGAATTTTAACCAGCAACCCCTCAAAGAATTTATCAATAACATATAAAGAACTGAAAAACATCAAGCCCCCCCAATTCAAAGACCCTCTCCAAAAATGGGCATATGAGATGAACATACAGTTCTCAGATGAAGATATACAACTGGCAAATAAATACATGAAGAAATGTTCACTATCACTGGTCATTTAAGAAATGCAAATTAAAGTAACATTGAGATTTCACCTCACTCCAGAAAGAATAGCTGCCATCAAGAAGAACTGGTAACAAATATTGGCGAGGCTGTGGAGAAAAAGGAACACTGCTCCACTGTTGGTGGGAATGTAGACTGGTGCAACCATTATGGAAATCCATATGGAGAATTCTCAGAAGACTAGGATTGGAAGCCCCATTCAATCCAGCTATTCCCCTCCTGGGTATTTTCCCAGAAGAAGTGAAAAGTTCAAATCACAGTGATATATGTGCACCCATGTTCATAGCTGCACAATGTGTGATAGCTAAATCCTGGAAACAACCAAGATGCCCATCAACTGCAGAGTGGATGAAAAAGATGTGGCATTTTTATACAATGGAGTATTACTCAGCTATAAAAAAGGATGAACTTGAGGCCTTCGTAGTCAAATGGAGACATCTTGAGACTATCCTCATTAGTGAAATAAATAAGAATCATATTTAGAAATATCATATTGTGTCTTTAGTGTAAAAAGCAAGTAAGAACTACAAGAGTAATAAAACCAAAATGTGTAATTGCTATTATAAATAAGAGAGGAAAAGAAAGTGCTCTAAGGGATATAACTGCATGTATGTTTGAGTGTGTAAAATAGATGACCATATTGCTGAATCTTTGTTGGATCTTTGAGCAGAACTGTTTGTAGTCTGACTGTTTGAATATTTACTATGTACCCTTTAACTTTGTAACTTGAACAACTACATCCAGGAAGACAGTATGTAATTTATAAATTACTGATTTCTTAGTTGGGCTTTTTCTCATTTTCCTTTTTTTTCTTTCTTTTTCTTTCTTTCTTTTAGAATTCTGTATTTTTGCTACCCTTTTTTCTGTTTTGCTTTTTTTTCTTCTCTTTAAATAAAATTTTTTAAAAATGTATAATTGCTATTGTAAAAAAAGAGGAAATAGGAAGCACTATAAAAGATATAGCTGCATGTATGCTTAGGTGTGTGGGATTGATGACCATATTTCTAGGTTCTTGTTGGATTGTTGAACAGATCTGTTTGCACTCTCACTGCTTGAGTGTCCACTTTGCTTGCTTTAATTTTGTAACTTGAAAAACTATTCCTAAAAGAACAATATGTAATTTATCAACTAGTGATTTCTTACTGTTTATCTTCTTTTCTTGAAATTCTGTAATATTTCTACCTTTTTCCGTTTTATTCTCTTTTAGAAAAATGGTTTTCACTTTGTCTTGTTTATATCATTCTGATATGTACCTTGAGTTAAAATGTTTCAAATTTTATACGATTTAACAATAAAAGTGAAAATACAAACACAACTACAAGTATGTTAGAAAATCTTAAAGAGTTAGGTTACACCTGTCATCTCCGTACTTGAGAGGCTGAGTTGGGAGGATCTCCTTGAGTTGGAGGCCAGCCAGGGCTGCATAAGTGAGTTCACTTTTATAGCTTAGACCTTGTTTCTAAATAAATAAATAAACAAACAAAAACACTGGTAGTGATGGAAGTGACATATGCAAATTCTGGCTTTCCTTGCACAGAAGCAGTACTGTGAAAAAAAAATTAAAAGCATCTACAGAGCTCTGTTTTGGTTTCTCCCTGCAATTGTCTTGGGATAACATGCTTACTCTACTTCTATGACCATTCAGAACTCTAAAGTGTCTTCAAGAAAAATTAGAATAGTATAGAGAATAAATTTGAATAGATACTTCCCATACTTTCCCCAAACTCCCTGAATGGGATGATTAAGGATTTATCATATGCAGTAGTAGTGGTAATGTTGATTCTCCCTGAAAATCAGAAGATGAGATACTTAAATAAAGATTTGTTTAATAGAATCAGACATTATTAAAGTTTACTGGTGGTGGTCATATTGTACTCTGAGAGCCACCTAAACCACTCCCTTAAAAGTCCTTTAGCACATTGGAGTTGATGCTTGGCATCTAACTTTCCCCCGTGAGTGCTGAGAAAGTTTCTGATATTCCTAAGGGTGAAAGAACTCATAAGACATCTGAGAAGTAGAACTAGTGATTCTGTCAGAAGCAGATATATTAGAATACATTTATAATGCTTTGAAATTAGCCAAATAAAAATTTAAAAGAAAAAGATATTGCAAAAATGAACCAAGAAGAAAATACACAAAATATGCAGAATATTATATGTATGTATAATACATATACATACATAAAAACAAGTAGAAGTCAGTTATAAGAATGCAGATAAGGAAAGACTAGCAAACTGGAAGGTCTGGTCAAGTAAATTTCTGGAGAATGATCCAACAAAATGATATAATGTTAAATGATATAATATTAAAAAGAGGCTGGATGAATTATTGCTTATTTTTAAAGTGTATGAAAAAATGAAGATTAGTAAACATTCAAAATAATAATGGATAAATACTTTCAAAATATTTTTAGCAAAAGATGTCTTAATTTGAAAGGGTCCTCAGGAAAAAAATTATAATGAGATAAAGGGTTTCAGTGGAAAGCAATGACAACAAATCTTCAGTATATAAATGACATCAGAGCCACAAGTGAGGTATAGGTTATTAGGGTTGATAACTGTGTAAAGAAAAATTATCAAAAACGTGCAAATAAGGTCAAGAGACTCAGAAACACTGTTTGCCAACCTCAATCAAGGATTATTTCAACATCCAGAGGTCTTTTTGCTTAACTTTTGGTGTTAATTAAATTGTTGGACTTTGGAAGCTACACATTCACTTCACATTGTCTAGTGTGGATGTAAATACGTGCACTAGAGAACAAAGCGTTCCACAAATGGTTCCTGCTTCAATTCCAGACATTAACCACTTCTATATTTAACCGTCTAAGTGCTTCACATACCTATCTCCCCCAAATGCTGTTTGAGAGAGCTTTACCACCTTTTCAGTTCAGTCATTAGTGAGTCAATAAATCCTATAGAAACATTCATTCTGTGCTATATAACAGGCATTTTACCCTTCGAATATCATTGTTGGTACCTGGAAGGTTGAAATAATATTTTATTAGAACAATATATTTGGACACTTTATGACTGTGTTATGCCCTTATTACATTTTTAGAAACTAGTGATACTTAAGAGCTCTGAACTCAGAATGAGAAAAATACATGCTTTGGCTCATCTGCAGGACATAGGTGAAGCAAATTAAGGAAAGAGGTCTAATCTCAGTTTTCTGAACCAAAAATGGGAATGATATTTTACTGCCCATGTGATGCTTGGAGATTAAATACAAGGAGCCCATACAGAGCACATACGGCAGCATGTGGGTGAGTAGCACAGGATAAATATTAGCAATTATAACTGTCACTAGTAAAAACAATTAGAAATACATAGCTTAGTATATAAACACATATAAAAATGTGGCTTTTGAAAAATGCACACACATCTCTGGAGCCAGAAAAAAGCACATAGTTTTAGAAATTCCTGTGGTATATTTATATTTTTATGGCACTATGTACATTTGATACATAGTGAAAATAATATGGACCGTAAGCTATTTATTTTTATTTGAGCATTTTAAAATCAGTTAGCTATATGTCGGGAATCACCAGGAATGCAATAACTGTTACCTTCATTATTTTTTATTGAAATGTGAATAAAGCAATGTTTTCAGGCTGTTCTAGAAGACTTTTCATTTCTTCAGCTTGTGACTAGAAAATTAAGAATTTTAAAGAATTATAAAAAAAACCTAGAAAATCAAGTCTTCCTACAAACAAATCAGAATTGTAGCTTAAAAATAAAATTATATTTAGTTTAATAAATGTTGTATATAGATAATAACATGAAATAAATACATTATCAGATGAGTCTCAGGGAAAAAGAAGTCCATTTCTGTATGTTCCTAATTGTGAATCTTCCACTTCTCATGTAACGTAAGTGTCCCATGTTGATTCAGGTGGATTCTTGATGTTTAGGCTCAAAATTCCTAAGTCATTTCTGTGTGTAATTGAAGAGATGTTAAATAATATGTTACTGAGACTTCTAAAAACTGACACTGAGAAAATAATGCAAATGATACCTATATATAGGAACTGATTTGGTTTTATTTCAACATGAATCTGTGTAAATTTTAGTAAGTAAAAATTAAAACAATATAGCCAGAAACAACTCAATAAGAAGATAAGAATAACGATTTAGCTCAATGGCAGAGCACTTGTATAGCAACCACCAGGCCATGGGTTTGATTCCCAGCATCACGACAATAAAAATAAGACACAAGTTGAACATAAACCTACTTATAGATGAGACATTATATGTGATTATGCTTATTCATGGACCACTATGTATACTAGATGCCATCTATACATATCTACATAGATATAGATACACATTGATAATAATGCAAACTAATAGATGCTATTAGGTCATAAATAGACGCAAGATGGTGAGATACTGCTAGCTCGGGCTGCTAGCCTTTCAAATATTTCATCTATGCCTTACCCCTCATGATACAAAAGTCTGCTTTGATTTAAATAAAATATTAGATAAAAGTCAGAGAAGTAATTTTCCCTTTACTACAATGAAAACCTCTGGCACACTGTAGAAATGTTGGTCAAAAACCTGTGCCAATTTTCAAAATCAGCAACAAGGAAACAAAAACAAAGTGTTTCTGCAGTGCCCCAGTCCTGAAACCACCTGTGTGTGTTGCCTAGATTTAGCTCATTAACTAAATAAACCTTTCGTGGCAACTTTTAAAGTGACAGAGTAAAATTGTTTCAATTTTTGTGAAGGTCATGAGTATGCTTCACATTCTATTTCAATAGCTTATATTTATACTGTTATTGTATTTGAATTATAATTCATTTGCATGTCCTCCATTGTCAAAATGAATTTCAGATTTTAGATAGGAAAAAAGAAATTGCTTGCTGTGAAGAAACAACAAATCTTTAGTATTTAATTGGATATATAATGATAATATCTGTAAAACTAATACCAAATTCAAATATGCTTTTATTGAAAAGTTCTTCAGCACTCTCTCTTATCATCTCTCATTTTCTCTGATGTACTGGACCTAAATTGCCACTTAGAATGTGTGATGAACATACAGAAACTTACATGTTGCCTTTTGTTTTATCTAGAAGCAAGTAGATTGTACAAATAGGCTTGATTGCTTTGTGATAGAGAATGTGACCATCTGTAACAATTCATATTGTGAACTTATTACATAGATAATTATTATGATTAGTGTTACAATTCAGCAATCAGAAATCTGTACAGGATCCAAAGGAACACAGCAGGGTAATACTCCATCTAAATGGGTTCAGGAAAAATGCAATTTATTTGACACACTCCACAAGAGAGGCAAAATCAATTGGACATATAGCGTAATCATTTTTCTCCCCCTCAGCAGCTTGGAACAAGAGCTGGCTCCCTGCACAGAGGGGAGCTGGTCATACAGAACCACGGTTATTACATCTGCATAAGAACAGATCAAACCTTGGGCATACTCTAGGTATTACTGGGATTCCTTTTATCTGGAAAGGGCAGGTTATCTGGAAGGTAGGTTCTTTTTATTAACTGGCGACACATATTTCACCAGCAAGCGCTATTTTTATGTTACTCACTTAGAAAGCTTTTCCACCTCTCTAACTCTACTTGGCTTCAAATGGATCAATTATATTTAGATAGAAGTACATATTTTGCAAGAAAAAACCTACCTATGCTTCCTCCTGCAAAGTTTTTTTGATTGTTTTATGAACCATCCTTTGAACAAACAGTGAATCACAACATAAGAATTATAAACTTAAGTCTTTTCTGCTACATAATGCTCTTCTGAGCTTGAGGGATATGACAATATTTTTATTGTATTCTGATAACATCTGAAACTGTTCACTTTCTTTAAAAAAAGTTGTATCTCTTTAGTTAATCTATATCTGTTATATTTACTAAGATATGACAGAAGGGAACTTGACGGGGGGGTGTGGAGGAGTGAGGCAAAGAAGTCCTGAAGTTACGCCATTGGAAAGCTGTCATCGTAACATCTGGACCTACTGAAGAAATAGCTGCTATCCTGGGACAGATGCATGTTCTGTTTACAGACTCCCTAGGTGAAATACAATTAGCATTAAAAATAGAAATAGTTATTGGATGAAATACTCAAATATTAAAATGTTAATTTTTATAATAATTATATAATCAATAAATGTAGTGTCATTTTCTTTTATTTGATAGCATGTAGGACTTAGTAAATGTTTTTGAAGATATTAATTTCAATATTTATTTTCTATTCCTATACAATACTTCATATCAATAATTGTTTAATATTTATATGGGAATATAGAAATTCATTATATATTTTCCTCAAAGTATTCTATAAATATTTACTATATATTTGGGGTAAGATATTCAAGAAACCATGTTATTAAAACTATTCATATATTTGTGGAGAGATGATTATATGTCAGTCATGCTAGTTCTTGGTTTTCTCTTTCTTTACATACAAATTTACAAATGGAAATGGCATGTTTTTGCAAAAAACTGATAAATGAAAAATATGAGTGCTTCTTCAGTCACATGCTGATTTTAGAGGATGTCAAATATAATAAACTTGTTTTTATTTTCAGAAATATTCTTCCCACTAATTGACTTTTGCTCTAGATTTTACAGTTTCAAAATTTCATTGCTATCCTTGAAGAAGATCAATAGGTTCATGAATCTTGCACCAAAGATGCTGTTTTTTGTTCTACCCTTCCATAGCCCAGATTATCAATTCCCACCACATTCATCATTTTTAACTGGTTCTCCTGGTTTTTTTTTTCATTTTCAAAATTGTATATATATTATGTTTTTCCTTGATTATTCAGTCATTGTAGTATCCCTGAACTTCTCCAAGTGAGAAGTAGAAGAAAGGAATGAGACTTTCTTATCCTGCCTAGTTCTTCCAAAATAAATCCCTCACACACTTTATTCAATCTGCATTGCAGAGTTGTGAAGATAATAGCCAACATCTGTATTTCTATGATGCTATAATTATGTCACAGCTTAGTCATATGGAAATTATTTCATGCAGTACACAATCATTGCACTTCATATTTACTCAACATTTTGTTACTCTATAGTTAAATTTTCCATTGGTTTCTTCTCAGCGACCACCATTAGTTCACTGTCAAATAAGTTTCACATATCTTCTTAATGAATCAAAACACATTCCCAAAATTCACTTGATGCTCTTCATCTATTTATATGTGAGTGGATAATAAAAACTGAGCTAGATTGTGCAACTACACATAGTTAAAAATTTTGAAATTAATTGAAATTAATGTGTTTAAACAATTTGACCCATATATTGCCAATTGGAAATTTTTGGGAGGAGTATATGATTCAATGTATCAAACTAATACAAAAAAATGAAGATGCTTATATGAATAAATAAGAGCCGCTTTGCTAAACCAGGTCATCAGCTGATGATCTCTTTCAAAGCTTTAACCTCAAGGATACTTTTAGCTCTTTTAGTGACTGTAATTCAAACCATCCTTGCAGGATACATTTTCATGTTAAGGACAATAGTGCACCTTCTGTTTTGTTTTTCCAAACTAAAACTTTTGGGGCTTAGATAAATTTTGAGAAGGAGGATAAAAGTACATAGTAATCTTGCAAAACAAAATTAGAGTACAATGGGGTTTTGATTGCAGTAAATAGTCTTTTTTATAAAACCTACATTATTAGTAGTAACAAAAATCAGACATTAACAAAGTAGAAATGCTGATTCTGCATACAGAACCCACTCATCTTGAAATACTTCACCATTATACAAATTATTATCAACAGTTTTTGAGATTTACACATCTACCTACTAAAGAGAAAAAATGAAATGTGTGTGAAATGATATTAAGTATATATTTGTATCTTAATATATACTCCATTGGTAATGGATTCATTTGTTCAAACCCAAGAAACTATCAGTATTTGTCCATTTAGTACCCACAAAACAGCAATTTCATCTTATTCAGCCTGGTATTTGGGGGCATTTATTTTTTGTAAAAACAAACATCTTAGAAAAAGAAAGAGCATCAATCAAAGTATGATCCAAATTTATATTCATTAAACTTTTTTAAAAAGTAATTCTCACATAAATAAAGTCTCATTTAATTCTGCATGTTTATTTTACATAATCCTCACTGAGGGAAGCATTATACAGAGAATCATAACTCTATATGACAAAAAGCCTGTTTAGGTACTTTTATCTGTATGGATGAAAAGGTTAGTATGAGGAAATTAAGTCAATAATTATATTTTTAATTGTTGTGCAAAATTTAAAATTGAATGTGAAATTTACAAATTTAGAAATTTATTTTATACTCTACATCAACAAATCCACAACAGTATGTTTTTAAAATGAAATAGCACAAGGTGAAAGAATTCATTCTGAATAACAAAAATAAATCCAGGAAACAAACACTATTTGATTAAAATTCAAATATTGTTATTAATTATTATTAATATTATTATTAATGTTATTATCATTAATAATTATTATTATTTATTATTAGTGGTAGTAGTAGTACTGAGAATAGAACTCAGAATCGTGTGCTTTCCAGGCAGGTATTGTGCCACTGAGGCATAAGCGCGCCCCAAACATTAACTCTTTATTTTTGAAGGGAATATCTTTTGTCAATACATGTTTTCCTCAGTACTTGTGCTTTTATATTTAATGGGTATTTCATAGTGTTTTTATATTATGTTTTACATCACAATGTGATCATACTCGAGTAATTTGTGGTAAATGAAACTTAGAAAGGGAAAAAGACTAGATAATTCAGAAGTATTTTAACAGTATACTTGATACTATGAAAATCATAAACTTATACTCTTTCACTTTTCCATAATGACTTCTATTTTTACAACATTTCATGTTTTATTAGGACTTTGATTTATATTTTCTCATTTAGGTTTCTTTTTTATTGCTTAACATTTAACTTAACTGAGAACTATAACTGAGAACAAAATCATTTTAAAAAAGCATTCTACAAATTCCACATAGAAAAAAATAACTAGTAAAATTTTCCCTTTGCTATAAATTTAAACATAAAATGAAATTCAAAATTAAATATAATTTTATGTTTTTACATATAATAGCACTAAATGTTTCAAGTAATAATACCTATGTGAAGAGTAGCTCACATAGCATAAAATCGATCCTAAAAGCTCTGTTAGATTCATTGGTTTTTAGTACATTTGAAGTTGTGTAAATATCGCTACTATCTAATTTCAGAACATTTATTTCATCCCAAGAGATCTCATACGTTTGGCAGTGGGTAGTCTCAATATTTTTAAAAGAAAAAACACTATACATACTTTGCTCTGAAAACAGAACCAAAATCAAAAGTTAGATGATTTCCATTTGTTAATAGAAAGTAATTAGTGAAAGTAGCAGTTCTGCTTTAGATATGCTTCTGTACCAACCATACTCAGCAGTTTGACTTCATGCTTGGAAGAAGACCTCCAAAAGATAATATTACAACAATATTTTTTTCTGAAATGTTTATGCTATTTGGACTTGCAGTCCCTTAAACGTCTTCCTCCCATGTATACAATGAATGTCGTCATTTAATGCATTAATAGCTCCAATTCCTCATCCTTTTTATATCCAGGGATTTTGCCACATAATTTTAGAGTTCCCTGCTGTTCTGGCCTTGAACGGTCATGGGCAGCATAGTTTTAACAAATGTAATGCAAGAACAGGCATGAAATGACCTTAAAGTTTTGGATTTATTTGTTCTTGCCATCAGCCATTGTCATTTAAAAAGGTAAGCCTAAACCCAACTGCTGTTTCTGGAGGAAAAAACGAGTCATGAATGAGAGCCAACCTATAGATATATTACTAGGGAGCTGGCTGAACTGCAGATGTGTGAGTAAGCCCAGCCAAGGTCAGCCTAGATTAGCCAATATCCAGCTGGTACCACCTGTGAAAAAGCCTAGCCCAGGGCAGCAGCCTCCTAACCCAAACACCTCTGCAGTGTGAGCCATGAATGATCATCTACTTACAGGCTACTGTGGTTCTCTGGCTGTTTATTATGGAGTATTGTGTTGGTAGGAGGAAACCGAAGCTGTGAATAACTAATGAGAAAGTTTAAAGTATCATCATTAAACATTCGATAATTTCCCAAACTATGGACACCTGCATTCAGAAAACATTTCCTGAAATCACCATAATCAAAATCCTCTCTTTCTGTATCCACAGCAGTAGTGCACGCTGCTCCTACTGTGGCTGGAGTAAACTGGCTAAGTGAGGAGATTAAGAAATTCCCTCTGCAGTCAGTTTAGAAGAGCAACAATCTTTCTCTTTAACTAAAAAATAAGATCTAGTTAAAATATCTTCTTGAGCTGAAAGACATCTTACACAGAATGCAATCACTCCACAAAGGAAAATGGAAACAAATGAATACAGACTTGGAAGTTATTTAAAAGGATAGCTAGTTATATAAATATCCCAACAAACATTCACACTGTTTCAGAAAGTTTCAATGCACTGGCTGTGCACCTGTGAATTCCAATTCTATCACTTGGGATGAAATGAGTAATCGTGGAGTAAGCAAGTGTCAGGGTTTGGATTTTTGGAACCATTGCATGCCACTCACAGGCAACATAACCAAAAATTCATAAAAGATTGAGCCGCAAACTGAAGGCACAAGAATAATCAAGAGTCAAAACGAAAGAAAACACAACTGGTATAAGAATGAAAATTTAGAAAGCTATTGAGACATTTAGAGACCGGGGGACCTGGAACTCAGGTACAAAAATGTCTGCAGGAAAACAAGCACCTTAGTTTATGGCAGAAATGGACAAAAAAAATTACATGGTGTTCTTTCACAGGGTTCCAGTTACTTGGTATAGCTGGTTTAAAATTTCAAGGTAAAGCCAAACTATTTCTTCAAGTGATATCAGAAACTTTACCTGTGCATCTGAATAGGAGCATTTAGAATCTTTGACCGCCACACTTCTTGAATAGACAAATACGCATATTAGAACTATCCTGGCCACAGTCTAGATGTGGGTGGATGCAGAGAGTTTGGGATCCTAGATAAAACATTCTCCACAGAAACAGCAGAAAGTAGTGGGAAAATTAACACTACAATTCAGCCAGAATACATGTTAAATAAGTTTCTATTGGGAAACAAATCTCTCTTACAATACTGTTTCCCCAAGTGTAAATTCTTCTTAAAAATTAACTTTTGTCACAAAAGTTATTTGTAAGTTGTGCTATGAGCACATAGTCTGTCATTCCCAGGTACTTCACACTATTTGAGAGACGGGGCTGGATCTGAGATGTATGTTCTCTGCTCTGAGAGGGACCTATAGTAATTACTTAGACTGTCCAAGCTGTGTGAATGAATAAGTTATTCTATTTATTCAATTATGAATTATCTGTGCGGCACATATTGTCTGAACACCTTCCATATGCTATTATTATAAGGAATGTGTTGATTCTATTCTGTTTTAGAACTAAGACTACAATTCTTCTAAAAGTTGTTTTCTATTGGAAAGATCAGTAAGAGTAAAATATAATGGAAAGTAAAAAATGGTAAGTATTATAATGAAAAATCCATGTCCTCTCTGGATTATAAATATTTTGACATAAAACTTAACAAAGCATTTCAATAGAGATGTGTGACCAACAAAAATAGTACAGCAGGAGATCAGCACTAAGGCTGAGAAAGGGCATGTGTAGTGTTTTTGAGGAATAAATATAAAGGTCGGGCAGCCATAAATTATCTAAATATGTTAAATTCCAAATGATCTCTGAACATAATTTCTCACCTGTAAAGGAATGACTAGACAAAAGGAAGAATCAGTATTAAAGTATATAGCCAATTTAAATTGCTTGTCTTATAAAAACATTTTTATTTTGTGCTTTAAAATTGCAACTGTCCAATCAAGTATACCAAACTTAAGATCCCATCTTTCATTGCACTAATTATGTTATCAATGTTAGGTGAGATATTTGTCCACTCTGGCATTTGAAGCAGTGTGAACTTGAATGATATGCCTACAAAAGAAAGACATATTCCATAAAAATAAGTGTCATTTTAGAAATGATTAAGTCTTTAATTAACATAGCATTTTCCTATATGTTTCGATGTGTGTATACTAACATATGTGTGCATACCAACATTTGATAATGGAAATCATATAACATAAAAATGATTTCCATTATCCTCATATAACCAATTGCAAAGTTTCCCTAGATTTATGAAGATAACTTTAAAGAAAAATGCCATCAAACTATCAGTCATTGTGAAAGCAATCCATTTCCAAACTCAAGAACAGAAAACTCTCTTAACTATAACTATAGATTTGAAATAGGTGATGTATTTTACCTCCAAAAATATAGCTCTTAATAAATATTGGCAAAAAAGTAGAAGACACTTACACGGCAGATAGCAAGAGATACAGCTAAAGTGAACAACCTCAAGGAGAGAGACGTGAGAACAACATTGAAATTTTTCTTTGAACACAAAATGTCAAAGGATTAAAAGAATTCAACAGTAAAGCATGAAAGCAAAGGAAAAACTCAAACTAGAAAACAAAGTGTGTTCTTTGTAACATGAACTGATCAACTTGATTGACACACCAACGAATAAATCTAATACTTCCAGTGTGCCCTTTTCTCTTACAGAAAAGGAAAAGAGGTTTGCTGGATTAAAATAGCTTACACTGGATCAGTAAAATTAATTCTATTTTTGGCTAAATATGATGAACAAAGCATATATTTCTGCTTCTGTTCACAAATAAACATTAAAATAATAAATAACGAAAACAAAATTAATGAAAGGGGGACTCAGGCTACCATTCTGGAAGCTAGGAAAGAAAAAACTGTCTTAGTCTTTTCAGGGTACTAACAAAATAATTTATAAAAAGGGAAATGTTCTGTTATAGTTTTGATGACTGGATAATCCATGCTTAAAATGCCTGGTTTGATGACTGTGGTGGGCCCTCGCACATCAGCAGCGACGGGGGAGTGGCTTCTGGGCTCTTTTATTGTTATTATTATTATTATTATTATTATTATTATTATTTTGTTGTTGTTGTTGTTGGTACCAGGGATCTAACTCATGACCTCGTGCTTGCCAGACAGGCGCTTATGTCTCTGAGCTAAGAGACCCCTCCGGGCTCTTTTCTAAGGATTTAGATTCTACCCATGAGGCGGGAACAGTCATGACCCAAAAATTCCATCTCTAAATACCACCAATATTGGAAATTGAGCTTTAACATGTGACATTTGGGGGATGCAGAGATTCAGACTATAACAACAATCATCCAACATTCTAGGGAATATGGAAAGCAAAAAGCAGAATGGATAGCTGAAGAAAGCACTGAGGAAACCAAGGCAATAACTGCAATAATTCATTAAGCCCTGTTTCCAAAAAAAAAAAGAAGAGAAAGAAAGAAAGACAGAGAGAGATAGAGAGAGAGAGAGAAGGAAGGAAGGAAGGAAGGAAAGAAAGAAAGAAAGAAAGAAAGAAAGAAAGAAAGAAAGAAAGAAAGAAAGAAAGAAAGAAAATAAAAAGAAATCTAAGGACAGCATCAGAGCATAGATTTAGATTATCAGGTTTCCAGTGGGTTTTATATTGTACAGATTATTTGTTTTAATATAGAAGCTTCTTATCGCAGGTAGAAAAATATAGCCTAGACTTCATATCTTGAAAATTTATCTTTAGTAACTCTGGAAAGGGTTTCATGTAAGTGTACATATTTAAATTCCTCAGATGATTTTGAAGGACATCCTTTGTTATAAATTATTGCTTTCCAAAGTGGACTCAGTTGCTTACTGCCAGGTTCCTGTCTTAAAATATACTAATTAATGATTTACTGAGAAGTCTGCAAATTTTGGTGAGATCATATTTTTATATATGAATATTTGTATTTAACAAATTGCATTCATTTTATAATTTTGAAAAATATTCAATCATATAGTTTAAAAGTTTATGATAAAGATTTTTCATGAAATGCTCATTATATTTTAATGGTCATCTGGAAATATTCCAATTTTAATTCTTATGCATATAAATAACCACATATGTAAAAAATATATGACTGTGTATTATCAAATATGTATAAGTAATATTGCATACCATCGGTAAAATATACCATACACACACAAGTAGCTCCCCTTTGTGGGGTAAATATTCCAAGCTCCTCAATGAAATGTTCCTACAAACACTCTGGTAACAAAACATAGGTATACTATGATTTTTTTCTTGTACATACATATCTATAATAAAGTCTGACTTACGATTAGTCACAGTGGAGATTAACAATAATAATTTAAAATAAAATAGAAAAAATATAGCAATTTACCATAATAAAAGTTATGTGAATATGGTCTTTCTCAAAACACACTGTAGATCTTAGCACTGTCGGTGTGTAATGTTTCCCTGTATTCAATTAAGAACTTTCACATTTCACTGGAAGAAAGAGTTGATGGATTCCCTTTGGTATATCCTAATTTCAAGTGTTACTGTTCTTGAGCTTTGGGGTCATTATTAAGTAAAGTAAATTTTACTTGAGCACAAACATTGCTATACCCAATAGTCTATCTGCTAGCCAAGCAATGATTCACATCAGGGGTGAGTCAAAGTGGTAGAACAGAAGATTTTATCCTACAATATAGAAGGACCAATAATGTATCATGTATGAATTGTTTCCTTTTTGAATTCTCCACTTAATGCAAACCACAACTAACTGGGCAACTGAAACCACGGAGGAAGATCATGGATGAGGAGGGACTACTGTGTAACTTTTTAAAGACATTATTATACTTTAAATTTCTGAGAATTAATTTGGATAGATATACAATGTCTCTTTATTGGAAAATTTAAATTTTTCAAAAATCTTACAATTGAATAAAAACAAACTATAGAGACAATCATTTATACATCAAAAGTACAGAAGATAGTTTATTTTGACATTTATAAAAAAATAAGTAAATTCCAAAAATTAGTAGTTCTTCAAGTTGGATTTTAACATTTGGAATTTCTTACCTTCTAACCAGTACCTCATCTTGCTACTCATATGCCATGCCTACAAATGAGAACTTCAAAGAAATAATCACTAGATGGTATCTAATCGCTTGTCAACTCTTTGGCTAAGATCAAGTGTAATGATATCTAAACCAGTTTTTTAAATTCTCAGATAATCTCTCTCTTACAAACAAAACTGATTTTTTGGAAAGTCATTTCGTTCAAAATTTGTGTTTAACCAATTGGACTTGAAAAGAAAAGCCAATTATCTCTGCTTTGAAATATTATTACTTTGATGACGATGGAAAGATCCTCCAATGTAAAGACTTCTAATAGAAGGTCCCCCTCAGTCATGATTGTTTAGGACCATGCTTCTGTGTCCTGAATATGATTTGAATCACATAGAGGATGAGCTAAGACTCATATTTCTGACAAAGTGCTGTGGTTTGCCAAATTAGCAGGTGTATGATGGAGCCTATCATATCATATTTCTAATGTTTTAAGACAAAACTGAGAACAGTGACTTAGGTCATGCATCTACTAATTTATAGCTGAAAGTACATGTATATAGATGATAAAAGCAACAAGTATCTTATGGCGATTTAATTATATATTTGTGTTTTCAGAGTAAATTTTAGGAAATGATAGATAGATAGGTAGATAGATAGATAGATAGATAGATAGATACATAGATACATAGATACATAGATATATAGATAGATTCCATATGCTATTACATAAAAATAACACATTTCATTTCTAAGCACAACTTTATGTTATTAATGCCTCTTACATGCAATGAAATAAAACTTTGAATGACATCTATGATATTTTATGCAAAGATAAGAGAATATGTTTGATTAATAAATTTCTAGTTTTTAACTTTCCTTTTTTCCCCTTACTTCAAATAGTCTTTCCCAAAACTAGTCTCTTCAGGCTGTCCATTGAAATTATTTAAAGTGATTCACAGACTAAGGGATTGTAGATGGTTAATTATTTAGATTAATTTATAATTACCTCTACCTATACTCCAGAGGAAATGATCAATATTACAATTCAAAGAAACCTGGCTAAGAGTTAGCAGCCTTCCTGCAACCTATGTAGTTGATTTCTGACAATGTAATTCATGTCACTTGAAGGAATAACTAAAATTCTCTTATTCAGTCACAATTCATTAGGAAAAATATTGTAATGGAAAAAGGAAACCGTTCATAATTTAACCTCATCTTTTTTTCATTATTTTTTTATTTTTGAAGAGTGTTTGGAATCACTTAACTCAGAGATTATTAAATTTATTACTGTATACAATGGAAAGAAATCTAACCGTAAGTTGAATTTTTTAAAAATCACACATTTCACTTGCAGATTAGTTTTCCAGCAAAACTGATGTACTAATGAAGACCTGGAAAGGTTTTAAAATCTGAAATTAATTTACCTTTACACAACTTTTAATTTGGTTCTTTGAGCAATGTAGAGCATTTGTTCTCAGGAGTAGTTCTATCAATTATTATCTCAGAGACTGAAGAAAATGGCAACTAACAATGGGTAACATATTCCTTCTAAAGGGTGTAAATCTTTAAATAAGAAAAATAAAATCAACATAGGATAATATTTTACTTTTCCAACTCCTCAGCATAAAAAAATAAGATCTCACACCTTTTAGTGTGATAGTGATTTAGAGTTTTAATACAGAACACACACATAAATAAAACATGTAAGATATATTCAATAAATTGTTACATTTATAGTGTTTTCTGGCATCACGTAGCTCTCCAGGTAAAAATTTCAGAGAAATTCCTGTAAAACTGATTAGATGTTGTAGTAAAATACTAAACTCAAAATTGATTGCGCCTTCCATAGTGAGGCAGAATCTAACCATGAGGATTCTCTTGCACATTCCTGTAGGGACCAGCACCAGCTTTGTGACTGGCATAACTTCTGAAGCTCCTCACCATTCACTGACGCTAATGATGTTGTTATCTTATCTGAAACTTCCACAGAAATTGTTGCTGTTTTTGTCTTCTCTTGATTCTGCACAGTGGCACGATCCTGAGCATATGCTGCCAGTTTAGCAACCGAGACTGTCTCGGAAGAACTCTTCTTTCTTTTTGAAAGGCTTCCCTGTTATCTGAAATCTGGCCGAAACCCTTGGATCTTGATGAATATATTCCTGAGCATGAAACAATGCAAGCAGACTTCATTTCAGATAAAAGCCATCCTAGACACCAACTATTCCACATAACGCCAGAAGCATTGCCAGAATTACCATCTGGATAGGTAGAGTCTTGTCTTTTAATGTTTTATAACACTTGGAAAATAAAAGAGAAAGAAACAACTTGTTTTTCACTCTCAGCAGTGTTTGAGCTACTACCCGTGTCCTCGCTACAGCAATCATGTAACTGTCAAACATCCTTACTCAAACTCTTCTTTTCACTTCTTTTCAGTCACTGATCAAGAGGCTGCAGAAGAAATGGTTGTGTGTGTGAGAGGTTCATAGGCGATAGCCTGTAAAATGACTAAAGTCCTCCATATTTTATAACATGGCTTTGTGGATAGAAATTTTTCATGTTTCCATGGCCACTGAGACCCTTCTCCTCTTATGGGACAGACTTGTCTACCCAGGACAGTATGCTATCAGCAAGCCCCAGAGAGAATACTCATATTCTTTTTTTTTCCAAGTAAATTCAATCACATAAGCATGTAAGTTATACTAGATAGCCATTGTATTACTTATTGTCAGAGCAATTCACCCTAAAACTTACTTAGATCCAGAAACACTGGTGCATGGCATGCAGCTCAGTGGTAGAGTGCTCCTCTAGCATGCACAACGCCCTGAGTTTGATCCCTAGCACTGGCAGACAAACAAAACAAAAGAATCAGACACGAAAACAGAATTAATATCTCACAGTTTTTATAGATCAAAATTTGGAAGAAGCTTAGCTATATCGGTCTCTAGAAAAGATATTTTAAAGGACCCATCTAAATAAATTGTCTCCAGAGAGTGCAGCTTGCAAAAACTTGTCTGAGATGGGATTATCTGCTTCCAAGCTCGCTCTGGTGGTTACTGGAAGGAATCACTTTTTCAATGCGGTTTGGACAGTTCTGCTAGCTCCTTACCATATAGTTCTCTTTACATGGTTCTTTATAACATAGGCAAGAAAGAAACGTGAAAAAAGGTGGGCAATGCAGTGTTTTTTAGAACAGAATTTTAGAAACAACACATTATCAATCCTACTAAATTATTTTTATCATCTAGATACAGCCTAGTAAGTATGGGAACAAATTACACAGAATATAAATTTCAAGAAGTGGCAACCTTTAGTGACCCTCTTGGAGTCTGGCTCACATATCATTGTAACTTGTTTCTAAAATTATTATGTGTAGTTGCTAAGTATAGTTCTCCAGGAAACACAGGAGAAAAGTAGAAATCTCAAAGACATGATAAACAACAAGAAAATGAAAATCACTTTGCTTAATATAATGTGGAAAAGCAGAAAATACATATTTGGGAGTCATGGATATTTTAAATCCATTGTACTGTAATGTCACAAAAACACCAAGAAAGTTGAAGTGGAGGAAAATTAATGGATTTTTTTTGACAATGTTAAGTTTCAGGTAAGAATAAGATACCATAGAAAAGTACTCTTGGGGAGATTTAATATAGACCATTAAGGGGGAATTCAGAATAAGGATGAAGGTTTAGGCACTATTATAGTTATGAACTGTACAAAAGACATAGAATCTAGAAGTAGATGTGGAAACTGAATAGATAAAGAACAGAAGGAAACATTATACACAAATAGGAAAAAAAGACATAGATATAAATGAAAAAGATGAATTAGATTTTGGCTCATGAAATCACAGGAAAAAAAAGGAATTTCAAGAAGATCTCCATAAACACTGATAAGGACATACACATGAATACACACATACAACACACCATGCGCAAATGAGAAAATCGGCTCATGCTCAAACTAAGATGTATATATCACTAACCTCCAGTATCTTGAATCTCCACCATACTGTAAATTGAGATTAATTTTTATGAGACTTTCACTCTTAGTTATAAAAGCAAATAATTTATCCCCAAATTTAAGGCAGTAAATAGCAAGCTTAATCAGAATCCAGACTGTGTAGTGCTCACCTTGTCAGCATGTCTTCAGCTATAAAACTGATTGATGCTCTCCCACATGGAAAGCGGTATGATAGACTGAATAGAAAGGGAAGTCATTTGACTGTGAATTCGAAATACATTAGAGGAGAAAATATCTGACTGGATGTATTTCTGCTTAACATTTATTGAAACAAGCTAAGATACTAACAACATTTTGATTTAAATGTCAGTGACTTTTTATACAATGTTATAAGGGACTGCTGTGTTTTACTAGTTTCTTACACAATGTCACCTTGCAGAATTAGGTAGTGAAGTCATTGCTCTTGCCCATGACCCACTTATAGATAGGGTGCCCCTGCCCCCTTCCCTTTATTCCCTGATCCTCAGGGGATTGTATGTGTGGTGGGGAGAGGTGACATGAGAGGAATTCAACTCAACCAAGGAGTTCAAACTGCACGTTTCCTCCTTAGTTGCTCAAGAATGTTTGAGAACCCAGAGTTCCAAGTCAAGCAATGTCAGTTGTCCCTGAGTATCTCACTTGTGACTTGATAATAGGAATATTAGTGGAGAGCAGCCTTAGAGAAAAGGAGAGACGGTGTGTTGAGGATAACAGACCATTGCAGTAGCTACACTGGTGATGGGGTTGGAAACATTTGTGACATGGTAGCTCTGCAGGGACCCAGAAGCCCAAGTGAGAATGACAATTGTGAAACCTCAGATGGCTCTCAGTTTTCTTTCAGCCCTCAAAGCAACCTTTCCCCATGGACCAGGAGTAGAAGGGCTCTCACTCCAACCTTGCATTTACTACTATTTCCTCAAGTTGATTTGGCCCTGGCTACTGGGTATTTAGTAGTCAGGAACAACAACAATAAACTGTTGGTTAGAAGTCAGACATTCAGAAGTTCAAATCCCCACTTAGCCTCTGGCTTGGATAGGCTCGTGACTCTATGCCTCAGTTTCCTCAAATATAATATATAAGGTGGATCCCATATATAATTATCGTGTGAAATTGTGGTAAACTTTTAGTTAAAATAATTCCTGAGTGATTTATAAGCCTTGTCTTTGTTTAGTTTGGGCAACTTTTTATGGGTTGTTTATGGAAGAACAGTCTTACAGAGTTGGTGGTTAAATTTATCTATTTATAAAAATAGAAAATTAAAAAGCTTATCTCAAACCCATATAGATAGCTTCTGAATTATATACTCTGTCTGAAAAAAGGTAAACATCTAAATATTTGTGACTGTCATTATTAAGATAAAAACTAAAATTTGAAAAAATATGAATTTATTGATAAAAACAATTCATATTATCACTGTTCTAATAACAATGACTCTGGTATATAATGAGATCCTTTGCATAGATCTTTTTTTCCAATGGCCAGCTGTCTTTGCTTGGCTTGGGTCACTATTATGACATAATTAAAGACAAGCCTAAGAGGAACAGAGTGTTGAAACAGTCATATAACTAGTAAACCTAGAAGCCAACATTCAAAACTGTGCCTATGTGACTGCAGAACGTGCATATCAGAGGAATGGAAAATACGGCACATGCTACCTGCCACCCCTTGAACATTACAGCTCTTTCTGAGCTACTCCCTCACTCTTTTTTGTTGTTGCTTCTGTATGTGTAATTAAATAACTTGTATTCATATTATACCATTCAAAGGTTGCATTCATAATGTACTTAACATTTGTATGCTGCTTTTTTTCTCCCAGCATTCTCTCATAAATTTTCCTATATTTTTCTCCAATGCCATAATTACATTCTATTTTTATTCTTGCATAGTGTTCTATACTGTAATGTTCTCATATTGAAAAAAGTATTCTTCTATGATTGGACATTTCATTTAGCTTGTATTTGGTTTTTGCCTAATAGAACTGTACAATACATTTTATACATATAAGTGTTCCTGGGTTATTGAATTATTTCCAAGTTAAATTTTCAACAGGGAAATTAAGTGAAAGTACATAAAAATTGTACGGCTTGCTACACATAACACCGAATGTTTCACTAAACACAATATTCTTCCCTACTGACATAAAGAGGAATACAAGCAAAACAAATATGAAGAGAAGGAATCTAGTTTTTGTCCACGCCAAATGTATATATTTGTCCAGCTGTTGCTACAAAACGGATACAGGAATGTGTATGACTTGAGAGTATGTGTTCAGCAGAAATGATGGACTATGGATTCCTACAATCATACGGAACCCTGGGCCCCCAAAGCGCATGTAAATGTCGTGCCAAACCTTGCAATCAGAAGCCACTGAAGAGTACACCTAACTGACCTTGAAGTCCATTTGGAACACTCAGCCTGGTCTCATTAACGTCAAGCTATAAGCAATACAGTTAATGTTCCAAATAAGCATCACAGCAGGTATTAATAAGTCCTTATTTACCATCTAAGGTCTTTTGCTCAATGCTTCACACCCATGTTCTTTCCTGAGTTCCTAATAATCTTACATTACAAAATTTACCACCATATTTACCTTAAAAGTCCCCTATCTTAAAGATCTTTTCATTTGAAGAGCTGAAAAATGGATTTTAATCAACATAGGCTGAGCCATTATCTCTCTGCTTCTATTATATCATTTGCACCTTCTAACTTTTACATGTTATTGTTAAGTGAAGTTTGTGTATATGTAAGGTGTAGAGTGTGATATTTTGATATACATGGTGAAATGATTACTACGGTTCAGCAAACTGACACATCCATCTCCTCTACAGTTACCTTTCATCTTCTCCTTCCCCCTCTGCTCCCTCATTAGAACAGCTGAAATCTCTCATAAAAGTTCATCATAAAATACTGTGTTACTGACTATAGTCTTCAGGGTCTAGGTCTCTAGACTCACTTTACATAACCACAATTTTGCTCCCTTTATACCTCTCAATTTTCCTCACCTCTCCACTCCTGTTAACCACAGTTTTATTTTCTTTTACATAATTGGTATTTTTAGATTCCATACAAAGTGAGAGCCTGTAATTTTATTTCTTCCTGTAGTCTGGTTTATTTCCCTGAATGGGGTTCCTTCAGGGTCATCCTTGACAAGTTATTCTGGCCTCTCTTGAATTTCTAACTTTAGAAATGATCCTTAATGGTGTGATCTTGGACACCATCTTAATTAGTGAACATGCACAATAAATGTGTCCCTGAACAACTTTGATTTCCATGTCAACCTTGTACTTTATTTTGATAATGGTATTTTTTTATTTCTTGAAGCTTCACAACTTTGAGAACATGAATAATTTACGTTTTGGACTAGATATTTTGGCTTATATGGTTTTCACTAATAAATGTATATATAAAATAGATAACAATAGTACTAATATCTTTCAGTTCATCAAAAACAGGAAGCATTCTTATGTGAAGGCATCTGTATTACTTAGAGCATTATGTTCTTGCTTTAAAATAAATGATAAATGGCTAACTTCAGCTTTTGAATTCTGTCATTAATGAAACATGATTGTGATTTTTAAGGAAAGTTAAACATTAGATTGGGCTTGACGTTGTAAATATGATAGTATCACTCTTCTTAATTTTATATTCTGAAGTTAAATATATGTAAGTTTTTAGGTTGATGGAAAAATTAGAGTGAATGTTATTTAATTAGTTAACCATTTATAAGTCATTTAGGCTGCACTTATAACAAAATTAAGTGTAAGACAAAGTTCTATCTTGCCTTGATTGTAGGAATTCAAAAACACTCTCTTCTCAAAGCTTCTCTCTCTCTGTCTCTTATCTCTGTCTCTATCTCTCTCTGTCTCTGTTTCTCTCTTTCTGTCTCTTCCTTCTCTCCCTGTCCCTCCTCCACTCTCTCTTTTGCTCTCCCTCCCTCTCTCTGACCCTCCTTTAATTTTAGTTCTATAAGCATTACACATTAAGGAGCTACTGTCAGGCAGATAGTCACTTTAGGTACTAGTAAAACAGAGGTAAATAAGACAATGTCCTTTCCTCTAGAAGTTTGTGATACAGTCAATAAAACAAACATTACAATATTATCACCTCAGTCCAGTTGAGTCAGTGCTAAATGCTTTATGAATATTTCCACTGTGTCTTTTTTTATAGTTGTAGCATTTGTTATTTTTTTTTCACTGTATGAAACAATACAGATTCTTATTTTACAATTCTTCTTTTTGCAAAGTTCTCTTGCTCTTCAGGGTAAGCATATGAGAGGGTCAATATTCAAATTTTGCTTCCTTACAATGATGTTGATGAGATAATATTTATTATGCTGCTTTGAACTACAACAAAAAATAAAGAAAAATTTTTAAAGGCATTCCGTGTTTTGATCTAGTACTCTGGCACTTTGATCTGCCCTTACTTTGAAGATTTTGCTAAAAAAGTATGTTTCAGATATAGTTAGGTAAAAATATTTACATAAACATTTCACAACTCCCAAATGAAAGATGTATTACTATGGTATTAAAAAAAACCCTCCAGAATAAGAAAAGAATTCCCTTTTCTGTTATTGCCTGGCAATTCTTGCGCTCCCAAAGATTTTTTTTTTTAAAAAAAACACAACTCCAGGAAATGTTTAAATACATATGCACACTTGATAGCTATTCATATGATAACTTAGGTTTAAATTTTTTTTATTTTTAGGTACCGGGGATCGAACTCGTGACCTCGTGCTTTCAAGGCAGGTGCTTATGCTGCCTAGCTAAATCCTCAGCCCCGATAATTTGGTTTTGAGACAATTTGCATGTGTTAAGATTTCACATTGTTAACTCAAGGTATCCCTCCTCTGTTCTATACAAAATGAACTTGACTGAGTATTTTAATCACTATAAGAAAAGTAAGATATTTATTTTTCCACTTATATGCTGCAGCTGTAAAAGTATGATAAATCTGTCCTTATACATCGAGTAAATTTTTGTCCATGTCTCCAATTATAGCTACCTATAGTAGAATCTTCCCATATGCCAGTTTCTAGAATGAAAGTCCACACAGAGAAGATAAAGGCTTTTTTCTTTTAATACATCACAAATATTTATTAGTAGCCCTGATCTAGAAGTATCTATAAATTTTTAGTTTACATGGCTGTTGAAGAGTCCCAGTATCACTTGCCATAAATCACACTAATGATATTAGTAAATGTACACATAATCATCACCAATACTATAATAAATCAAACACTAAAATAGGAATGTCATTTTCACCTTATTAGTTATATTTGCTTGAAATGCAGTGATTAGAGTCAGAAAAAGAATTTTTAAATTTAACTGGAAGTCATGTTTTCAAAAAAGATCGATGAAAATCTCAGTGTAACATATGCAACCATTAAATTACAAATTAAACCAACAATCACCGAAGGAGAAAAAAACACAGGAAAATTCTTCTGATTTTTCTTATTAGATGTGCTGGGTGCATTGGACCTTGAATTAGGAATTTGATTCTGTCTTTTTTACAGGTTTGTTTTGTTATGTTTTGTTTTGTTTTGTTTTTATCGGTACCGGGGATTGATCTCATGACCACGTACTTCCAAGGCAGGCGCTTATGCAGCTGAGCTAAATCTCCAGCCCTGCTTCTATCTATTTTTTACAAAGATTTAGGTACCATTTATACAACAAGAAGTGAAATACTATAGCAGGAACTGATGGAAACCACACTGCTTTATAATGGTGGTAAAGATAGGTCAAAGAGTACAACACACTTGAAATTGAGTTTTATGAAACAGATGGTAGATCACATAAAAAAATTAGAGTAAATACTGTGCTATGGAGAAATATTTATTGCTATTACACTAATTACGAAGGAAAGATACACACTTTCATGATCGATATTCACATATGGAACAAATATTTATTGGTCCTACTACTTACAGAGCATTTTGTTGCAAGAAATATAATGATAGAAAATACAGAAAGAATCTTTGCTTTGACGGAATTTAAAATCTAATCAGGTTGGAATAGGGTAGGAGGCTTAATGTAGAACATTAGACAGATATTTAAAGAAAAAATGTTTTGAATTCTGGAACAGGAAATTGCACAGGGACTCTGAAACCACTGTGTAGAAATAAGTATGAATTCAAGAACCAAGACAGGCTCCTAGGCAAGGAAATCATAAATGGATTTCAACTTCATTTAGAAAATAGATAAGATCTCAAGTTACTAACTGTGATTATTCTGGGAAGTAAGGTGATATATATATTTTTATTATTTTTTATTTTGCATGATTCAAATTGTAAATACTGGTGAGTCTAGCTTCTCTGATGAGAAAAATAACATCATTCCATATAACAAAATCTCAATGATAGTTAAAGTTAACTTAGCTACTAAGACAATGCTTAAGGGTAGTTTACAGAGAATAAGATACTGAAATTTATATAGGAAGAATTTCCACAAGAGTTAAACCAGGGAAGGGATTAAATGTACAAACATGGATGTTGATTTTATGCAGCAGGTCATGGCATAACGAGATATTTAGCTGCGAGACAGGGCATAAGAAAATTCTGAGCTGAAATGAAGCACTGAAATAATTCTTAGATGCCAAGATCAACTTTGCTGCCCTTCATGTCTGATCCAAACTATATTCTCATACTGTCTTTCTTGCATTCTTCAACATATTTATCATCAATTTACACATTTATTTTGTATTTTCCTCTACAGAAAATATTTTGGACTATTTATTTCTTTATTCATTGATTTATGTTAACACTTTAAAAAATGATAAATACATCAGGTATATGTGTGATATTTAATGTAAAAATGTATTCTAATATCTTGGAATATTGAAATGTTTTCTAAATGCTGAATGCATTTAAATATTTAAAAGACTAATTTCTAATGCAAATAGCAAAATACAGACAACTTTCCAAGTGAGAATCCTATCATTATAAAGTATTATACATATATATATATATATGCATTTTCCCATGACATTTTGTACCTAGTTCATAGTATATTTAGTAAGTTAGTATTAACGACTTATGGAAAAATAAAAATTAAAAATTGATTACATATTAGTACTTCTGGTAGATAAAAATTGACTCTTTTAATTTCAAAACAGTGATGAGTCTCATCGTATTTGTTCACTGAACAAAACTGGTCAAATGAGTACAGATAGCTCACAGGAGTAATTATGTAAGAGATGTCTAGTCTTATTACATTCCCCATAGATTATTTGAGCACTGAAAGGATATTTAGGTAAAAAAAATTATTAAAGTACGGTTTTATTTTCATTACAATTATGAAAACATACTGAAAAAAACCTGAATGAATTGCATCTTCAGAAATGTTACTTTATTCACACATGAAGTAAGGAACTCATCTCTGAAACTAGTAGAATGTAGAAGTTACTCTTGGAACCCATGAAATCTACTTGAGCTGTGGTCCCACTCTCCATGTAGTACAGGTATTTCAGCCTTTTAGTTGATCCTCACTTAACACCTGAAATATGGTTTTGCACACTGAACTTTACTGGAAATCAGTAGTGGTGAGTGGTCACAATGCATCCTTAAATCAGGACAAAATCTGAAAACATAAAACGAGGACAAAAATACTCCCAGGATTAATGATGGGAAGAACTGTAAAAAGAAGAAATCACAGGTATTCATCATATTTTGGTGAATTTCTATGTTGACATCATAAAGAAGGTAAGAAAAACTTTAGTAAAACTAGAACTATCCTCATAGTAAAAATGAACTGGATTTACATGTCATCAAGTGGGTACATGTTACTAATTTTGGGAGCTCTGTGGTTGACCCTAATTGTTCTCTAAGGCAATGATTTTGGTAAATATGAATAAAGCATATGTAAAAGGATTCATGTGCATATTCAGATGCAAATATGTTTCAAAACTGATTGAGTAAATACCTAGAAATGAGCCTGCTGCATCACATAACAAGACTTTGTAAAAACTTATGAACTATCTTCCACAATGACAATATCCTCTGCAGCTCCGTGCAGTTTTCTATCATTCTTTTCCTTCTGGTATTATCTTTATATTTATTTATATATTTTGTAGTCATGCCATAGTTGTTAATATTATGTTCATTTTCCCTTTACCCTCATTTTTTCCTTTTTGTCTTTGAATATCAGTTTAGGAACTGTCTATGAATTTATCTTGAGCCTCTTAATTCTTTTCCTTGGTTGCCTATACTCTGTTGATAAACCCATCAAATACATTTGTCATTTCAATTACATGAGTCCAGATTTCTCACATTTCCTTTCATTTCTTTCTCAGAGCTTTTATATCTACATTACTCATCTGTTCATACATGTTGTCTACTGTTTGATTTTTAAAAATTTAATATATTAATTATTGAAATTAATTTTCTACTAACTCCAAATTATATGTCAGATTTGAGTCTGGTTCTGATTCTTGTCTTAACTCTTCAGGCTTTCTTCCTTTGCTTTTAACATGATTTTTAATTTTTTAGTTGTTATTGTTGTTGAAAGTCATATAAGTCATATTAAATGACATGAACTGAAGTAATGAAGATTTTAGTTTGAGAATTTATGTTAATCTTTGTAAAAGCAGGGCTGTGTTTAATATTTGCCATGATGGCTATAGGTATCATGCATTTCCATTTCCTCTAATTTGTTTTTCATTTCTATTCCCTCTTGATTTCCCTAAGAACTCTCTT
Source organism: Hydrochoerus hydrochaeris (assembly GCA_004027455.1). Taxonomy (NCBI): domain Eukaryota; kingdom Metazoa; phylum Chordata; class Mammalia; order Rodentia; family Hydrochaeridae; genus Hydrochoerus; species Hydrochoerus hydrochaeris. The sequence goes on along the minus strand of PVLA01001459.1, from coordinate 327,316 downwards.
TTAAAGAGTTTAGTCTCATGACCCTCTCTGCTGCAATCCATTGTTTCTACGGAGGCACAGTTGCTGTGCTGGTAAAGTTATAGGGAATACAAGAATCTCACAATTTTATAACTAAATTTTACCTTTTAGTTATACTGAGCCTCTTGGCTATGACGCTAAGAAGTATTTCTATGCCATTTCTTCCCTTGGCTTGTATGAGACAGGAATCTCACCTTGCCTTCCTTCCGTGACACATAAGAATCTAGTGAAATAGTTTAAAGAGAAGAAAGCTTTAATATGGAGAATATTTTTATATTTTAAAATAATTATTTTTCTTTTTCCTGACTGTGCATGAGATTAGGTTCCCCAGAGTTTCTCATTCTCAAGCCAGTCCACCCCCATCCTGCAACAAAACGTGAAAATTACCATGTAAATGTTCCGACACGTCACTGGTGTCTGTGACTGGTATTAAATTAACTGACCTTGGCTGTGATCCACCATATTGCCCTGTCTGTTTACACAGTAGAGTGCCCGTTTGCCCTGTGACTGCAATTTTCTGATGAGTTTTAGAAAATTTATTAATTTTCAATGTGTTTACCTTCATACTTAAGAGGACTCAAGTGATAACTTCCAAGCCCTTCTCATATCACACCTGAAGCTGAAAATCAAAGATAATTTTTTAAGGAAGATCTTGCTTAATATAAAATCTATCAGAAATTTAATACAATGCAGAGGAAAATAAGAACTATCATCAAATTCTTTCCTTTCCATTCATTCAATAAAAAAGCATTAATAGTCATATACTAATTCTGGAAATACGATTTATTCATCATCATTTTCATAGAGATCTTACAAAACAATACTAGAATCATAAAACTGTCAATCATTTAGGATAGTATTTAAACATACTGTTGACATAGTTGTTCTTAGTTACACAAATTTCAGTGCTAAGATCATTGTTCTCACCAAAAATATTTAGAATTCTCACACATAAATTTCAGATATGGAGAGCTCTTCACTTAAACATAAGAAATCATGCAAATGGTTACTAAATTTTCTCAAAATTTATTTCTTCAATAGCATGATTGCCAATTTCTTTGTCTGCTCAGTTTTTAGCATTTACTTTACTTACAGTCTGATTGGGAACAAAACAAAACAAAACAAAAAAAAACCTTCTTTGCCAATTCCTTTTCAATCTGTGCATTCACGTATTTTATCAGTTCTCAAAATTCCTAATTATTATTCCTGAAAGAATTTTTCCCCTTCTACTTCCTATTCTTTCTCTTAGAACTCTGGTTACATCTTCTACTTATACCTTTTTTTCTCTTTTTTTTTTTTCAATTTTGTCTTTCATATTCTTCATAAGTAATTCTGTTGATTTCTGGATAATTTCTGAGGTGCATTTTCTCAATAACTCTTCAGTATTTAAGAAACTGAATCTGTGTACTGCAATTTTCTGTTTTTATTTGTTTTCCTTCTTTCTTCATCTCTAAATTCTACATACGATTGCTACATTGAGCTACTTGTCTTGCTGTGTATGATATTCTTTCTTAACACGTCTTTCAGTTTATCCATGTCATCACAAAAGACAGGAGTACATTTTTTATAGCTGAGTACTATTTTTTGTGTGAATGTATCACATTTGTTTACACTTTCATCAGTTGAGGCATGCTTAGTTTAATTTCATTTTCTGGCTACCCTAAATAGTGGTGCGATAAACATGATAACATAGATGTTTCTTTGTTTCTGATATTGATTTTGTTTACTTCCTATATATATGTTTATGTATATGTATATATATGTATGTTTATATATATATATATATATATATAAAACATTAAGGATCACATTTTATTCTATTTTTAATTTCTGAGAAATTTCTATGCTGTGTTTCATAGTAGCTGTGTCAATGGGCCCTCTTGCTAAATTGGAAGTTTAATCAGTGTATCTAGTTTACTAGATGCAGACTCAATAGATTTATTTTTTAGAATCTATAATGCACTGCAATATCCTATTAAATACTCAAACACTCCTAATACTTTAACATAATGTGCTGTTAGTTGTTGCATATTCAATACTTTGGTCATATAATTTTAACTATAACACCTCACATTTCAAACTGCACAAAATTAAATTTTGTTGTTAAATCTAGTCAGTGGCTATTGAGTTTTAACTCTTGGACTGAATAAAGTGATGATTCCTCTTAGCATTACATCACCTGCTAATATCATACTTTAATAGAATTGAGGACAAATTAAGATAGGCTAGTGGCTATCCCATACACATAGCCCAACAGTAAAAATGCTGTTGAATTGAAAAGAAATCTCCAAAATAGAATAGCAGTTATGGAAAATTCTTGGAGAGGTATCACAGCCAATCTCTCTAAGTAGAAGAGGATAGATTAGCATGAGGATGAGAAGCATGGCTTGAGTTACACTTTTCTCTTTTTCACTGTTACCTTAGGTAGATGATTTTTCTGTATTTATACCCATACAGTTGAGAAAAATATTAGAAAACTTGAATACCTTAATGTATTAAAAATGACATATCATGATTAAATCAAGTATTTTTTTAGGAGTGCTATTGTAATTTGACATCACTAATGTGTTTCATCATGAAAAGATCCTATTTTAGGCAAAGCAAGAAAAACAATAAGTAAATGGAAACCTTCCCTGTTGTAGTTTATACTATGATGGATAAAATAATAAACAGTGTCATTTAGATAGCACCTATGACAAAGCGGATATGGTTCTGGGTGTCTCTGTCTTTCACAGCACTCTGTGAATTCTGTGCTAGTGCTACTTTTCACCAAGGATAATCTGAGGGCAGAGGGGCCAAGTAAGTTTTCTGTTGCTAAGTTTGTGAGTGGGGAGCCCAGTTCCGGCAGTGCAGGCTCCTTAGGAACTGTGTGTGGATGCAGTAACTGAATCCAGGAGATTTGACTTATTCCACCTAGAATAACAGAACCAAAAGAGGGGCAGGAGAGGACTTCTTCTGAAAAAGGCGGCAAGATGAGAACAGTATGTAATAATCTGTTTACAGCCATTCTGGGAAGTCACAGTGGAGAATGGTTTATTCAAATTGCCACGAGGGCAATTCCTTTCCCTTGGGAAATAACTTATTTTAAATTGGAGGATTAACAGGCTTTGAAGAATCTATTTCTTGATTGGATTTGTTTTAGCCTTGAGTTGGGTATTTTTATGTTCATTGGTTTTCTCTATAAAAGTTTAGACTTTTTCTCCTTTGTCAACTTGAAGCATGTTTTCTAGGCTGGCAAGTGTGGCATTATAATAATAATAATACACTTATGTTATGAGTAGTTCTGAAAGTTTCAGAGTCTTCATACGAAATCATTTGATATTCTGGATTTATAATGAAGTGTTTTTATTAATAATAGTAATTTTAGAACTTACAGATGTGTGTGCTGTGCGGCCCACTGCTTACACATGTTCCTCCAGGATGTTGTAACAAGGTAAAAGGGGGTCCTATGAAATAGTCCCTTTCCAATCAAAGAAGCTCCACTTAGATGATTAGGACATTAACTGCTATTTGTAGGACCCCAGATGTTGCCCAAAATTATTTTGTGTCATTTCTTTTCACCAGTTTATCTCAAATTCCAAGAAAAATAAGCACTGCATACAAAATACCCCATGATGAGAAGTGCTTTCCCTTCCTCAGCACTTCAAGGAAGACCTGCTGGCCAGACCTGAGATAATGATCAAGGAGACTACAGCTGCTAGATGAGCTTGCTTCTCAGCCTTTGCCTCTTGCTTTTCCTTCACTGCTCTGGGGTTGGTATCAGAATATCTAAAACAGGGTTCAGGACACTCTGCCCGCTTTCTCCTAGTGTTGGCTACACTGAAATAAATTCCTTTTTTGTTTCTACACGACCCAGCTTCTGCTGTTTGGATCTTTTGAGATGAGTGGGCAAACCTGGTCTTTTGGGCCCTTTCGAGAACCTGGTCTCTGACCAGAGACACAGGTAGTAATGGCTGTCACTATGTTGTAGGAAGGAACAGGAAGCTAAATAAATTCAGATATCCTGAAGTATGATGAACACAATATAATTGAGTGCTATTTAAAGCAGCAGATTAGAGGTACATTCAGCAATGCTAGTCAGACCCCAATTCACTGTTGTGTAACAGTAAGAAACAGAATAAGGCTTCATTTAGCTTTAAATACATAGAGACACATAGATATTTAAAGGACTTATACTTCAAATATTTCAGTGAGAGAAGATAGGTCGAGGACACAGATCAAGGAAGGAAGAGAAAGTGAAATGGAACCAAGAGTGGATTTCCAGAGATTATGAACAATAAGCTAGGAGTGAAAAATGTGCCCAGCGCTATTCTGTACGTGAGGAGTGAATGAAACAACCAATCAGGAAAACCAAGCTCTTAGCCACGGATTAATCAGAAAGTAATTACACTGAAATATTTTCTCCCAAATTATTTTCTATTCATTACAGTTCTTTTAGTTTCATGCTCTACTTCCATATTTTTTAATCCACTCTTAAAAACTGAGAGGGTTAACTAAACATCAAACATCGAGAAATAATTTGGGGAGAAAGTATCAACAAAATATAAAAAGAAAACAACAGCCTGCAACACATAAGCATTTTTATGGCAATGCAAATTCTCTTCATTCAAAACACATCCTTTAATATTTTAATTAGGATATTGTGTTATGTGAAAGGAACATCTGATTTTAGAAATGCAAATGAGGGTATGCTCTGAAACAAAGATGCAGAATTAAAAAAAGGTAATACGCAGTTCAGCGACCAACTATGAAGAGAAAATGCAGAGAAGGATCAAGAAAATAACCTGATTTTTGAAGTGAAAATTACACCAGCATTTTTCAAATTTAGCAATTTGACAAGGTTAATGACAATTTCAATGCTTTTTTTTAACTTATGAATGCAATAATTATCTTTGACTAATAAATTTGAAACCAATCAAACTGCCTATATTTATTGAAGGTAACTAGCTAGTAGTGACTGTCCCTATACGTGTTTCTCATGCACTTTCAGCTGGCTGAAAGGTACACAGTTCTCCACTCAGTTACTCTCTTGGCTCCCCACATCTCACCATTTTTGCCGTTTGCTATAACACAGAGATTTTCAATGCAGCTATGCTATGAAGTAGAGCCATTCCAGAAAAGTTAAAGAGCTTGGCCAGTAACGGAGCTGCTATTGAAATCACCTTTGTATCCAAAGCCTGTGATCTCAACAACTTGACTGCAGCATCTTGGAGCACCTCTTTCTTAGAGGTGAACACTGGCCAAATTTTCAAAATTACATTTTTGTTATTTTCATGTGGCTCATAGGGAAAGAAATCTGGCTAGAATGAAAATTTAAAAGTAACCATGAGCCTGCTCCATCAGAGAAACTGGCACTAAAAAAGAAAAACATCCTGGAGCCATAGAGTAAATAAAGAAGGGAAATGGAGAGCTAGAGAATTTGAGATGGACACTGTTTCCTGGAATGGGTTCATACTGGAACAAGTGCTGGGCCTCACAGGTCTCCATATCTGGGAATCGGTGCACTGATGCTTAAATTCTTGCTAATTTGATTCTACTATGTACTTCTCACTGGTTACGGAAGGCAAGAAGAGTAGGATGGAATAATGAAAAAATAGTTCGCAAATTGAAAAGAGATGCACCCAGGTAAGGAATCATGTTGGTTTACCAAAATAACTGTCACCTCCCGTTTCAGGTTCAAATGTTAATCTTTTGCTCACAGCACCATTACTAAAATCCTTGGTTAAATTCTGTGTCAAAATTTGGAGTAGGCATTAAGAAACAAAAGTTTTACAAGGGAGCTGTAATAAATATGTTAATCTATGTGTAATGTATGGACTATGATGAGAATGAAGAGTAAACTAAATTATTTCTGATTTTTATGACCATATAAAGTTTGACCAATTCATCATAAACATGTTTATTGAGTGAACAAGAATAAGTTCTATTCACATAGGATTAGTTGCTTAAGTCTCACTTGATTTCCTCAATCAAGAAGAACCAAGAAAATGACCAAAACAGAAATGACTTTTAGGAGCTATTAAGCACACTTACAAAATTTTTTTAATTTCCTGAAAACAAGAGTAAAAAGGACTAATGGTATGAAAAGTAACTAGCTATTTCTCTGCTCAGTAGTTTATATGGAATTTTCTTATATTTCAGTCTATGAAGAGAAATAACTAATTAAAAGAGAGAAAAAAATTTTCTTTGAAACCAACAGACTAGCCAGAATATGATGAATTTCTCAAGACAGTTGAGGATAACTTATATAACATAATTTTTCATAGACATTAATTTCAACAAATTTTTGACAGTGAAAAAAAATCAGTGATTCTTGATAGAGTGTTGGGACAGAGCATATCATTAGGCTGTAATGCAGTCATTAATACAGTGTTTTCTTCATTGTGAGTGGCACGGGGAATTTTCCAATAATAATATCACATTACAAATGCAAGAGTCAAGTGTATCCATGTACATGCCTTTTCATACATGTTTACACACATAGACACAAGATTTGTTGGGGTGCTTGTATGATTGTGCATTGGCATGTATCCACATGCATAGCCAAAAGAGTTTCACAGAATATATTAAAATATTATCAATACATTTTGAAATTACAGAGAAATATAATTTTGTTCTATACAGTTGTGAGACCTTTCTAGGCTTTCATATCCATGTTTTCAACTAAGAAAAAGAGTATTTTTAAAAACATAATTAAATCCTAATTACAGCAATATCTTTCATAGTAAACATGATGTCATTGGATATGGATATATGATAATTACATTTCCCAAATATCTACAGTTCTGGGGCACAAATTGAACACTTCTGGGTAAAAGCAATTCTTTATGGACAATGTGATCCATAACTTCATTAAATCCCCTACACTCAACAGTTTCAAATGTTTTACATGATCAGTATAAGGGTGGCTTTTATATAGCAATGTGTATATGGTGTGAGTCCCTGAAAACTTCATCCCACATCTAAATTGGGTGTTTATCTTCACTACTAGCAGTGCTGAACAAATGAGCAAACATAAAGTCACATCCTTTATGGTCCAGAATGGCTGTCTGCACACTTTCCCCTCATGTATGACAAAGCCCTTTACATGATGAAGATACAGAGTTCATTTTTTGTCTATGGTCACACCACCATAATAGTCCCAAAGTCATAAACTATTAATTCAACCTTAGTAAGTCCTACCTTAGTTATTTAGCACTATTGTATCATCTATATTGAAAGGGACAATAGATTACAAGATGCTCTGAATTTATCACAGTAGGGACAATTAAATAACATATATGCTAAGTCTTCTTTGGTAAGTTATAAACATGTTCTTGTTTCTGGGTAGAAAATTAAATTCCCTTTGCATCTGACATCCTTTGATAAAATATTTTGTTACTGTTCTCTGGGGGTTTAGAATAATGGAGCCTGTGTCAAAGTAAATACACTACACTTTTCTTTTTTTTTTTTTTCTCATTTCTCCTATCTCGGTTGTTCTTTGCTTTTGAACACTTCTTTTCCTTTCATTTTCACAATATCTAGTGTACATTTTGGATCTTATTTACTCTTTCAGTTTTTTGTGTTTTTTTTTACACTAGAGAGTAGATTAGTTTTTATCCTGCCATGTTTCACTCGGTGTAGCATACACAAAACTGAGTATCAAGGAGTCTGAGATGCAGGTTTAGAGAGTTTCAACATTCACTAATGCTGAAAGCAAAAAAGTGGATGCTATCCTAAGGAAGTCCCAGAGAAAAGGTAGATTACAATAAAGAAGATAACATAAAGAGTCAACCTAGGGGACAGTCTCAGTTAAATGATATTAAACTATGATAATGTAAATCAACGTGATTCCCATTTCTCTTGGCCAGAACTTGCCAATAAAACTGTATTTTTATTGATCGTCAACTCAGTGTGAGACAATTCAATGAGGTTTAAATTTTATTGAAAATTTTACAGCCTGTGGAATGCCCCTCAGGTGATGAAAGTATAGGAATACAATTCTATGATACTGATGGGGTAACTTTTATTTTCTTCTAACTTGAAAGCAATAAAACATTCTAACCTTTATGTAATATATTATGGAAACATAAAAGCATAGAGATTACAAGCACATTTTGGTACATTGGGTAAATTCTTATCCAAATGTTTTTATTGATTTTTAAAGTCATTATTCATCTCTTTAGTAAGACAAATCTTTGTTCCCCTTTATCTCATCCTAAGGAAAATGAGATAGATAGTCATACACTTGTCATGAAAAAAGGAGTATAAAAATAATCAGTTATCAGAGTTCATCTTTCCTACACATTAGTGAAAATGAAATAATAATTATGAATGATAAACAGCAATAATGGCATAACATCATTTCTCTAAGTATAATAGTTTGAATGAAGAGAGTTGACAGTAACAATAAAATTCCCACCCTGGATCTTCTTCTCAGCTAGAATGTAACTTACTAAGAGTTCTGCTCTTTTTCTCCTCCCTGTGTTTCTCATTAGTTCGTCATACTCTAAAGCTGGATACTCCTACAGTTAATTACCTCTGTCTGCCTGCTAAACCATGAAGTCCTCTCCTACTTCTAATTCACAAGCAAATTGTTCTCACATACTTTCCACGTTGTGATCCAAAAGGTAGAAAGAAGGATTCCTTGTCCCTGGTGAGACACAGTATTTCTATGTAGACACAAAATATTGCACCTTGTATTTATTATTTAAGCCTTTTCTAAATTCACACATTTACACAGTTCTATCTCCTTGATGTTCAAGCCTAAGAATGTGGGTGCAAAGTTGTTAATTTGTGTATTCAATTCTAAAACAAAGCTCTGCCTCTTTTTTTTTCCTCTCTCACTCTCTCTCTGGCAGGAATAGACATGACATGTCCTACACACTTCTCTCTTTATTGGAGGAATTGTTTTTTTTCTCCAAAATTAAAATGATTTTAACTGTCCAAGGGAGAGAAAACATCCTGCACAACCAATTTATCATTATGTCTTTAAGATGAAGGGCAAAAATCTTAAGAGTGAGCAAAGTTAATGTGAAAAGATGGGAAAAAGGCTGGCGATGTAGCTCAGTTTTAGAGTGTTTGTCTAGCAAAGAAGAGTTTTGTTATTTACAAAAACATTTCAAAAAACCCTGGAGAAAGGAATTTATATCATTGTCACAATCACCTTTGTCATTGTGTTTATGGACATGTGTAGTAAAGCAGAGTCACTTCCTCAGTTCTTTGTCCTTGAAACAGGCTTACATACAAATATTTTGTTCCTTGATTCTAAAGTGTGATCTACTTGGTTAACAAGATTTTATCAAGTGAGATGAAGGCAGAAGAATCAAATACACTTAGATACTGTGTCTTGGAAATTTGCACTTTTGTCATCTACCATAAGATGACATAAGAGGACCATCTTAGCTGAAGCTTCTGGCTCTAGACTGAAAGCAAACAGCAGCAAAGCAGTACATGCTAAATGCAGTAAATGTAGCTTGCATATCGAGTCCAGATGATCCCATCTGAGACCAGTCTGCCACAGTAAACCTTTGAGCACAGGAGCAATGAAAGGGGTTGTAAGCCACGGAGACATTTAGGGTTGTTTATAATGCAGCAGAGTCCCAGGAAAAACATCACAGACACACAACAATTAAACAGCATTGCAAAGCTTTTCCAATCAAGGCCATACATCTTACACCCTAAGATAACAACACATTTTAGTATACATTTTACAATGAAAAATACTGCTGTTTTATTGCAATGAGGTAGATTGAAATGAGGTGCCATCTGATTGGGGCAGTTGTGGAAGAAGATAGACAGAGGCTTTTTCTTTCTTATTGCCCCCTAAATATGCAATTAAAATAATTTACATGAAAATGGTTTTACGTGCCTAAAAATGGAGGCTATTTTCCAGTTTTTATTCATAATCCTTGCAGTAAAGAAGGGTATGGATGTTGCAAAGTCACAGCCACATCCTGTACAGTGTAGTACAATAGCTCCAAGTTGAGGGACCGTGCTAACTGGGTTCCAGTATCACCACCTCTTATTCCTAGCTCAGGTAATACAGCAGTGCTATGTCAGGTTCAGGAAGAAAAGAACCACAGAAATATGAGGAAAGCTCTGTCTTCCAGTTCCATCCCTGATTATAGAATCTTCCACTTTCTGGAAGAGCAAGATAGCCATGATTGGAAGAAGTTATCATGCTATGGAAGCGAGCATTCAAATGGTAGATAAAGGGATTAGAGAGATGAGTGAGCAACAAAATACAAAGCCTCCTGGGAGAAGCAACTCAAATGCCAGAATAAAACATGGTAGAGAAACACAGACAGAGGGAGATGGACCCTCTTGACACAGGAAGAAATTACAATGTAAAATACCTTGTCAAACACACAGTCTCAAGGCTACAATTAGAACAGCTAAAATTACTGGAGACAGCATTTTCACTGCCACCTGCCAAGTTTGCACCAGCCTGAATTCGCAAATTCTCGCCGGCCAGCAGAGTCGCCCAAACTCATTCTCGCCATGACTCACAAGAGCCACAGCTGCGTTGAAGTCAGGGGTTGATGAGCCCAATGGAGAACAGAGCTGGAAAAGGACCTTCATTAATCCATGATCAGTGCTTGGAATGAGACCCCCTCCCAGGGGAAGGGTGCGACCAAATGGATGACATGTTGGAATCAGGCAGGAGGAGCCTGAACTGGGAGCGACAGTGACTTCAGTTGGTTGCTTCTTCCCCAGAGCATATTTGTGGGATTTGCTTGGACTGGGCAGTGCCCCTGGCTGGGACCCAATGAGCCATCCCAAATCGATTCCCTGCACCTAGAATGCACTAACCTGGTGAAGGCCCCTGAAGTTTGGCTGGCCCGGTGGGGATGGGCTGGCATACACAGCCCCTGCTTACACCTCAGTGACAAGAACAGGTAGGAGAGGGCAGAGGTCCCTCACCAGCATACTTCAGAGGAACTGTGGCCAAGAGTTAAGGGGGCTGGGACCTCCAATGTACCCCAGTGTAAAGGAAGCCAGGACCATGATAGGAGAAAGAGGCAAGAGGAGGCCCCAGCCCAGAACCCTGAGAACACTGATCCAGGAGAGGGAAAAACAAGGGAGGTTGAGTGCAGCAAACATGCAACATCAGACATGGCTTCAAAGACATTAAGAGATATCTTTGGGACCTTGTAGACAAGCTCAAAACTGAAATATTAAATCAGCTAAAGCAAGATATGAGTAGAGTAATAAAAGAAATGCTAAGCATCTCTCAGGAAGACATAGATGGTAGAAGGGAGGAACACACACAAAAAAGGAGAGAAACATTCGATAAAGAATATAAAGAAAAAGGGCTGGGGACTTAGCTCAGCAGCATAAGCATCTGCCTGGCAAATGTGAGGTTGTGAGTTTGATCCCTGGTACCAAAAAAAAAAAGGAATATAAACAAAATATAGAATACATGAAGCAGATTCAAAAAGATTACCAGGAAGTTAAAAACTCCATTGAAAACTGGAAAAACTCCTTAAAAGAAACTAAGGATACACTATCAAAACTTGAAGACAAGTTTGCACTGTGTGATCATGAAAGGAAAGATCTCTTAAAAATAACAAAGAAACAGGCAGTAACAATACAAAGGCTAGAAGATGACAAGAGAATCTATAATTTAACAATAAGAAATGTGAACAAAGAAGCAGGAATACAAACAGGTGAATTACAAAGGCTATTCATGGAAATAATTAAGGACAACTTCCCAAGCATGGGGAAAGAAAATGACATTCGATTATGTGAGGCATACAGAACTCCAGCCACCTACAACCAAAACAGAGCTACACCCAGACATATAATAATTAAGAAACCAGAAATTCAATATAAAAACAGAATATTAAAAGCTGTCAGAGAAAAGAAACATTACCTATAAAGGAAAGCCCATCAAGAACATGGTAGACTTCTCGACACAGACCATCAGATCAAGAAGAGCTTGGAGCAAAGTATTCCAAGCCCTGAAAGAAAATAACCTCCAGCCCAGATTGATGTATCCTGAAAAGCTGTCACTAGGAATTAATGGAGAAACAAGATGCTTCCATGACAAAGAGGAACTGCAGGAATTTGTGACCACCAATCCAACCTTACAAAGAATACTGAGGGACATTTTAGAGAGAGAGAGAGAAAAAAAATACCAGGATTTTGGAAACAGTGGCAGAAAGGCTTCAATGAGTGGGGCAGGCAGTAGAATGAAGGAGAAAACTAGACCAACAGGCAGAAAAATAGCGTAGCAGAAATGAGGCAGAGAAGGATGACTAGAATCTCTAACATCCTTGATGGTCTTGATACACTATATTGTTAATAGTGTACCAGGATTTAAAACCCACATTACTCACACCACTCTGCTTAGATGTATTATATTCTGTTCCAGTCATTCTACCTGTACTAGATTTGAGAGCACAGACAGTAATCCTGAAAATAATAGGATATAGTACGGTAATCATCCTTAATTTCCTATTAATTTAATCTAAAACTCTGTAAACCTACATTGTTTTACCATGACTGATCATAATCGAATCTGGTTTGTTAGATAGCAGTTTTTTATTGATATATTTTATTCAAGCTGTTATGATTGATAGTATCAAGTCTGAGAGTATAGATAACTGCACTTAAGATGACAAGATCCACTAGAACATCCACTATGGTTTGATTATTACCTGCCTTTGAAGTTTTATACTGTCTACAATGTTTTATTTTTACTAATATTGTTACATACTGCTATATTCAATTTTACTGCTATATTGAATTATGCCTGATGATATACACAATTCTATTGAAATAATAAGAAACAATACAGTAATCATTGTAGATCACCTTGTACTGTGGTTTTATATGATTTTTTGGTTTCATGTTTTTATAGGAATTTGTTTTGTTTTGTCTTGCTAGGTTTTGGTTTTCCCTCTAATACAGAAAGGATAGAAATACATGTAGAGATTCATGCATGCATAGCTGTTTACAGTCTCACTGTTTGAATATCTACTTTGTATGCTTTAATTTTGTAACTTGAACAATTATTTCTAAGAGGACAATATGTAATTTATCAACTAGTGATTTCTTACAGTTTACCTTTTTTTCTTTTGAAAAAACCTTACAGGTTTTTTTCCTCTTTAAATAGAAAAAAATTTTAAAAAAGAGATTAGAGACATAAAAAAGATCCCTTCAACTGATTCACACCCAAACAATGAAAAGTGTTCTGTTCTTCAGCACATAGGAGAGTATTTTGTAGCCCCTCAGATACGAAATTTTGGCTAAAAAAAGGTTGTGCTACTAAGTAAACAGAATCTCTGAGCTTATGAAATTCTTAATTGGTATTAATGTGTGAAGACTTGGAAAGATATACTACACTAAATTTGTGTTTGAATAAATGTAATTCAGTTCAGCAAATATTTATCAAGCATTTACTAGGTGTGAAGCATTATTTATGAATAAGAATGAAAGTAGCAGCCCTAAAGCAGTATAACTTACTAGTTTATGGTTGTTCCAACCATGGATGACTTAGGCTTAAAGAGCGTATTTCTCTCTTATTTTTTTCAAGATGTGGTTATAGAGTTGGTTGGCAGAGTCATGGATTACTGGCTGGTGAGATGTTTGTGTTCTGGTCAAGATCAGTCAGGTTAATTACCTCAGCTTTATTCATCTCTTGGTTCCATCTGCACCACTTCTCTGTCAACTTTTAAAAAGTTGGATGGGTCTTTTGCAAAAATAAAGACCAAGAAATAGAAAGAAGAGGGAGGGAGGGACAGGGAAGAAAATGAAGGAAATAATTAAGATATGTATGTACATGTACCAACTCCTCAAAGGAATTATGTGCTGCATTCTGTACTACAAACATATGCTAATAATAATAAAATGGTAGAATAAGATAGGATAAAATGAAAACGTTATCCTAAGTTTCTCTGAAATAATTATTCTCTTTAGATGTTAAAATTCGTAGTTGAACGTCAGAGTCTCAGTTTTTAGCTGTATCTTATATTTCAAATAACCCTAGCATTTGTAAATTCTATAAAAAGAAAATGATTAAAGAAGGTCTAGTGGTGATCCTGGGAGCAAGTAGAGTGAGATTTATGAGTTGTATTAACCTAAATGTCAATATCTGAGTAAAAATCACTGTTAGATTGTCACAGTGCTACATAAGATCAAGAGAGGTTCCTAGAATAAGACAGAAAGTATGCTTTTTTTAAAAAAAATCTGTAAATGTAGTGCTATATGCACACAAGAGTCAAAGTGAAAGCCAAGAAATGTGCTAAATAACGAGTTACATCTGAGTTTTCAATCCGTGAAACAGCCATTTAAGCAGGTACCAATTTTGATTTTTTCGATTCTATTAAAGATTTTTGCTCCTTAAACAGCATAGCAAACACAAGGGTTGGAAAACCTTACAAAAAATAGACACAGAAAACAGTCCTTTGACACACTGTGAACGTGACTTAGGCAAAGTACAACTTATTAACAGTCACCGATAGCATGGACCTAATGACACCAGGAAGTTTCTAAGTCTGTAAAAGGTGTCTATCAGCATTGGAACAAAGGCATCTTCATCTGTGTACACAAAGTTCTAAATGTGTGGTTGTCTTTCCTTAAATTCATCCCCACCTTGTGTCTGATTTTTTAAAATAATTTACTGAGAGATTCATTTGAAAATAAAAATCTCCATAATCCCAATATTATTAAGACTTTCACCTGTTCTAAATGTAACAAAAATAAAAATAATATTTCAAAAGTTAAACTTCATCTGTTTTTTGGTTAACATACTGGGAAGAATGCATTCAAATAAAGAAATTACTCTTGTATGAAAGGGTGTAGTTTTCATTTCTGTAAAAATGTAGTTCCTTTAAATATATGCCATTTCAAATTTATATGTAAGCAAAGTTTTAATTTTACCTCCAAAAATGTGTTAATTGCACAATAATTTTAATTATATTGTGAGTCATTTGGAGATAAATTTCCCCTGCCAAGAGAAAACAAACTATGTGCAAAGCAACTTTATTCATAGATTTTACTAAAAAAAAGTAAAGACTCCTAGTAAATTTACTTATATTTAAAGTGAAAAAGAAATTAGTCTAATTGATTGTCAAGTCATTTCTTTACACTTTTTGACCCTTCACTGGGATTTTTAAAAAGAGGACTTAATTCTGTGTAAAGGCATTACCTAGTAATCATATCATTTATAGTATCAGACACATGGTATTTAAGAGTTACATATTTAATAGCAAGCCAAAGTAGTTAACTTCATTATGAAAAGAAAATATTCAAAAACACTGGACAAAATATCAAAATCACAATAGTGTCTTTATCACTTAAAGGACAAATACCTTTCCTTGAGTCATGTTTACCCCGTTGTTTTAGATAAGGACTGAATTCCTTATCTCACTGTAAATTAGACACTAATGTCATAATATCTACTCAACTATAAATAACTTTTTGTTAAGAAAAAATGTGATAAGAACATTAACAAAGTAAATATTTAACACACTTTCAAACAGATGCTTAAGTGTACAGTGATAGAAATACAGGAAGAACCACTGCCAACACTACATTTTATTTATCAACCACACATAGATAAAAGAAATCTATACTGAGAACATGTAGATTTCCAAACATTCATAGAAATATGTGTCATTTCTATGAATGTTTGGATATAGTACTATCTTAGTTATTTTTTACTCATCGCTGAGACAAAATACATGATGTCCAAGGCTGGGAATGGAAAGGTTTATTTCTTACAGTTTTTGGAGGCTTCAGTCCATACTTGGCTCCAAGTAGGGTGGCATGGAGGGGCTACAGTTCATGGCAGCTGCAAACAGCAAGGTGGAAAGCGGTGAGATAGAGAGACACACCTCACTGCCATGACATTGTATGCTGGCTCCACCCCTAGACGGGTGTAGCACTGACACCATCAATCCAAGTGCCAGACAATGAACCAATCATAAGTGCACAATGCAAAGGCATGAGGCCTGGGGGCCACCGACATAAACCATGACAGTACTAAGATAATCAAAAGACATTTTGAGTGAGTTTCTATTTTAGAACAAAACTATTCCACAAAAGATTCCAGGAGGAGGAAAAAGGCATATAACCTCTGAAACCACTTGCAAACATAGAGGATAACAGAAGAAAAAAATTTTTATAATGAACTGTTGGTACCCTCATGAGTTCTGCCATACATGCACCACTAAGGAGAGGAATTTAGGAAGCTTTGATATTTGTCATTTGGATTATTTAAGTGTGCCTGCCACCTTGCAGTTTGCCACCAGAAGTTTGGGTTTCTGATTTATGCTTAGAAAACTGATGAAACAAAAAAGGGGGTGGTTTCTTGTTTGGAAGCAGAACAAAAACAGATGCATTTGCTGAGAGGTAGAACCCACTGGGGAAAAGAATATATGAGTGTGTTCCATGGACCAGGTTGTCCAGCCAGCATGAGGTCCTTTAAAGTGTTAATTGAGATGGCTTTCCTGAAGGGTGAAAAACCCAGGGAATAAAGCAGTTGAGGGATGTTTAAGAATAAGAAGGGAGGAAATGAGCATCGCTCCAAAAGACACATTTGTTCTTTCCAGGGATCTGGATCTAAAAACTTCTTAGGGATATGGGGAGAAAAAGTCATTACTGGACTATCACTATTGTATCAGCCAGTCCAGGACTTTTCTGCTTCCTCTCTTGTCTAGTGTTTCATTTCATACTCCAAATTTGGAAGAGACAAGAAAATATCTATAGTGAGATAGTGAAAAAGAATAGAGGATATAAGTGCAAAAGAGGATAATTAGGAAGCACGTTTAAATTTTTACTTTACATATGGTTGGACATTTTAAATTTTGAGTTATGACCCAAATTAAAAGGATTAAAGAATGTTTCTATTGAATAAAGATGCTAAAAGTCATAAAATATACATGAGTGTTCATCCAGGTATAGGGAATATGTACAACTCCATAGTGTATTTTATTTATAAAGAAAATAAAAAAAATTGCCTGTGTTTTCTCTCCACAAGTACAATTGGTTCAATTAAATTTAAACTTGAAGGGCTCATACATTTATTAATAGCAAAAGACTCAAAATTAAAAACAAGATTGAAGTCATTTAGCAAGTAGTAGAGAAGCAAAGAGAAGTTTTAGCTAAAGAGAAGTTTATAATTACTTGAAGTCCTCTCTCACCATCATGCAGTACTTTTTCCACAGTGCATCTCTATGTTATAACAGATATTTTCTGCTTAATATCACTCAGTCATATTCCAAGGAATGAGATGTTTGTGGCAAAATTTTAACTCTGTACCTATTCTCCACTATGTGAAAAGGGAAAGATTATTATATGTTAATTGTTAATCCAAAGTTTGATAGCTTATGAAATGAATGGTGCTTAATCTTTCACTTGCATGAAATGCTTCAAGACCCTGGGAAGAACTTAGCAATAAAATCTTGTAACACTGATAAATGTGTCCTAACTTTTTATCCTTTTAATAAAAGAAGACCCACTCCAGCATTACAAACTTCCTACAAAACCTAAATCTAATGCTAAATTTATTTCCTAAATGTAAATAAACTACAGAAAACCTTTAACTAAAAGTACACTTGTGTGCAAACTGATTAAAATATTGCTTTCTGATCACAAAATAAATGATAGAGCTAGTATAAATAAATTGCTGCTTTTGAGGATACCACCATTTAAAATAAGCAGTGACTTACAAAGGTACCCAATAGGGCCATAGCATGGGCAGGGAAATAGGATGAATATGATGCTACAGAGGCTCTTAGAGTCACAAATAGCCCCAGTATGAGTCCCTTGTTGATATACTACTCTTTAACAATATTGACTTGTGATTGTTGTATTATTTTGTTTTGGTTTTGGTATGGGGGGGTCAAACTCATGACCTCACGCTTGCCAGGCAGGGCCTATACCTCTGAGCTATATCCCTGGCCCAATTGTTGTAATGATTACATCTGTAGGATTACTTGAGTAATTATCATACTTTTGTCCAAAAAAAAACTATTGCATTTTATTTTTCAAAAGTAAATATAAAACTTCCTATGTAGCATCAGTTTTAAAAATATTGAGAATGACTACATTCAGTACAGTTTAACTATGAAAAGACAAAGAGCTGGAAACACTGTGACAGAAGATATGTTGGTTTGCTTTAATTCTCTAAGCTACATAACGCCATTGCCTTGAACATCAACCCTCTATCATAGCAGCAAATAAAATCTTTTCAAGTACCATGTAATTTAATTGAACTGTCCAGTAAAATGTACATTATTACATCCATTTTACAGATAAGAAATTCAATAATTTTCTCAAAGAGGCATAGCTCATAAGTGACAGAACCAGAAGTCCACTGTGGTTCAATTTACTCAGAAAATATTTATAAAATTTCTTGATGTAAGACACACTGGACTGATTTAGTTACATAGCATACAATATGCAAAACATGAATTCACCTTTGCAGAAATTTACACATCAACCTTGTGTTAAAATTCTTCCTTTGTAAGTAATAGGCTGATGGAATCCAGTCTACTCTTCTGGTGTGCAAACTACAGACTTTCTGGAGAACAGTGAAGTTATATAAATAGTCTAGAATCCCAAAACTAAATTTTTGGCTATATATAACAGGAATCATGGATGAAGTAAAATAAATGAACTAGATACAAAACTACATGAATACATCAAAACATTGAGGCTGGGTAAAGCAAAGCAAAGAAGGGCTATAATTACAAACGATCTCACACATCAATGTATTTAAATACATTTTCTGTTAAATAACAGGTATTTAGCAGAAACAGAAAAAAAAAAAAGAAAAGATCAAGACCACTGCATAGTCTTCAAGGGTATGCAAAATTTAAAGAACAAAAGTGACTTCCCTGAATGGTTACCAAGGAAAAGATAGGAAGTTGAAAGTATGATAAAAGAAAATTGAATTTTAAAAAATTGTACAGGGAGTTTTGATGATGATGCTATGTAAATTAAGAAATACAAATTCAAATTGTACTTTGAGGTGACTCGAAATCCTGGGACCCTGATTCATTATTGTGATTTGAGCTTTTGGTGCCTGAGATCAAGCACTACCCGAGGGTCAGGATGTGGTGTAAAATAAGATTCAGCATTGCATCCTCAGAGTCATCAATCAGCACAGACAGTCCCCTCCGGTCTCCAGACATCGCTGATCTCTCTTTATCAGATTATTTATTCAAGTAAGAACATTTAATTATATTCTCACTTGAATAGCTAGAAGTGATAGAAAACAAAGGTGTACATACTGATGATAAACCAGTGTATTGAAGTGTAGTTTTCTTCTTCTCATCATGTTATTAAAATAGAATTTTTCAAAATGTGGCTTGTCATAATGTAGGATTCCTTGGGATTCTCTTGTGGTAATAATATCTGATGGCTGACTCCACCTGACTGTCTCTCTCTCTCCCTTGTCTGTCTTTCTCCCTCTACAAATACATAGTTTTACTAAAATACATGTTAATACATAGTCTTATTAAAAAGCATTTGATCTCCTCACATCAATAGTAGTTACTCACTAATCATGCAGAATGTTTGCAATTGCCATGAGCCAGATGTTGCTGCGTTCTCTCTGGTAAGGAGTTGAAACAACATGTTTAATTCTCACATTCCTCAGGTTGACACTATTGTCATTACTGCATATCACCACCAGTACTTACTCTGTATATTTTAAAATTTACATTTTAGAAATTGACAGTGTAGTTAGAAGAATCAGGAGCTGCAATAACCTCAGATCAGCAAAACAACCCACTTTCCGCTATGTAATTTTTAACGTTTTCCCTATATAAAGGCCATTAACCTTTGTATCTCTATATCACTCAGGGTAATGCCAAAAGCATTATATTCATTTCCACTTTGATTACATTTTTTTCTTTGATTCTCTTTTTCCTTCTAGATTGCAAAATTCTCCAAGATGGAGACTATCTCGTACATATGGATATCATTGTGAGAAGCACTCCTGTAACATGGAAAACCCTTACTGGATTTGGGGAAAAGGCATCAGAGGGTGACGCTACTACATCTTCAAAATACATTTTCATTCAAGATCATCCCTAAAATGTATCTAAGCAAGTAGCTAGTGCCTCAACGGGGCAAAAACAAATAAACAAAAAAAGACCTTAAGTTTATTTTCTTTCACCTGAGCATATCTGAATGCACAAAACAGCATATATTTTTTAAAGTGTATTAGTAAAAGACACATTTCAGTAGCAGCACTTTGGTTCAAATTGGTTTCTTTAGATGCAAATTATCAGGGGCTGGTAGTCTCATCGTAGTGGAGTATTAGCACTTGGTCAGATTGAATGTGTTCACTCTTGGAATCAGAATAATTTTCAGGTCTGAAAACTGTATTTCCAAAAGCCCAGGTGAATCGGTTGTGCAGAAGAGATAACCTTGCAGCTGGGCTGTCGGTGGTAATGCAGCCATCATTCCTCTCCAAATGCAAGGTATAATAAAATGCTGCAAATGGAGAGTAGAAAATTCAGCCAAGGTTTCATGAAACAAAATCCCCACCATATTAATCCCCAGGCCCAGTTCGTACTTGGTGCTATGAAAAGTGGCGGTTCATTTCCTATTAAGAAAGGCATCATACAGTGAGTGAGACAATAGTTTGCTCGGGTGTCCTACAGGACCAGCAATTACCTGTATCCTTGAAACATAGATGGGAAGGCATGTGGAGGGTCAGCTAGGGCAGACAGCTGGTCAGTCCTCTGGGCTGGAACTACATAAAGGCTCAGCACTGCAGTATAAATGTGAAGTGTCATTAAATTGGCATTTAATTGAACATTATAAACAATGTCACTAGTACAACCGTGTTGCTAACGATTAACCCTAAAGTAATCAGATGCTGTTATCTGTCTTCTGTTGGCTTCTTAAAATGTCACTTACTCGAGCACTATCTAGGGGGAAATAAAGAAGATGCTGAAGCTTCTGAGATGAAAAAATAATCTACCTGTACAAAATGACAGCCTTACTTCTTGCTTGACACATAATTAATAGCATCATTATGATGCCTTCCTACAAATCACTCACCTAATTCCCTTCAAAAATATTTGTTACATCTGTGTTTAATTATTAAAAGTAAAAGGAAATAAAAATAAAATTCAAAACATCTGAATTTTTTAATTCTTTGCTTTGAATTTGATTTATCTATGGCAAAAACATATGATGTTTTGGATTCTTGCTAAATTTTAAGGTAAGCTGAGATGGCAGTTGTAGACTTGGTGCTCTATCTACCCAGAATACCCAATGCTAGATCATGTACAGTCCCTGTTATAAATGTTACTCTGAGGCCATATAGATCTCACCCCAAAAATTGTGTAAATATACGTATATGTTTGCATAAACCAGTTTGCTCTGTATTCATTTTTATATATGTGACTTAAGGGGATCAATGTGTGGAATTATTGGTGCCTGACATTTTAACCAGAAAACAAAACATTGTTTAGGAAAAAGGAGTTTCACTTCACATGGATGCAGGTGTTTGAAGAGCGAGTCAGAAGGTGAAACCCAAGGATGAACAGAGCTAAAAGCAAGAGCAAGGATGGTTTAAAGACAGGCTGAATATCTCTGGAGAGCTGGTTAAGGAAAATTTCTGAGTGAGTGAAAAATCCACTGCAGACTTAAGAGGCAGAGTGTCTCTGAAGAGCTGGATCAGGAAAATTTCTGATTGAGGGAGACACAGTAATCAGCTTAATGTATCAGACACACTCTTGGTTATTTCAGGATAAATCCAAGTTTTTGTGCAGTAGAAAATCATCTAAATTTAATGCTGCTATATCCTCTTTATTCAAGAAAACTAACAAAGATTGCAATGGAATGATATTGCATCGTCTCCAGTTTATGGAGAGTTTTGTGCCAGGTATTTTCCTAAACACTAAAGCTAAATCTCAGGAACAAGACATGGTCATGGACCTCAAGGGGCTTATATTCTGCTGAAAGAAGCAGGTGATTACATGATCTTTTGAATGTTTAAAATAAAAAAGAAATATGTAGCTGGTGCTTGACAGAATAAGGGAGGAATACTTCAATTAGTCTAGAGGGGACAATAAGCCTTTTTATCAAAGGTCACAACAAAACTAAGACTTGAGGGAGGAATTAAGAATTGACAAGGTGGCAGGAAACAGGGTTGACATGAAGAGTGGAGAAGTTTCCTTATCAAAGTCCTAGAAAAACACTTATGCAAAGAGACATAAGACAGAGAGACAATAAGCAAGAGTGAGAGAGACAGACAGAGGGAGAGAGAGAGAGGTAAAAGTTTGGTAGTGATTTCACTAAGCACAAGAAGGAAAACTTGCAAGACTTAAACAAAGATACCGCACCACACTTGCACTTTAAGCCAGGAATGGTAACGTACATCTGTAATCCTAGCACTCAGGAGTCCTAGGCAGGAGGCTTACAAGTTCAAATCCAGCATGGCAAGACTGTCTCAGGAAAACAGAGAGAGAGAAATAGAGAGACAGAGAGACAGAGACAGAGAGAGAGACAGAGACAGATGACTTTAGCCATAGCAGAGGAAGACTGGGAAGGGGATAAAAAGACCATAAGCAGATCGGTTAGGAAGGTCCAGCAACTCTGCAGACGGGGACAGCGGTCCTTGAGGAAAAGAAGTGACAAGCAGTGGGGATGGGAAAATGAAAGGATTTGAGATGGACTAAAGAGGTAGAAGTATTGGACCATGGTTTTATTTATGGAGAAGCAAATGAAATAAATCTGAGGACTTTGGGGCCTTTTTAATTTTTTAACTATTTTACATAGCTTACGCCCAGTGACTCCCTCCCTATGGTACATTTAGAGAACTTTTAAACTATAATGGAACAGTTAAGGAGAATGTGACTAAAATAATCAGTGTAGGAATACAGCCTTAGAGGACGAAAGTCTTCTTTCAGGATGAGAGTTTACAAGCAATGAAAGGAGAATCTTTATATTGTAATGATATTTACACTTTACCTTTTGTTTTAAATCTTTTCATGGGAATCACTGAGTTTCCCACCTATCCAAACATAAACATACATAAGTCCTATAAGCTATACATAAGAGCCAACAACTAAGTCTAGAGGTTTCTGACAAGTCATTTCAAGGTAAGGCCTGAAATAGCTTAGAAGGAATGTGTTTTTTGACATTAGGAAAAATCATTATTCTTTCTCTAAAGTATCCAAGGAAGTCAGTGACTGATTGTTCCATGGGCATATTTTTGCAGACCTGAAAGTAAAAATCTCAGCTTTCCAACATGTCTAAACCACAAATTGCTCTTTCTCACATAAACCATACTTCATTCAAGATTAAAACCAACTATATACAATATTCCCATAGATATTCTGTTAAGAGAATTCAGATTTTACTCCTTATAGCACTGGATTATACAAGGTTCACTTAAACTCACAGTTAGATGTGGCTAAACCTTATCTCTGACCTTAGCAAAAAATGCTTTATAATTTCACATTACTTCACTCCAAAAGCCATTTCAAACTTTTGTTTTAAAAAAGTGAATGTACAATATATTTTAAGGCACAAAACATGATGTTGTAGGAAACAGGGATAGTAAAAAAGGTTACTATCATGAAGTTAACCCATCATCTCGTAGTTACCTTACACAGTTACATACTTGTTACTGCATTTGTGGTATTTAACAGCTGAAATGTCACTTAACTTGAATCCCATGTACAGTGCGGTTTTATAATCTGTGGTCCTCATGTTCTACCTTAAGTGTCCAGACTCGCTCATACTGCATAGAGTTAATTTTGTATTATCTGACCTAAAATTTTCTCCAAGCCTTATGAGCATTTATTCCAATGAAACATTTTCCCTTGATATGTTCAACTCCCTTATTTGCTTCTCTTTTTCTGATACAGGTTGTGCTTTACTAAAGGCTGATTGAAAAACGCGTACTTTTGTCCTTCCCATGAAATCTCTTTCACCAACCCCTGTCCTACTGTATCTTCTGCTCAGTCCGAATCATACAGGAGACTGGGAGACTGAGATTTGACCCCTCCTGGAAGAGACTTGTAGCAGTAAGAACACGAGAGACTTTCCCAAGCGGCCCACCCCACAGTCACGGGTTGCTGAGTGAATCAGGGTGGTGGCACTCCGCACCCAGTCACACAGAGTAGCAACGAGAGGGTGGGACCACCATTTAATTTAAAGTGCACAGAAGCTCACACTCCAACAGCAGGACAGTCTTGGGGTTGCTTCAGTGCCAGCTTCCTGGGATGCAATGAGGGAAGGGCCATCCAATCACAGTAGACAGCTGGCAGTTGGACAGCAGACTGGGGAAACTCATCCGAGAAGTAGGAGCTGGGACCCAGACTCCAATCCAGCGAACACTAAAATCCATTTTTAGCCCTACCTATGAAGGCCTAGAAGTGGTTCCCTGATCTGTGACTGGCAGCGCAAGCAAGCAGCCTTGGGCAGGACAAAGGCACCACCACCTGCCCTGTGAGCAGCAGGCAAATGGCCTTGGCTAGCTGCTGACAAAGATGCTCTCCTTGCCTTATTGTGAACTCGTGTAAGACAAGTCAGCAGTATGGCAGAGATCAGCCCGCACTCAGCGGTGTTTCTACTGTAGACTTAGGGGAGTCCTGCAGTACGGATTCCTGCTCTGCCTAGGAACTGACACTGAACCGGGGGCAAACTCAGGACCTTGCGCCTGTGAAGCAGGTGCTGTGCTGCTGAGCTTAAATTCCCAGCCCTGAAATGTTTTTGTTTCTAACCATTTTTTTTTCTACTTTTTTAGTTTTTGAGAGGGTTGTACAGGTTTTGACTTTCATCCTTTGGTTTGTTTCCTGCCTGTCTCTATCCTCACTGGCCTTTCAATATTCTGAAATTTATAGTAGAATGAGCCATGTCTCTCTCAAGTGCTTCTATTTTGCATCAAAATTCTGTTGCTTTCTCCTTCATTTTTTCTCTCCTGTCCTCTTCAGTTTCCCAAAGTTTTGGTGACATCCTTAGTCCTTCGGCTTTGCTTCTATTACATTTTTCTTCAGCTATCACTCTGTTTTGTTCTGTATCCCTCTTAAATTCTCCTTCCCCATGATAAAATCACCCTGTCAATGGAAAGCCACCGCATACAAATTCCTGGTGTGTGTTGGAGGTTGTTATGTAACTATGATCTTGTTTCTATGGTTAGAGATACCAAATTAGCAGTTACCACAGATTATTAGTTTCTGGACTGTGCTTGATATTTTTATCACTAATTGTACTACTTTAGCCAAGATGCCATACTTGTTGCAATCATTTGTTCACATTTGTATGATAACATTGTGATAGTTTGCGGTCACAGTCATCCCCATAGACCAGTAACCAAGGACTGAGGACTGAGCCAAATATATAGCAACACATCCTCTCTAATAAAGTGGGAAGACAGAATATTGGGACAAACAAAAAGAGCAATATTCCACTACACCTAGAAGACCTCTCTGAGGAATAGAGATTTCCTAGGGAAGCTTCAATACCAGTGGTAAGGCTACCTAACATAAAAAAATACAAACAACACAGGAAACAAATTAAAATTTAAAAAATAGATCATCACAAGATGCAGAAGCTAAATGAGATCCCAGACTTCCAGTCCATGAAGGACAAATCCAGTGGAAAATGAGATAAAGAAAATTAGAAGCCATTCACCTGAATTTACTTCAGTGACAGCAGTAGAAATAATACACACACACACTATATGTGTTTGCATACATATGTGTGTATACATATATGTGTATACATGTGTGTGTGTGTGTGTGTGTGGCTATAGAGGATATCAAAACAGAAATAATCTCACAGGTAAGAATATAAAAGACAATGACCATAATTAAATATTTCCTTAACAAACCTAGTGTAGATATAGATTTTAAAAAGAGAGGCATAGAAAAATAATGAAAAGCATAAACGCCCAACATAGGAAAGAACTGGAATACATGAAACAGATTCAAATAGATATCTGGGGCATTAAAAATTCCATTGAAAGTCTGTAAAACTATACAAAAGAAGTGAAGATAGAAGATCAGACCTAGAAGATAGGATCTTGGTTAGTGATCATGAAATGAAAAATCTCTTAAAAATAGCAAGGGACCATGAAAAAAACAATCCAACAACTGCAAGACTACACAAAGAAGAACAGCACAAGACTAATTGGAGTAAGTGAAAATTCAGGAGTCAGCAGAAATGACACTGAAAACCTGTTCAGAGAAATAATAGAAAAAAACTTCCCATGCATGGAAAAAGAATTTGACATATAAATAAGCATATATAATGCCAACCAATCATGACCAAAATAAGTCTATACTAAGGCATAATAATAATTAAGTTTCCAGAAATTCAGCACAAGGACAGAATATTAAAAACTGTTAGAAACAAATCATCCATAGAGGAAAACTCATCAGAATCACAGCAAACTTCTACACAAATTCTCAAGTCAAAGAGAGTTTGGAGTAAAGTGTTTCAAGCCCTACAAGATAAAACTTCCAACCCATATTGATGTATTCTGCAAAATATTCTTTTAGAATGAATGAGAAATAAAGATGCAGAAACAGTTCCAAACACACTCAACACATTTTTCTTTGACAAAGGGGCCAAACATGTTTACTGGAAGAAAGAAAGCCTCTTTAATAAATGGTGGTGGAAAAACTGGCTTTCCCCATGCCAAAAACTAAAACTAGACTCATGTCTATCACAATGCACTAAATTAAAATCAAAATGTGTCAAAGATTTAAATATTAAAACAGAAACCCAAAATCTGCTAGGTATGAGAATAGGTAGAACTCTTAAAGACATAGGTGTGGACAGACACTTCATGAACAAAACCCCAACTGCATGGGAAATACTCAAAGAATCAACAACTGAGATCTCATCCTTTTACTTCTCTCAAATTTTTTAAATAAGGAGGGTAAGAGAGGGAAGGGAATGAGAAAAAAGAGGTACTAAGATATATTATGTACAAGTACAAACTCCCTATAATGGATGTGATCATTATACAAATCTAAATTGTACTAATAAACTTAATTTTTTTAAAAAAATCATACAGAATATTGAGGTATGGAATTAGAAAGGATTTTTTTTATGAACAATTACAACTCTATACATTTTTATTGCTTTTTCAATACACAGCAAAATTTATGCACTATTCCTGAAAATTGAGAAATTTCCAAAGATTCAAATAAGGCAAACGTGATGATTTGAAGACTGACTATATCAAAGTTTCCAACTACTGGTTCCCTGACAAAGACACTTAGTGAGTTTCCAATCAAGACTTAGCAACAACAACAAAACTTAAAAGTTAAGCCAAGTTTGGCAGAAATTAATCACTTATGAATTATAAACTAAGATTTAATTGCATGTTTACATAAATAATGGTAGACTGAAAACAAACAGAACTTCATCCATATACCACAAAAATTCAATTCATCTGTTTCTTTTGGCTTCCTCTTTTGTTCAGCACTGGCTTTAATACTGGACTATAATTAGGAATTAAAGATTACTAAGGAAATATAAAAGTTATAAAGTTTAACTGCTTTAGAATATTGTGAGGAATAATTACTGCAATTAATTTTACAATATGAATTTCATAACTTAAAAATGTTTCTTTTAAAAATAATTTTGTAAGCGAAAGCAAAACAAAGCATCTTTCTAGGCAAAGCACAGCAATAAAACAGCCTTCTTATTTAAAGATAATTAACACCGTTTTTAATTTTATCTCTGTCCTTTTGTCTTACCATTCAGACACTTTTGACAGACTTTGCCCTGGTAATAGCTGACTGTTCTTTTTGATATAATCACTCCTTTCTCCAAAGGACAGGCCAATATCTTTGGTGATTAGCAAGGGACAGCCCTGTCTATCTCGATTAGTCATGGGTACTTAGCAGTTCACTACTTGCATCACCACTAATTGCAACAAAAGAATTCATCTGGTCTCCTTTCCCCTTTATGTTTTCTTTTCTCCTCAAATAAAACAGGAAAGCAAGTCTACCTCTGAGATGAAATGGCTGTGGTAAATGTGCTGTGTTTCCACATAATCATTATTTAAAAAAAATATTACTTTGAGTTTTCTTGCTTTTTTTTAATGAAATTCGGGTCTCACTAATTTAGTAGCTCATGCACTCCCTACGTTTAAACTGCTGATATTTTTTGAGGATAGTGAGCACATAAATGCTAAATTAAGGAATATTGTGTCATCAGCACAATGGATTTGTTTTCAAAGCATCATTTGTCTATTAAATATTAACAGGTTAACAGAATATATTTAAAAATAGTACTTGTACTAAATCAAATAATTATTATAACTCAGAATAGTGCCCCATTTACATCAGCAAAATACTTATTTTTAGAGTATTTTAGCCCATTTTTACTAAATAGTATACTTTGTAGGGTAATGACAATAGTTTAAAAATTTCAAAGTTTTACTGATTTAGGAAGTAAAACCAAATAGATTATGGATGATGTTATTTGAAGAACTGTTCAATAAGTATTACTGATACTCTATCAATTTCTAACTTCATTTTCTGTTATGTGAACAAATGTAATACAAAATGAATATGAACCTGGTGTGTCACCTAAATGTTGGAAGTTCACTGTGCAATATATGATTCACACATCAAAAAAAAAGAAATTAACAAAAGGGTTGGATTAAGACTGTGCATCTCAGAAAGGTCAACCTTACATTGTGAATAATAAAATACCACAGATAAATGCAAGACAGCAATTTAATTGCAAAGTAAGAATTAAGATCATTTTATGTATCTATAAGTCATTTTAGATATATGAAAATCAAGAAGAGTGACCTTTGGAATGACTGACAATGGATGATTGAAAATCTCAGAGTAGGGGGTCAGAGTCCAGGTGGCTGGGAAGAATATATGTCATTAAGCGTAGGGATCTAGCACTTTCCATCCAGGACCTTTGCCTTGTCTCCAGACCACAGCGTAATTTAACTATTTAACTACCATTAGTCCCATGTAATGCACAAATCTGAGTGGAATGAAATAGCTCACTTATGGTCCCAATGAGGCAGCAGTGTTACTGGGCTCCACACTCATCTCTTTGGAAGTCTAAGGTCCCTTTATTACATAGGGATGCCTCTCAGTTCAAAGTGGCAAGCTGGACTGAAATTAGGGCTAAAGGAGGAAATGGATAAAGCCAAGAAAAAAAATAAAGTTTAAATCATAACTAAAAATTTGGAAATAAATTTTAAGAATTAAAAGCAAGTTTTTTTCCAGATATTAACTTTAAGTATTCTTATAATAATCAAGTAATCAGAAAAAATAAATTTTCTTCCCAGCATTATTTTTTAAACAAGTTACAAGGACAGTAGCCACAAATGTGAATTTGAAATCTTCAAAAAAGTTTTGGTAACAATTTATTCCAGAAAAGCCATTCAATCATCCATAGACTAACAGAGTTAAATTTGAGTACATATACTTATGATATAAATAAAACCAAAGAAAAATGGAAGTATTTCCAGCATGTTATATTGAAAATTCAATAAATGAAAAATACAAATATGTTGTCAGGGTAACAGTCACCACCATTTACATGGACTCTGCCTTCTTTAAGTGCACAAAAAATCTAATGATTTTTCTGTGAAAGAGGAAAAAATGAATTCATAATTAAACCTTACTTCATATTATTAAAATAATTGTATTTTAAATCATAAAAAATAGACAGTTGAAAGAAAATCACATACACACAACATTTCACTTCAGGGGGAAATGTAAAATTTACACATGACTAATAACCACATAAATGACTTCCTACAAGTTCACAGACCAATTATCTTCAGCAAGGTATAAACTAATTAAATTTAACTGGCTATAATGTAAGAGTAGACTATGTAAAAGAATGCTTTATACAGTAAAGAACAAGGAAATTGCAGAAGCTCTCTGAGCATAAAGTGTAATTTTGTAAGGATAACAAGCGTAGACAGTAGAGAGGGAAAATGGTAATATCCATTAATATCGGATTACTTCCTTTCTCCTCCCATGCTAAAAATCATGAATGGATTATCGGTATACATACACAATCATCAAAACAAAAATAAATGAAGCATCTTGAATAATGCTAATCATGTGTTCTCGTAATGTAGCAGCTCTAGCCTTACAGAGATCACTAGCTGGAGACTGTAGAGTTAGTTTTTTCAGGAAGGCAGAAAAAGAGTATATTCAATGTGGATCTGCCATGTCAGAAGAATTCTCAACTTACACCATAAAGCAGCTTATACACACTGACAGAGAGAGTTTCACACTGGCTAATAAGTTGCCTTGGATCAAACAAGTATAAATTTAAACCCTAACATCATTATCTTAAATCAGTTTTATTGAGGCATGACTTTTGTGCAATAATCAGAACCAATTGAAAACATACAATTTGATGAGTTTAAATGATTATACCTGTGAAATTATCTTCACAATCAAGATGCGGAACATACTCACTGCTACTTTTAGTGACTTTCTGTAAGTATACATCCAGTGAGAGTAGCTTTACTATTAGTAAAAAAAAAAAATCTATGTATGACTCTTTTTATAGATACATGTACCCATTTATATTGGATAAATATCGAAGCATAGAATAGATGGGTTTTCTGTTAGACATGTATTTCATCATTTAAGAAAATGTCAAACAGTTTTCCACATTTCCTACTTGAGTGTATAGGTGTTCTGGTCATTTAAAATACTTTCTAGAATTTTATTTTTTCAGTCTTTTTAATTTTGGGGGTCAGGAATTTAGCTCAGCAGTATAAGCACCTACATGGCTGGCATGAGGTAATGTGTTTGACTCCTGATATCAAAAAAATAAAATAAAATAAGATAAAATTTGGTCTTTTTAATGAGTTTGTGTAGTAGTTTCTTCTTGTGATTTTAATTTAATTTTTCAGATGAATAATGATACTGAGTTTCTTTCACTTGCTTTTACTTATTCAGATATCATCTTGTTTTGAAGTGTCTGATTGCATCATTGGATAATTCCACTGGCTTATTTGCCTTTCATATGTTGAGTTGTAAGAATTCACTGTGTGTTCTAGAAACAAATCTTTCTTGATTATAAAGTTTAGGGTTATTTTCTCTCATATACTTTGGTGGGTAGTTTTCTTGAAGCTTTTTTTTTTTTTTTTTTTTTTATCCGTACCGGGGACCGGGGATTGAACTCACGACCACGTGCTTGCAAGGCAAATGCTTATGCCGCTGAGCTAAATCCCCAGCCCCAGTAGTTTTCTTAATGTTGTCATTTAAAGAGTATTGTAGTCAGGGATTGTGAGGGAAACAATTACAATCAGGACACAGAACTTATAATATTATTTTCTGATGGTCATCCAGAGTTGAACACAAGGAAGTACAGGAAATCTGTCCAAAACACTAAAGACACAGAATATTCACCCAAGGGCCTGGATCCCTCAGCAATGTCCTGCATGAGTCCAGATGAAGACCTAGAGCCCATGACAATGCCTCCTAGGAATCCAACCAGAGGTCTAGAGCCACGAGAAGGACTCACACCAGTCTGTTTTACAGATCTGCACTAGGAAGGCCCAAAGGTCAGCAGCAGAAGCTAGAAAGTCTATGCCAGCAGGGTGAAGGAGCTATGCGGGTAGGTTGAAGGTCTACACTGGAGCTGAGAAATCACACTCATAACAAAGACCAGGGCTGTCCTGAAAAGCACCACAGCCATCCTCAGTGATACAGAGGTCTCGAACTTCTCCAAAAATAAGAACAATTGAGTACATGCCAGAAAACCAGTGTGCAAGTTTCTCCTGGAGATTCAATAGGACACATCTTCCCCTCCCGAGGCAGGAAGTGATGATGCTCAATGTAAGAACCAGAGCTCCCCCGAAGTGAACTGCAGCCACTCTCACCAAAAAGGTCCTGAGCTCCTCTGATAATAATGGTCAAATTCATATTGTGGAAGCTAGTCACGATGAGCTCCTTCAAGAGAACCAATGGCTTGAAACAGCAACACTTAGAGAAACTCACAACGCCTCCCTCTTCTTCTCTAAGTCTCTGTTTATGCTGGCAACTTTCCTTAGGTGGACCATCTATGCTCAGCACCATACTGATTTAATTCAGCTGGTGTTAAATTGACCACCAGTTTTTAATCCATAACATTCTACCCTTGGTCAACATGATAACCATACACATTTTCTTTAACTATAGTCTTTAGTGGCAGATTTGTGAAAGTTAACATGTCTTGGTCTATTCAGATTTACATTAATCCTGCAATTACACATATACAATTCTTTTCATACTTATTTCTACACCAAAAATAAAATATTCAAAAAGTGAGCAAGGTCCAACATTAAAACACAATACTGCGATTAATTAACCTGGTTACAAACTTATAAAAACAACCTTAAAATCAAATTAAACATTATAATCACAGTCCTCGTTTCCCATTAACTTTTAACATGGCATGGCAAGACTAAAATATAAAGATCTCCTACAGTTCAAATATACTCATCTTCAGGTGAAAGACTTCCATTCATTTCTCCATTGTCCTGTTCTTCTAAACAACTATGTTCTCCTGTTTCATCTTTGCAACACACAGATCCACTGGAGCCTTCTTTCTAGCCAAATGTTTTAAATTACTCTACTGGCTCTTTGCTCTAAATTTCCAACATAGATCGGGTCAAAAGCTCTCAGAAGTAACTGTGCTACCATCACAATAATAGACTGCACTGAAATTTTTCTGCCACCTAGGTAATATCTCTAAATACAAGTAAAATGAAGACCAACTCTCAGCCAAAGCACAATATACTATCTGGACTCTAGCAGCCATTGTAGTCCTTCTCAACAGAAGCCTTCCAAGCTTCATCTTAACTGGCAGCATTTACATCAGACTCAGATTTTCCAGGCTCCAAACAGAGACTCCCATATAGTTTACAGCATCAAGGGGCTGTCTTTTTGGTCAGCCCCTCAAAAACTTTCCAAATTAATTTCCAAGGCTCTTAAGCCACATGACCAGGCAACAACACAGCAATGACCCCACTCTCCTGTTATCAATTTCTGTCTTAATTACTTTTTACTCCTTGCTGAGACAAAATATCTGACACCCAAAGTTAGGAAAGGAAAGGTTTATTGTTGCAGGTTGGAGGTTTCAGTCCATACTCAGCTGGCTCTAAGTGGCAGAGTGACATGGCGGGGCAGCCATTTATGGCTGACTGCAAACAGCAAGGTGCGAACCAGCAAAAGAAAGACACTTTCTTCCCACCCTACATCAGAGTATGCTGGCCCCATCCCTAGGTGGGTATAGCATTCACACCACCAATCCAAGCACTAGACAATGAACCAATCACAAATACTAGATTTAGTTGAGTCCATAATTACACGAGGCTGGAGGGTCATTGACATAAACCATGACAAAGAGTGAAAGAGTTGAATTAAGTACTATGTATCTGTTTTACTGTTCATATTTTTATTACCTTTAAAAGAAATTATTATATAACTCAAAAATGAAGTACTTTTTCTGTATTTCATTCCAGAAGGCTCATAGCTTAGCTTTTACATTTATAACTGTATTTGCATTGGTCTGAGTTCTCTACAGGGACATATATAGGTGGGCTCAGATGATCAGAGGTTAAATAAGCAAGTGATGGCCTGTTGATGATTGGAGACCCAGGAGAACCAATAGTTGCTTGGTTTGAGAAAGCAGAAACCTCAGAATAAGACAGAGGCCAATGCTACAGTCCCATACTAAGACCAAAGGCCTGGAAGTCTGCTGGAGCATTTCTAGTGCAAGTCTGAATTCAAAGGCTGAAGAACCTGGAGTCTGATGTCCACAGGTCACAGCAGTAGAAAGCATGCCATTTCAAAAAGGGTCCCAAGGAAATGGTAGTTAGCTTTTCCTCAACTCCAAATACAGGTAGTTTAAGGGTTAAACTGTCACCTAACATAGTGCATTTATCCTTTATGCAATTAGAAATGCACTAATTATTTTTCCAAAAGAGGAAGTGAAGTTTTTAAGTGATGTTTACTCTTCTCATCTCACAATTTAAATACTATGATGTAAAGTTAACAACATTTAAATAATGACATAAAGTCCATTGATATACATTACATGATAAAGGAATAAGAAAACAAAAGCTGAAGATATTTTCTTAATGCATGTGTTAACATGCACACATGTATTCTCAACAAAATAAGGAAAAAATACTTATGGCAATTACAGCTCTTGTTTCTGTATCTAGTCACATGATCAAGTCCAGTATTTGTAACTGCCTTCTATAGTCCCTTTGTCCCCAGCCAGCACCTCAGGAGGGTCATGGTCCTCTAGTTGGCATGGTGATCCACATGTTCATTCTTGAAGGAACTAGACATTTCATAGTCCTTCCTGGATTTGGTTGCTGTAATTTTCCCATTATCCTTATTCACAGGGCATGGCAATACTAAGAGATGAGCTAAGGAATCCCCAGTCTTCCAAATGTACCCTTCTATACTCATATTATGGAGCAATATTCAAGTTTGTCTTGGTAATCTAGGTCAATCACCCCACCAACACTTGCACTTCCCTTTTAAGCCTGTTGACTCAGTAACATCAGAAGGTCAAAGTGACCAGTCTCCTGGTAGAAATATGCCCATTCTGGAACTAGTACTTCTAGGCCAACAGAACTTACAGTCAAGGGAATATAAAGCAAAATTTTTTTTTTAGGGAGTCAGTAAGAGTAGTGATGAGTGATGCCATTTCTATTTCTACTTCTTGAGCCTGGACCAATGATTGCTGGCTATGGGAGAAATTTTACCATAGTTGGATTCAGGGGCTATATAGTCTTCTAGAAGATATTTTTTTAGTCCTGAAAATATATTACCACCTTTCTGGCGCTATAACTGTGTCTTTAGTCAACTTGTTCTACCAAATCAGATGCTTAAGCATGATGGGAAACATGGTCAGAGTGGTGAATTTTATGAGAATTAACACCTTGCCATATGGTCAAAAGCAATGTTGCACAAAATCATGATGGCAGGTAGGGCCTTCTCTAAGTCCGCAGGTGGCATTTTTCACAGGAATATTATGTGCAAGGAAGACAAATCTATAGGTAGCAACAGTGTCTATTCTAATATAGATAAAATATTGCCTTTTCCACAATGGGAGTGGTGCAATGTGATCAATCTATGAACAGGTCAGCGACTGATCACCATGGGAAATGCTCTCATACGCAGGATTCATTTCTAGTTTCTACTGCTGGAATATTGGTCACTTAGTTGTACTCATAGTTGGGTCAGCCTTGGTGAGTTTGTTGAACCCATTCATAACCCTTCATGCTGGCTGCCATGATTCTTTCAGTCATGAACAAATTGGAATGGCTGGGAGAAGAGGCTGGCTGCTGTCTATGAGTAGAATCATAAAAGTCCTTAATGATTTTATGTTTACTAAGATTAGATGGCCACTTCCACACAATAAAAAAGCAATTAGTCAATCAAATTTTGTTTTTTAAAAACCCCTAGCAGAATCTATATTAATCTGGGTTCTCCAAAGTACTGGAACCAATAAAATGATTATAATTAGAAGATGAGATGTGTTGTATCGGGTATCATATCAGACACTTAATAGTCTCATGATGGTCATCTATAGTCTGGAGAGCCAGGAAAGCTGGCAGCAGCTTAAGCCAAGAAACCAAAAGACTCAAAGTGAGAAAGAGGAATGATGTAACCTAATCCTGGAGAGCCTTTGGGACAGGTCTACATT
Organism: Hydrochoerus hydrochaeris; assembly: GCA_004027455.1. Lineage (NCBI taxonomy): Eukaryota > Metazoa > Chordata > Mammalia > Rodentia > Hydrochaeridae > Hydrochoerus > Hydrochoerus hydrochaeris. The sequence continues at coordinate 291,673 of PVLA01001459.1, read as the reverse complement.
CAAAGCCTGCATACCCTGCAGTTAAAGGTCAGTGAATGATAGAAGAAAAAAGAAAAGAAAAAAAGAAAAAGCATCAGCTCAAGAAGGGTCAGGCGGTAGCATGAGCTAATTTACTCCTTACTCCAGGTTTTCATTCCAACTGGGCTTCAGGCCTATTACACAGTACTGCCAACATTCAAAGTTTGCTGAGCCACATGCCAAGTTTCTCTGGAAACATCTTCAGAAGTATGCTTTATCACTTTGTAGGCATCCCTCAATTCAGTGAAGTTGACAACCAGAATTAATCATCACTGTTGGTTTTAAGATAATTTTTAAATTATGGCATGAGATAAGCATGAGGATTGATTCCTTGCTCTCCAGTCCTTACATCCTTCCCTTGACTGTGTCCTGTATTTGCTAAACAAAAATTCCAAAACTAGCAAGACTTCTAAAGTGTCTTTTGTAGGATAAACATCAGATTTTGCTAATTAAAGCAAAATACAACATATTGTAAACCATTGCAAATATAAATGTTTGTGAATGAAGAAAAGAACTTGAATGTCCTATTCTAGATATAATTGTCAAAAATCAGTTTACCATATAAAGTTGAAGAATTTTTTTAGACTTTCTCTTCTGTTCTGTTAATCTGTTTGTTTTTAATAGCTAGGCACTGAAAGTATACTATTAAAATTTTTCACTACTTTATGGAGTTATCCATATTTTACTGTAATTTGCACATTTTGAAATTCTTCTTTGTTCACAAACATTTATAGTTGTAATGGTTCATGATGCCTGGTTCTGTGTTTTAATTAGCAGAACCTGATGTTTTTCCCACAAAAGAAACTTTAGATGCCCTGCTAGTTTTTGTCAAACATATGTGGGCAGGTCCTATTTTTCTGGGATAAAGATGTATTGTAATCTTTCATTTGTCTATTTATCTGTAGTGCGTTTGTCAAAATAATTTTATTTTTTGTTATATTGAGTTAGCCATGGCAGAAATAATGGATGTATTTGTATCAACTTTCCTGGAGAAAAAGAAATCAAAAACTATTTCACCCTTCTTTTTGGATCTAACAATGGACAGTTCATTTTACCTTGAATAACATGATTGAACATTTTACAGATATATAAAACCTGAAAAAAAAAACTGTCTTCTATTAGAACTGAGTCAAAATGAAGAGAAATACTTGCTTTTGTAAGTCATCTTTCTTGGGGTCGATTTGCATTCTGGGAAGTGACTGAAGATGTAACTAAAAGAACTGGCCACTGACTATTGTAACTTAAAGCCTAATAAATTAGGTATTGTTGGTCCAGTTAGGCCAAAGCTTTAAGTTCCTGTACTGTGCTTTCTTGAAAGGGTTTCAGTTCTTAACAGACAAATTAAATTCTTAAATAAATCACCCCTTGAGCCCAAGCCTGATGGCTAAATGTGTATTCAGCTGCAAAGGCTCAAACATCGCCAAAACAATCCAAGACGTTTTAGAAGCAGCATGTGGCTGGTGACAGCATTCTACTAAACCTGGGTTTCCACCACCTTGTACTTACTGCAGGACAAGATCTTCTGTTGACCAGCCCTAAATAGGCTAACTTCTTGTGGGAGAGACTGAATGAGTAAAATCAAAATTATTTTACTCTACAGGTCTCCAGTCAGTGTGGCTAAAGTCTCCTTTGTGAACCTAATCTGGAAAGACTGCTTGCCTTCCAAATCTCACTACCATTGGTGCAATATGCCACTCCAGCCTGTGAAATTAATGCTCTAGTTAAATTGCTACCTCGACAGATATGATTCTCTAAACCATGCTTGGTTTAGACTTAGCAGCCAGCCTGCTGGTGCTACAGGCCGTGAAAGGAGATCAATTCAGGCAAGAATAGATGAGACAGGTCTATGTAAGAGAGGAGATCTTTACACTTAGGAATGGGAAAAGGTTACAGCCAATATGAAACACAAAGCAGATTCTTAATCTATACCTCCTTTTAATCATAGATGGTGACTTTAATAATGATGTTCTGGAGATTTATAAGGGTTGATTTTTTATATCTTAAATTATTAAGTAGAAAATCTTATCATATATTTTTTCCAACAGCAAGATCTGCATGCGTTATAAAAAATTTCAACAGAACTGATGTTTATAAAATCAGTGGCACAAAATAAGGTTTTGTGGAAAAGTGATAAAAATAGAATTGAATAAGTGTTTTGAACTATGTAAGTCTTCCAAAGAGCACCTGCTTCCAAAACAAAATGCATTTATATGCATTGAAAACCTGCTTAGACAAGGAAGTTTTATCCTGATTCTTTTCTTTAATTGTTCAAGAAATACTTCTCTGCCATCTATCTGCTGATCTAGTGATACATTTATTAAAACAATACTAATTTCTAAAGTTTACCCATTGCATTTACTTTGTTAACACTTTGTTTCAATATTTGTATTCAGTATTTTTGTTACGAGAAATATTGGTGTAGGAAATGCTTTATCCTTTTACAATTTATCAAAAAGTACAACAGCATAATATAAAGATCTTTTCTTTTGTAATGATATTGAGTGCTGAGTACCATAGATTTCCTTTCACTGTTCTCCCCTAGAAGACCAATGTGTATGATCAAGGGAGAAGAAGCGATACTTGTACTATAATCCCTTACTTATCTTAATCATAATTTTTAATAAAATATTTTTTAAGCATTCAAAAAAATTTATTGGCTTTCTCCATGAACCAGACATGGACCTATGTGTTAGGTAATAGTTATAGACATGGTCAATACGGCTTCACATTGTCTGCATGACATACACAGACGTGCATGAGATAAGCACCAAAACATAACAGAGAAATGGGGGAAGGATGTAGCAACCAGAGAAGAATTCTTTCAAGAGCTGAGTCAGGAAGCTAGATTTGAAGGGCAAGAAGCCCTGAGCTCTGGGAAAAAAAGCATTCTAAGCAATAGTAAGGGGTGGAGCAAAGTCAAAAGACAGGAAGAGCAAGGATAGAGTATGACAAGAAAATGAAGTGCAGAAGACGAGTCAGAAGAGCAGGGAGGCAGATGATACAGGCTCTTTAGGAAATGAAAACAGGCTCAGGGAGCGGTAGAGCATGGCCTGAGATGTTCTGATACTTTGTAAGGCTATAAATAGATGAGGAAAAGAAATAAAACTAAGGTTTACTGTTAGGCTTTTGGCATAAGCTATTGAGTGGATGACAGAGAATGTTTCCAAGATTTGAATAACTTAATAGAATAAAAGCATCAAATAGGAAAGAAAAAAAACCCACCTGCGATATATTTCATTAGATAAATGTACACTGTATACTTACTTGAAAACAAAAACAAAAATTAGGTAGGGGCCTTCCTTGGAATAAACACCTGAGGCTTTTAGTTTATGGGTCTTGTTTCAGTTGTGGAACTGGAAGACATTCCAAGGTTCGTGTAACATAGCAAAGAACACCCAGGAACCAGCTCGAAGCCTTGGCACAATCTCTTGTACATGTACCAAGAGTAGTCATCAACCTCTTGCCTGAAAACACCTAAAAGCCATTAATCAATACATTTATATGCTCTCATTTTTAACATATGCCTATTGAAATTTATAATTTTTATTCCTGTTGAGTGAAGTTATATGTCTCTGTTTCAAAAGAAGTATTTATAATCTGCCTGAACTATTCTAAACTCATATATCAGAAAATAATACAATACACAGACAATCCTGAATATTACAACGATGCTCTTACATTCTATTTATACTTTATTGAAAGAACATCAATAGTGATCTGACTAACTTGTGGTTAGATTTTATTGAAAGACACAACAAGCTAGAAATGCTGCTATTCTTTTTAGTATGATACTATACAGCAACAATTTTTAATTTGTATTACTTAACTTCTATTCCTAAATGAAATTAAGATAAATTACACCTCTCCATCTTAGTTTTAAGGAAAATGAATAGGTAAGAATTATGTCTGCCCCAATCCCTGCATTCTTGTATGAAACTGGCTACGAGACCTGTGACAAGCTGCCTTCCTCTAAGTCTGGCTGCCCTGGCTGGTTGGAAACACAGGAAAGAGCCCCAGGAGGACAGCTCTGTAATCAGTGAATGGCCGGCCATAAAATACAACATTATATTTCAGATGATAAGAAATCCAGTGTCTTAGCCCATATTATTTTTCTGTGGTACCAGTGTAATTATTAACGTCAACTCTCTCACTCCCAAATGAGCCTGGTTTTCAAGACTACTCGATAAACTCAATGACACCTATTTAAGAGCAAGTCAAGTCAGGCAAAAACATGTGCCGATTCCTGATAAAGGAACCTTTGATATCACATCCATTGCTAACAATGTTAATTTAAAGAATTAACTTTGCCTTTTGATCATTATGTCTTTCTTTTTCCCCCAGAAATAAAAATTGGCCTTTTAAATATTCCCATGGTACCAAATTCGTATTATTTAAATTTCTTTTGGATGAATTAAAAAAATTGCTTGCATATTGTATGAGCCTACCTAGAAAGGCACTATGCTATACTATTGAAAAATTAAGGTGACTTATGTAATGCAAGTGACTAATTGCAAAGTTAGAAAGTGAACCTATGCTTACAATCATTCTGCTCTCTTGTTACCCACTGTGCTTGCTGATTTTATTTTATTTTCACTGTGGCAGAAAGGTCAATTTAGAAACTACTTTAACACTATGTAGCCCATGCATCTATAGTAGAGACATGTGAACTCACAGGCCAAAGTGATTTATGACTAGGAGAGTCCAGTCCATCACCTCAAGTAGTAGGTTACTGGCTAACTAGTAATGAAGGCAGATAGGGATAGAAAGGAGGACAGAAAAGAAACATTTCAAACTAGAAAAGGCATACTTAGGTTAGTGGAATCATACAAGTACAAGGCAAATAGAAGAAAGATTCACAAAGTGGTAGTGAAAGTTACCTTGTATGCTACATATAAAGGAATTTAGTTAGAATAATAGAGTGGAGGCACTTTGGCAACCAAACTAAAGAATATTTTTTAAATCTTTACTGAACATACACTTGACTATTCTATAGGATAGTGTTGCCAGCATTTTGAAAGTGACTTGGGGAAATGGATTTGCAGGTAATAAATTGGGAAGTTGTTACAAAAAGCTTGGATAATACCTAAGGGTTAAAAGAGAGAGCAAAACGCATTCAAGAGATGCTTTATTACAGTATCTAAAACTAAATGAAAATAAACTAAAATAAAATAAAATCAGCAAGCACAGAATCAAAGAGTTAGCATAAACATTCTACTTGGTCAAAGATCCACTGAGGTTTTGACCCTGTTCAAATATTTTTGGAAAGGAAGGCGCCCTCTAGAGAAGTATGGGCTTCAGCTATTTGTCCTAGTTACTTTTACCGGAAAGTTTTCTACGATCCCTTTGATTTTAAGATGAGATCTGAAAAGATGTTTCCAGTAGAAATAAAAGAATAGAGTTGACCCTGAACAGTCATAACAGAAAATTCTGAGACCTTTGTCTCCAAATGTATTAGCTCCTTTTCCTTCTTCATTTTGTTTTCCTTTTACATCTTACCTAGTACAGGAATATGCATTTATTTTCAGGGTCATTTTCCACTAAGAAAAGGTTTTATCACTTAACAAGTACTGCATGCTTGGCGCTGAGCAGAGGACAGACAAAGAGTTAGGATGGGGTGTGTTTGCTGGGTGTATTTACAGTCTAACGTGCTGTCTGTTCTTGACAAGAATCTCTGCTACCCTGTAGGGATCTTCCTCCTTACCACAGGGCATCAGTTTTTCCTTAGAGAATTCCTCTCCACAGTATGTGCTTTGGATGATTCTGCACAATGCATCCTTTGACTATTTACTTTATGGTTTAGGACTGAGAGTTGAGGATGCAATTTAGAAAATACATTAACATTCTAACTTTAAGTTTAGCCTTTTCTCAGATTAACTTTTTATGACTAGGTGAAGATGTAAAACTGCTATAACCACCACAAATCTTTCTAGAGCTACTATGTGGACGCCAAGCCTGGAGTCATCTAGAGGAGATCAAGAGGAGAAATGGCAGAAATAGTTGAACAAGAAGCAAAAATTAGCAAATGAACATAGATATCAGCCTTTAGAACCATGCAAGTATACTTTTCTAAAGAGTTTGCCTATTTTCCTCATGGCTAGACAGCAACAAGGCAAAAACTGGCTAATACTGTATTAAAGACTCAGAAAGGATAGCTTGGATTTCTAGAAGTAGTAGCCTGTTCTAGTTGGGCCTTCAGTTAATATGACTTGCAAGTTTCTATATTCATGGCAGGTGATGAACCTATGAATAACCCCTAAATGTTTTAGTGTTCATATATATAAGTACTAAATATGATAATACTATTTATATTATTTATTTCACTAGGAATATAATCACTATATACATGAGATCAATAATTAGTGCTGTTTTTATCTGTCTTGTGTTTCTGATTTTTGGACTATGATAGAAAAATAGAACAGAAAAACAATAAAAATTGTTTAAATTTAAAGTGTCCATGCATTTCTTTTGCAAGTTAGGACATAAAGAGATTTTGCTGGTGGGAATTGTGTGTCACATTCTATGATCAACCATCAAGGGAAGGGACCCTCAAGGGGCAAATCAGATAGCAGTTTTTAAAAGACTGTAAAAAGTTAAAGTAATTAAATATCAGGAGACAGAGAAGAAATAAGGTGCTGGGAACTGACTTAGGTATCAGAAAGGTCCTGGGAAGTAAAAACTGTGTGTTGAGGTTGGGATCATAAGTTCTAAAACCCAACAATTTACAAACAAATTATTTCTATGCCTTTCTCAATATATGTGAGAATTTTATAAATCTAAGAATGGCCTTTAAGTAAATATATACTATATATTTAATTATGTGATATAGATATATCATTCAATAGAATCAATCACTAGTTACAGGGGAGAAAATATTATCAAAGAAAATCCTGAACTTGCAGTACATAATGGAAATATCCATTTGCAGTTTAGCTGTGGAACAATATAGAGAATACGTATGTAACACTCATTGCAAATGCAGTGCAGTGCATTATATGGAATATTGCATATTATAATAGGTAATAAATTGTTAGAGTTCTCTCTCACAAAATTACTGGCCATCAAAAAAAAACACATTTCTTAACTTAAAATGGGTTGTTTTACTGTAAAAGTTGCTTCATTTTTTTATTAATTTAAAAAAGAAACAAGTTCAGAATTCCACTAAGAAAAATCAAGCAAATGTAGCAAATACATGTATGTGTGTTTTTTGAATATTATTTCCTTTGATACTTATTTAACACAAGTTAAATATTATTATCCCCATTTTACAGAGAAGGAAATTGAGATGTGTTGAGACTAGATATTCCACCCAAAGCTACACAGTTAAAGCAAAAGGCTGGAATTTGAATCCATGAACCTCTTCTTCAGAGCATGTGCTGTTTTCCGTACAGTGCTTTGTTAAAGAGTTCCATTATTTGTCTCATGTCTATGCCAGATGAGACTGAGCATGTATTATTGATCTAGTAAAGGTTTGAAGTTTAGGAAATCATAATAATGTCAGCAAGAATCTCACTACAATAGCATCGAAGCAGAGGCTGCTTTACTGCCTAGTTATATAATGAATGCTGTGATATAGGTAACCTTTGCCTACCAGGTGGTGACAAGCTCTAAGACAAGCTTGAAAGAAATTAAGAGCCACCAAGTAAATGTTGTTCTTACTTATGATTAAAAAAATGCTAAAGTCATCTGAAAAAAAGGATCCTGTCTTTATTAAAAACTGATGACAAATGGTTTCATGAGAGAAATCTCTCCTGTTCACCCAATGCTAATATAAATGTTCCTGCCGTTCACTCCCTTGGCTTCTAGAAAACAAAGTGCACACTGTGTTTCCATTTCCTGACTTCTCACTTTCTCTGACCGGAGTCTCTTAAACTTCATCGTATAGTAAATCTCCTGATATAGAGTTTATGATTTTGGAATGTGAGAATTTGCATGTCCAGTGAGTTCCCGGGAGATATTGATTGGGAAGTCACACACCACACACACACACACACACACACTGTTCCCCAAAATCCTTCACAAAAGTTAAGAAATTCACAATTGTATACACACATCTTAGCAAAGTGCTCAATTCATATGTGTCAAAAACAAAACATCCACATGCAAACAGGATGAATTAATTAAAGGTGGTATTTTCAAAGGAGAACTGTTTGAGAAATATTTTTTTTTCCTTTTTCTTTTTTTCTTTCAGTAAAATGCAATTTTGACATACTGAGTTTACAGGACAAGAGTGGTTTAAAGAGGTTTAAACAAAAATCCACCCCAGTATGGTTTATAGCTGGAAACACTGGAAACAGGACGAATAACTGCAGTATATTCATGTAACAAATGCTTTATGGCAATGGTAGGGAATTTTTTTAGAGCTTACAGTGACGCAAACAGCCTGCTATGGCACGCTTGCCACAGGTTAGCCACCACTGTTCTACAGCAATGAAAACCACCTAAGCACTACCACACATGTAAGAAGGATGAATCGTAACAGGAGTGAGTGAATAGTGACAGAAGATACAATGGTGTCACAGTTTATGAGCTTACTTTGTTCTATGACTTTGGGAAAAGTGGACATGTTTGTATTTGTGTGGGAAAAATGCCTGGTGTTGTGTTTGTCACTTAGTATAGAATTTGAAAAAGAAAACAAACAAAAAAAAACAATATTTTGTCCAGTGCTCCTGTTTGCTGGCCAAATTGTTTGCAAACAAAAATGTTCATGAGCCAAAGTAGCACTGTGTTATATCCATCCAGAACACAGAGTCAAACAGTCTAAGATACTAGTTAACTTCAGGAATACGTGGATGTAATCCATATAACAGGATGTCGATAAAACAGGATTCTGTGTTCTGACAATAATCTCTAATCATGAATGCATTTGTGTTTGATAATTCATTAGGTTTTGCAGTTGTGATTTGTACACTTTTCTGTACATATATAGCATTTCGGTATGCCATTTTACTATTATTATTAGCAGAAAATGTTTTAGGACTGAGAATATAGCTCAGCCTTAGTGCAATCAATCAAACAATAGAGTGCTTATCTGAAATGCACAAGACCTCAGGTTCCTTCCCCAGCATTGCCAATAAAGCAAAGTTTTAGATTTAAAAGAATCAAATCTACAATTTTTCATTAGGGAAAATATTTAAGTAATATTTAAATGTATCTACATGCCCCAGTTCACGTTGAAGTCATGACCTTCTCTATCTCAAAATATAACTATTTAGTAATAAGGCTTTAAAAAGATAACTTAAAGTGAGGTCATGATGGGCCTTACTCCGAAATGTTCTCACAAAACTGTGTTCTTATAAAAACAGAGAGTAGTGAACAGAACACATAAGCCAAAGAGTGACCAAGCAAGGATTCAAAGAGAAGGCAAACTCTGGAAGGCAAAAAAGAAAGCTCATATAAGAAATATTTGTCAACATCTTGATTTTGGACTCTGAATTCCAGAGGGCTGAGAAAATAAATTCCCGTTGTTTAAGTCACCCAGGGTTAGTCATTTTCATAGAACTCTCTCTCTATTGGATAATAAATGCTATATCTATTATCATTGTGTATGTTTAGGATAGCAAAGAACAGGAGGAAATACAGTTCTGAAAAATGTAAATCTAGTCCTGATAAAGGTAAGAGAAAATATCCTAAATTCCTCATGGTGCTCCACATTTATGAAACTGTGGACTGATTCACTGTTACACATTTGAATTAAAATCCATTTCCAAGTTTACCTCCCAAAATTTTTTGTTTTCATATTTCAACTCATAAATGAGGTCAAATAATTCAATGTCATTCTTTCTTGGAAAAACTATTAATTAATGTCTCTGGTAAATGTCCTTACTAACATGATTTACATTGTTCCTGAATATGCTGACTGATTTTACATATCATCCCTGGAGGCCCACGGAACCCTCTTGTTTGTTCAAACAGCAGACTGGATGCTACTGTGAGAAATACTTTTTTAGATGTGATTAACATTTATAGCAGGAGACTTGCACTGCCACACAGTGCAAGTATGGGCAGGCTTTTCCCCTCAACTGAAGGATGCAAAGAAAAGACCAAAGTGTCTTGAAGAAGAAGGAATTCTCTAGACTGTCACAGAACTCCAGGTGGCAACATTACCTCCTGTGGTATTACCCAGGTTGCTGGCCAGTCCTAGTTTGAACTTGTCATTTATCTTCCTTTATCTCTTTCTCTATTTCTCCAGTCCTCACTGACAATCATAACAGTACTTTTCTTTCAATTTTTAAATTAAATTCAACTATTTGCAGTTTTCTTTTCTCCTCCAGCCAAATTCTCTCCTGTCATTATTGTTGATGAACACACAAAAAGAAAAAAATGATTCAATATTAAAAATAAAGCCTCAGAATTATCATCAGAAGACTATTTATCCCAAAAGTCCACAAATATAACTTTCAGACTTTGATGTCAACACACAGCCCTCTGTGGCAGTTACTCGACTCTGCCACTGTGACCCAAAAGCCATGTGGATAATGCGGACATGGATGGACATGATGTGTTCTAATAAAAATTCACAAGTGGGCATTGATATTTGAGTTCCACATAATTTTTATACTTCACAAAAGAGTATTCTACACTTCTTTCTTTGAGCCATTTAAAATATTTTCAAAACTCACTTTAGGATTTGATGCCTTAAAAGATTAATGTCACTTGATGGTGGGTTACATTTGGTCTACTGTTCATACTTGTCTGACCTCAATCTAGCTGGTCTCTTTGATTTCCAACTAAAAAGTATTTCTGCTACTTCTGATCGGCAGCTGGGTAGTAAAGGTTCTTATGAGTCCATATTTTAGAAAGGAATGACACAGTCCTTATGCCTCAAGGACAGCTAGGTTTTCAAGGACACTGCTAATTAATAACATCTTAAGCCATAAAGAAGCAGAAATTTATTATTTCATCTTCAACACATGCTTGAGAGCACTGCTGAGCATCCACTTATGTCAAAGATTATACTCCCAAGTCCTGACCTTCTGTCTTTTTTTTTTTTTTTCTGGTTCACTTTCTTTTCTGTGTGTATAGACAGTTGATTTTCTGGGAGTGTAAACTACTGAAATCAATTTAGTGATCAACCATTATTATCTCCTTCTTTACTCTTTCTGCCATCTTACAGCTCTGCTTTCCTGTCAGCAAGACATGGGGCATTTTTATTGTATTGCTATTTACTCTTCAGCTCAAGAGTTTTTTCAAAGCAGACACATTATTGACATTTAGCAGTATTAATTTCTGCCAGTGCAGTATGCCTAATTGGTTTTAATGAAATAAAAGGAGAACTTTGTAAGAAAATTGGAAAAAAACAAAACACTGCAGTCCTCGCTTTTGGATATTTTCTTAAATTACTGGTATTGACCAACAGAAAACAGATTGCTTCTAAGCAATGTTTAGTCTTCTATAAATCGTAAAGATTGTATGTTATTGAAAAAGAGGTAACAGTCATATTTATTTTGAATGTTTTTAGCTTGAGAAGGATTTTGCCTATTATGTCCATAATTAGGATAGTGACAGGTATGTAAACATTCCAGTAATATTTTTGATAATAAATCTTGTTTATACCAATGTAAAAACAATCTCTGACTCCCAGTGCATAAACATAAAAAATCTACAGGGACCAATGAAAGTCAATCATCTGAATTAAAAAACAATCATCTGAATTAAAAACTAACTTTAAGTCTGGAACTACACAGAATATGATATCCAGCCTTTTTTTTTTCTTTGCCATGAGATTCACATTTATATAGAATTACTAAGTATTTAGTTAATAGTTGTTTATTACACTATTAAAAATTATCTGCGTAGGAAATGCACAGGGTGTAAGATTATGTCCATATAAGCTATTTCTTGTGCAGAAGTTGATAGATGGGTGAGATGCATGAAAGATAGTAGGACTGACTCAGAACCACTTCAGAAGCTACACGGCTCAGTGAACCAAGCAATTGAGGGTTACTTGGTGAGTCTCTAATCTGATGCTGATTTTTCTCTTGCCTCGTTGAATCTTAATTCTACCTTCTGCATGTAGGGAACAAACTGACACAGGACACAAAATTATAACACCAGAATTGCAGAAAAATAATGCAATTTATCACATACAGCTTACCTTTCATCACTCCCCAGATCCTAAATCCTGAGACATACCCACAATGTAAAGACTGTTATTATATCTAAAATATTTGCTTCAACCAAGCCTGGGAAAACTAACCAGAAAGGATGACAATATTTATATCTCAATAGCTTGATCACTGAGATATAAAATAAGATGTTTTTCTATATGAATAAATGCAAGAGGAATTAAAAATAACAATTTTGAATTAAAATAGCTTGTCTCTACAACACAATTTTTCTATATTCATAATGAATTTTGTTGGATTTATTTTTTCCTTTACAAGTCACATGTTTTTTAAGGACTCCAAATGTATTATACTAGTAGATTCACTGGGTTCTGAACCTTGAAATTAATTCATGCAATCACTATAAAGAATAATTTATTGTATTGCCATGGTGTTTAGCCTGATCACAATAGAATGGTGAACATCTTCCCAATTCCATGATGTTACTTTTCTCTTTGAGATTCTCAAGATTGTTCTTTACAGACACTTGGGGGTGCTTGAGATTTTTTTTTTTTTTTGAATACCAGGACTTGAACTCAAGACCTTGCACTTACCGGGCAAATGCTGTGCTGCTAAACTAAACCCCCCGCCCTCCTGAGATCTTTTGACCTGCTTCATAGATTAATCCAGAGATTAAGCATTGGTGTATGAAGCAACCCAAAGTCCTCAATCTATAAATTGTAGGTTCTGACATTCAATAACTCCAAACCTTCTGTTCCCAAGTTGAAGAGGATCTTTTCAAAACTTGTCTCTCTGTCATTGGGAATGCTATCTGTTTTGTACTGTAGTATAATGCCGCTGACCTCCCATTCCATTGTCCTTACAGAACAAATACAAGCTCCTCTTCTAATGCACTGTAACTTGTGCTAGCTCAGTGATCTCATCATCCTACATAGGGCATTAACATTTCACTAACAATTGACCTAGAAAAATCCACAGTATCTAACATCACAAAAATGAACTAACTTTGTCATTTCTTGAGCCACAGCAACGTAAATCAACAACCAACAAAAATGGAATTCTAATTTATGTCTACTGAAAAATACAATAAGAATATTTATGATGTCAAATTGATCCTTTTGACATTTTAAAGTGATTTAGAAATATTTGCATGCTTTTATGACTATATTGTACATAATTTTAATACTACTTTATATTTATATCACACTTTATAATTTTCAAAAATTACATACATTATCTTATTTGATTTCTACATCTGTTTCTATTCCATTTGTTCTTTTAAGGGAGATGTCTTCAAACATTATAAAAGTTTTAATCATATGGTAAAAATATGATTAAATAATGAAATCTTTTGCAAATTTAAATATAAATGCATTTGACAATTCCAAAGTGAGTTGATTCACTAAAATGTAATTTACATTGTTCAGGTTTTTTTTTTTTGCATCTTAGAATATTTAATCTCCCCAGAGTATCATTCTCTTATAAAAATGGCCAAAATCTTCATGCCAACAGCATTTAAATCTATACCTCCATGCCTAACCTAAAAATAAATATGCATTTTGAGAGGAATAAAATGATCATTAAATGTTTAGTGTAAATTCCCCAAAATGACTCATTTTGTTCACTTAAGAATCTAATTACTCATGTACTGTCAATTCCAGAATACTTTATGAACATTTGGGCTGTTTGTGAGCTAAAATGAGATTGCTGGAGTGAAGGAGACCTGAAATTTATTTCAAGATAACCATTCCTTTAGCAAAAAGAGAAATAGGGTCACTGCATGATTTTGTTAAAGTAAAATAGTCATCAAGTGATAAAGGTAAGATCTGAAAATTAATCTTACAACCCGCAGTACCCCAGTCACCTCCTACAGCAAAATAAACCCAAGACATCCTACTTGAAGTGTAGTATAAATACAAGATGTGAAGTATAATGACTTTATTTTCCAGGAAAAAAGTTAAACCACCTCTATGGTCCCTGTGTGTCTAGTTTGTTGTTGTATCTAAACATTCAAAGTGGATTTGTTTTCTTCTTTGTTCTACTTTGAATCAGAAATTTAGGAAATACAACAGTCTTCTCAGACTTTCCCATTTTACTATCAATAGACTATTTAAAGCTTTGACATTCTTTACTCAACAAACACTGTGGAGAATAGAAGACAACTAAGAAAAATACCCTGTTTTCACAAAAATTTCCCAGGACAGTCAGTAATGTTCCATGGAAATGACCCAGATTTTCTTCTTAAGAAAAGGAAAGAAGGAAAGACCCTTCCTCCTTCTTTTGCCTCTCTAAACACTGTGTATCTTTACCACATTAACCAAACCAGATCAAATTTTAAAGGCAGAAATTTTCATCTATTTTTACAGTTCCTGTTTCCCTGGATGAAAAGGTAAAGAGACCAGTAGCTGTCACTTTAAAAAAGAGGAGCAAAGTGGTCACTAACATTGAGTAATGTTAAGTATCATCTTGTTAAACACTTCATATTTTATGTTCTATGAATGAATATTGTGTGGCTTCTAAACTGTAGCATTTTTCCTCATTATCTTGACATGTTGAATCACAGTGATAGTGAGTTTTCTGATTCAGGTCCTCCAGCCTGCAAAGTCAGCCCTCTGGTGGGTGAACCAGGAGCCTTATGCTAGGACTGAATTCTCTGGTTGAGTCCACATCTTACATAATTTCTCAGTTTCTTAGACTTTCTGTGTATGAGCTGACTATCCAGAACAAAACTAGTGTCACTTCTGCCCAAACCTCTTTATAAAATGGGATATTATCTATATAACACACGTGTTGTCTTCACCACACTGAATCTTACTGTGCCTTTTGAACATTGTCCATGGAAATCTTGAATAACTATTAGGGCAGATTCCCACAAAATATGATTGCCTTTGGTTGGATTTTCTTGGAAGCAGTCTTAGATAAGAATTTAAGATCAGTTACTTCACCTGAAAGATGACCTCATGAAGCAGGAGAAAAGGGTTAGACGGAGACATATGTGGACAAAAAACAATGAAAGACAACCTCTATATGAAGTAAGTACCATGAGTCAGGTTGCTCGACATGCTGAAACCTTCCGAGGAGCACAGGTAGATCATCCAGACATGTTCACCTAAAAACTGTCAGGGTGGAGTAAGTAGATTCTGATGGTGCCAGAGAAAACTCCAAACAAATCAAAACAAAATAAATCATAGAAAGGAACATGGCCAGCTTGAGATGGGTCAGCGCAGGGCGAATTGGAGTTTAAATAAACTGTATTCCATAGATAGGGGTAAAATCAGACCTGAGGAGAGGAAAGTGAGACAAGTACCAGAGCAATCAGAATTTAAACAGAAGCTTGTTTTGCTGTTCACCGGGAAAATTCAACACATTATTCTTACAAGTGCTGCTAAAGAAATAAGTGCATGAGATTATACCAAATACCTATGAAAAGAAAAGAAACTTTGGTTACTTGTTTCATTTTTAAATCTGTAAAACACAGCCTGAGCAGGGAAAATCTCTATCTTGAATGATAAAATATATTAAGCCCTCTACTTTAGACCCTTAAATCAAAAAATTATCAAGTTCTACAATATAATAACCACTACATTTTCTAAAGCCCAAATATGTAAAGTCATAGGTCAAGGAGTTAGGAGACAGTTTTTAATAAAAGCAAGAACAAATAAGTAGCATTAGTTGAAATTTTTAAATTATTCTAAGATGAAAGAAAGTTGATTTGAAAAATTTTTTAAAAAATAATATTTTTTATCTAGTATATCACCATTGTCAATTAAGAACATTGATATTTAGTGAGAAAATGTAAAGTGTCCTGCAACAGTGGCAGAAGGGACAGAACTGACACAGGAACCCAGCTGTGACACTGTCTGACACCAATGAATTGCAGCTCAAAGCTTCCAGTGACAGCATTTATTGTAATTTATCCTCAAACTCTGGGACTACTAGCTTTTAAAACACAGTTGGACATAATTTGGATCATTCAGAAATTACTGAGTAATTTAAATATTCTATAAATTAGCTTTAAAATTTCTACTTTTTATAAAATAACTGAATAGACAGAAATTCAAGTATGCCATATTGATATAAAAGTTTCCTTTTGCCAAACCAATATGAGATACAATTTTAGAGATTCAAAATTCAGATTTGTATGAACTGAATCTTTACATTAGTCTAAAAATTTATGAAACCTTGTAACTTGCTAACAGTTTCAGCCCTACCATGTCTAAAATAAAAAGATGAATTCAAATTACAGCATTTATGTTACGTCTGGTGCGTCTGTCTTCATGAGTAAACTTATAACAGTAGGAAGGAATATTTTCAAGCCAAGGACAACTTCAAAGTTGGTAATATGCTTTGAATGAAGAAAAATTGGGGGAAGGCAATATGAAGCAAATCAAAGCACATAAAGGAAATAAGAATGAGAGAGGTCTGATGATGTTAGACTGTTCTAACAGTCTGAAAAAAGTTAGCAGTTGGGAGAAAAACATAACAAGTATGACGGTGGCGATTTGAAATCTAGGATGAATATCTCAAGACAAAAACAAACTCGGAGAAAGGAATTTAAATACTTAAAATTCAGACAGAGATTTATGACTGATTCAACCCTTACTAATAAAAGAGTTGGGCCTCTCTCTGCCACTACTTGAGAGTTTTTGAATAAAGTTCTGCCACCTCTAATACTTCTCATTACTCAAGCTATATGACTGTTATATATATATATATATATATATATATATATATATATATATATATCAGATATCTCACCCTGGACAGAGCTGGGTCCCGCTGTCTCTGATGATGTCTTTTGAACTGGTGATCGAGGTCAAAAGTGCCACTTTGTATAACTGACTTTAACCACAGGCAGAAAATGACTTTGTTCAAGTGACTTTTGTGGAGAGAAGGAAGGGATACTACTGTACCAGTGTTCTATACCTTTTCTGATTTCTGACCTAACAGAACCACATTTGAACCCCAAATGCTGCTGAAGTCAAAGCAGCTTTTCTACCCAAGGGACACTGAGACCGAAGAGCACAAAGCAGGAAAGAGTCCTTCTTTCTAAAGGGCAGATGGTCGTGCTGGAATAGTGACTCTGCACAGCACCCATTGGTCTGGTTCCCTGGCAGCTGCAGTACCTGAACACAGTGTTAGGAAGAGTTTTGATTACCAAGAGAGAACCATGATAAACAATGGCTCGAATTTCTCTGATACGTGAAGCAGTATAAAAAGTTGCACCGTGGCTGGCAGTGCTGTACCTACTCACAGTTCACCCACATCCAGGACCTCCCCATCTTTTTCTCTCCACCATCATCAATATGAATTTTCACCTGTCTGCTTATCGCTTCACAGTCACAGAGACAGTGCTGCAACCCCAGGTATCACATCCATGTCTAGCTTCCTTTGTGCATTTTAGACTGAAAGAAATAAGCCATCCTAGAAATGCCTAGCACACTCTCATCATTGACTGACAATATCAGTTCCTCTTCGTGCTCTTCCTCACAACTGGAGATGGGCAGTTCTGAGCCAGATGAAGCTGAGAAGTACTGGGTGAATAGATGCAGAGAAGGTCTCCAGTTCGCGAAGGTCATCTACAAGCGTGATCACCCACAGAATAGGAAATCCATTCACAGTATTATTATTCATCAAATAAAAATATCAGAGGGATAAAAAAATTTAATGTTAAAAGAAATTCAAATCAATGTTTTAAAAATCAGATAGAAAGCTGAAAGTAAGTTCAATAAAGTAAATAAAAGAAAGATCTCTAAAGGAAAAATAATCATAAAATGTCCAGAGTAGAAGAAAAAGGAAAATAAGCTTTGTCAATTATCATCGTTTGATGTGAAATTATAATGAAGGGAACAGCACTAAACCAAAGAAAAACAATGCCTTGGATAATTAACTCTTATTTGAGTCTTTTGGTAAGGGGACATACTTCCTTTCTCTGTCACTAACGTTTCTACTCTGCATTAATTAGGGTTAAATATGTATCCTGAATTCACCATATAAGTTAGAGATGGAATCTCAAGACAGTTAGATGCTGAGCTTCTCTTTATCATTTCTCTAAATTCTACTTCCTTTTATTTGTTCCCTTATCAGACTTATAAAATAAATTCTACTTTTGTGAACCCTGAACAGCAAACACTGGAATTTCCTTTAAATAAATTTTTACCTGCATTCACATATGTATTTTTGCAAGCTTCAGACATCTTTGGATTATTCACTTATTTGCTCTGATCGCCTTCTCCTTGCTCTTCAATGCTGTCATGGTCATCAGAGGGTCAGGTTGCCCAGTGAGCCTGCTCCACCCCTAGGCTGAGCTCTCCTCATCCCGTGTGGACTTCCTGGAGAGGCCGAGGGAATACGATGTGGTTACTGAAGGATGTGAGTTTTAGGACACAGATTTTTAATTCTTAATGATATGGCAAATGCTCGTGGCTCATTTCATCACATTTTTTTAAAAACAAAATTGGAAAACAACAGCCTATCTCTTTCCTTAATCCTGTAGTCTCATAAATCTCACCATGTCTTTGAATTTGCTTCTTCTATTTTTACACATTTCCTTTAGTGCTCAGCCTGCTGTTGTCTGTTTTACCATGCTGATGCTCACAGCACCATGAAACAGATAAAAAAGCAGCAAGAAAGTAAGAATAGCACATGTGTGCATGCTCATGCATGTGCACATGCATGGGATACACAGACAGACACGTGCTGGGAGCACTGGATGGGGTCCTTTTTAACAGTAAAACTGGAAAATCTCATGGCAGAGACCTAAATTCACAAACTTCAATCCATCTTTTGGTCAACTAGTAATTTCCAGATTTTTCAGAATATATCTACTAATGGATATTTGACTATATTTTTTGACCATTTAAAACATTTCTATTTATATGTAAGTATTTAATATCCACTATTTCTCATGTTATCATTCCATTTCTCCCAGTAAGAACTTTTTTCCTTCTCTACAATTTCAACCATTATTAATGCTGTTAATGTATTTAAAATTTCAAAGGATTCAATGATAATGCATTTATTTCAATCTTTTCTCCCTCAGATATTTTTTATGTCTATGTGTTTCTTACTGATTCTCACCATCATGGATTTTATTTCACTCCTCAGCATCTGTGCAATGGCTATAGTTACACCTATTGAGCTACTGTCAATTCTTTCACTACTAATTTATACACTACAATCAATTCATTCATTTGGTCTGACTATGGGAACTCCTCACTCCACTTTTCAAACTCATTGGACATTCCTAATCATAGACAATAAGCAGATTTTAGCCCCGCCTCCCCCAAATATAAATTTCTATTTATACTTTTCTATATTCGGATTGACTTTTTTCTGTATATGCTATGGCTTTTAAAGGGCATCACAAACCCTGAGCCAAAAAATTCAGATTCTCTAGATATATAGAAAATGGCTTTCCACTTCATTGAATTTTCATTCAGCTCTTTTATAAAGCTTTCTTAAATTAACACTACTTTTTCCTAGCTAATTCAGCAGTCTAACAAGTTAACTCCTTTGCTGTGGTAATCAAAATAATTACCTGTTATGGATGGAAGCTAAAGACAACATTTGTATGTACACATAGAATGAGGGCTTGTCTCACAATGAATTATGATTCTTTTTACAGTTTTATCCACAAAATCATTTGGTTAAATGAGAACTATACTGATCATAACCATTGAATATGTGTTCATGTATCTTTGCAAATGTTTAAATTTCAGAAATCTTGCATTTCACATCAGGAGGCCAGGCTCACCAGATGCTTCCATATGCTAATGCCACTTGTTAAGGCAGAAGGTGTTGATTAAACAAATAATTCATAATAAGAATGCATATGATTAAAAAATCACAATGAATTAATCTGCTGTGTTCTCCCTGATGAGTGCTAGCCAGGATGAAGCCTTAGTCACAACATATACATTGTATGTTCACATATGCATGAATGGTGTACAAGTAGAATAATTATTACATTATGAGTACTCCTATTGCATGAGAGATTGTAGAATTTTCACAGAAGCAAATCTCATGGAGTCTGTACAGAAAATGTTCATGGTAGGTATAACACAGGAACATTAAATTCCTGCACAGAATTCTTTTTTAGTCTTTGTGACCTGGTTGACAAGCATGATAAAGATTATGGAGCTGGAAATGATCAAAGTAAACTTTACCCTACTTTAGTCCATTTTCACCTCAATATCATTTTGACCAGTTAAGTAAAAAGTTCATTTTTCTACTCTCTTCAGATTTTTTTCCATTTGTTTGTTCAAATGCATTCTAGAATCATCTTTCTTATTATGTAAATTACCGTTTAATACTTCCTTATTGCTGGCAAAAATAAATTAATCAGCCTCAATTTTTCATCTAACTCAAAATAACAGGCTTTTGGAGAGAAGGCCTGTGTTCAAATTTCAGATTTCACAAAGTGCCAGATATTCGACCTTAAAGACACATCTCAAAGCATCTTTTAATACTTTCACTAAATTAGCAAATGTGTGTAGCATTTAGAACAATTCCTGACACGCATCAATCAATAGCAAACATTAGCCATACATTTACATACACTGGGCCCCATATAATCAATGGACACTTCTCCTGAACCTCCTAGATCCCATTATTTCTTTGAGACTTTCTATTGTTATTAAGACATTAACTGTGGTAAATGGCAAATGGGACAGTTGGGCTGAGTTAGCCATGCAGTCATGGTGGAGGGATATCAATGGCTTTTCCATTTCTGTTTCCATCACTTAGCCTTGTTTCTTTCACATGGCCATGTATTCATGAGTATTTAAGGATATTCATTGGATAGGATTTCAAAAATAAAAAAGTTCCAAAACCATGGAGTTAGATAAACTCAGAAGTGATAATCCTAAGCAATTATTGTCAGATAATAAGAAAGTCACTACCTAAAAAACACAAGGCTCTGTATTTATTGTACAATCATCAAAATTATGATCTAATTGCAAGAAGTAAAAGTAGTTAGTATACCAGGTGTTAAAATCATATGAAAGAATACTATAAATTATAATAACATTTAACTAAAGAAAAATCCATAAAATATGGTAAATGCAAATGCCTGCCTTTGAAATATTTATTTTTAAAGAATACCTTTCATGGATAGTTTTAATTTCAAATAAATCAATGGAAAAAAACATTATGGACAATTTAGTCGATCATAAATTAGATATGAGTGACTTTTTTGATCTTGTTACACAATCTAGACAATATGATGGGTATAATAGGGTCTTAAAACAAGAACTATATACTTATTATATTGATTACTGATTTACAAACAAATAGCAAACTGAGTTGATTTTCAATTTAAATCTTTTTTTTCTAAGGATCCAGAAAATGCCCCCCAAAGACTACACTTTTGTTTTGATTTTTGTTTCTCTTAGAAAAATCCTTAGACTTTTGTATACTATTATTTTTATCATTGATATAGAACGTTTAGTAGTAGTAGTTGAGTTATTTTTATTTCAGTAACTTTCATATATATATAAATTAATATTTTCTGTTTTGAGTTACACCACAATGTCAATTTTAACAAATGTGTATTATTTTCATACACTATCATGCTACACAAAATTTAGAAACCATAAGTTTCAAAATCTTTAAATAGTTACTGAACCAAAATTAAATTATGAAGCTTCTATTTTCATAGAGAGTATTTTCACATATAATCAAGAATGAAATCTAATTATGTATTCTAAATGGCCCCTACTGGTAATATTCCATTATTAAATCAGTATTCTGTATTTATTGGAGTTTTTCATTCAACCATCTGTTGTGAAAATTAAAACAATAGAGAACAATGCTTCATTTGAGAATTCTTACTGGTTATTTAATCTATGCATGTTTTGTGCCCTTTAGTGCTTCTCCTCCTTCACCTGATTCATTTCACAGCCACACCTTTCCTAAGCATTGACCTAGGGACCACTGCACTAGACTGACAGCACTTCAAGATAAAGTGCAGTGACAGCCCTTAGGCACAGGTGAGTATTTGTTGGCAGAATCTTAAAAGGGAAGTAAAGATGGATATATTCTATCAGTTATACCAAGTTTATTCCCAAGTCTTTCTACTTTGCTTTTTGACCTAATATCTTTTGACTTTAAGGTCAGTCAATGGAGCTCTCTGGAGAGATGTGAGGAAAAGAGAGGAGTAATTTTAGCAAATTTCTTCTCTGGTTCCTTCCTGGGAGCTTTTCTCTGGCAGGCTGTATACCTCATAGAAAGGTGAGATCTAAACAGCCTCTCTTTGGCATGACATCTATGATAAGAGTTAGTGGTCTAAATTTAATAGCATTTGGCATTTATGTCAATGTCTAATGACATACAGATGCACAAAAGCATTGAAAAATGAACAAAGAAACATACATTACAGGTATGGTAGCACATCTGTGATCCCTGCACTGAGAGCCACTGGGACACTGAGGCAGGAGTATTGCAAGTTTAAACCCAGCCTGAGCAAAGTAGCAAAACCTTGTCTTAAAATAAAATACCTTTTAAAAGGACTGGGGACACAGAACAAAGTGAATGTCTCCCCATAATTCCCAGCACTGCAGAAACAAAACAAAACAAAAGATATATTACAATCTTGATTTTACAGACAATAAAGATATCTTAGTAGGCTTTCTTATTGTGCAAATAGAAGGGTATAGACACTTTGTAATAAAATTTGATTGGCACCAAAGTTGTTAATGTGATATGTTCTACATGGAGGTTTCAGTGTGTGTATGTATTCCCCTGGAGTTGAGGTGAACATATATACCTGGTCTACAGTTTTGGATCTTGTCCATCTCCTTTTCTCAACAACACAGTGAACATCTGGTAAAATTTGGCAGAAATGAAGTGAGTGTATGCACAGAGGACAATTGATGCTGGTTGTGGGGAAGGAACTAGCTAACGAGAAAACCTCAGACAGCAACAGATGTACTTCCCACTGGCCAAATCCCCTATGGAGGAAGCAAACTCCCCGTGCTGGGACTCATTCTGATTTGGTTCTCCTTGTTAGTGAGAAACTAGAAGTGATAGAAAAATGAACCACAGATGTAGAATGCAAAATATTCAATTGTTCTTATTAGATACTGATGGTAGGCATGATTAATTTTCTCTTCCTAAAAATTATTTTTATTTTATTTTAAAGAGAAAAAAAAGATACAAAATTATTTTTATATTTCACTTATATCCTGTTTTATAGTTGAGTTTAAGTAATTTACAGCTTTGTACTCCAAGACAAAGGTCATTAGACATCTCTGTAAAAGGCTATTTAGTAAATGACAGATTTTTGTGGACTGGGAGATGAAAAAAAAAGGTATCTAAATAACAAAGGAGCAAAAGAGATGTCCACAAATTATCAATTGATGGAATTAAAATATAATAATAAAGCATAAATTTTATAATACAGGTTTACTAATAAGTAGAATGCAATTCTTTCTGGTGGAAAATGGCACTCTGATTTATTGTAATTCAAAGCTAATTATCTGTATTAATTCTCCCACAGTCCTTTATTTCTCCAAAACAAGCAACAAGTGGATTTCATTCTGAACTACATTAAGATACACTTCCTGTCTCTCTCTCGTGTTCACAATCCAGACTCATAATGTTAGGTAAGTTTTCATATGGGAAGGTAGGTGCAAAAAAAGCTTCAGTGGTAAGACTTTTTGAGTATTAATTCCAGTTGACTTAGTCATTTTCTATAATACGTTTGACTAAATAACTAATTTATCCAGAAGTTTCATTTCTTCAAATAAAAATGAATTCTAGTACCTGCCTTGCAAGGTATTTGTAAAGTTTAAAATTAGCTAACAAATGAAAGATTTAGAAGAGTGCAAAACACAATATAAAGCATAAATGTTAATTTTCTTTTGATTTTTTTAAACCTATGTTAGAGTGTTCTTATGGCTATTACAGAAACAATCAGGTGTCAAGATTTAGCCTAAAGGCATATTCAAACTGGTTACTAACACCACTTGTCTTTAGCCCCTACTTTTGAATCGAGAACTATTTAATTTTCATCCTTTCAGTACAATGGAGATTGTGTCAGAAGATTAATGCTACCACCCCAACTACAGGGAGAATGGTGTATGTTTTGATGAGCGTAATTATAATCTAAGTCTGTTCAGGAATTTCAGAAAGAGCAATTGCCTTTTTCCTAATTTTACCCATTGCATTCACAAAGTGTAATTATGGTTTGATATCTTTTCCCTACAGTGCTTTCATTCCTGTGATAGTTTATACATCTAGCTATTAGATTCGCTTTCCCATACTAGTATTCCTGTGTTCAGGAAATTCCGCAGTTTTGATACCATATGCTTGTTCTTCCAGAAGCCAATTGCTATTTTCAGGTTTATGCATCAAAATGTATTTCAAAAATGATTCCTTCTTTAAGGTCCTTACACACAGCTCACTCCACTCTACATTCATTACTGACGCTGGTACTTCAGTTATACTTTCGCTCCTCATTGCAGTACTCTATCTTATCTTGAAGTCCTTTAATTTCCTTTTATATAAAGTACATTGAAAACTAACTATAAACTCCTGACATCTTACATGTTAATTGCCTTTTCCTCCATTCAGCTTTATTTCTGCTCCTAGGACTGTCCAAACTCTGAATCAGCATACTGTACTTTTTCATGTTTGCACTGTTTCTTGTATTATTCAGTTATATTATAAAATGACTTAGTTATTATGTAAACTTAATACTCACATTTTATCATAGTTTGGGATGAGCACAGAATTCTCTTAGGGAGCAAACTAAATTGAGAAATGTGTTAAAAGTGAAGGATAATTTCATGAAAGAGGAAAACAAATGTCAACTACTGAAGTCACAAACTGGGGGCCAGTAGTGCTGAATCAGAGAAATGATATGTAAGTAATAGTGAATGGTACAAAATCTGGAGAAGATGGCAGGAACTAATGTTTAGTGGCCAACGATAAAAATTTTGAGAATTTTAAGTTATGTTTTGGAAAGAGCACTTGACTTCAGTATAAAATGAAAATTAGAGAGCAGGAGAAAAGGAAGATAAGTTTAGGAGATCAATAAAAAAACTATATCAGTAGAATTTCATGGCATTAAAGAGGACTAAAGACATTTAAGAAAATGTTTATGAAAATAATTATGAGGCTAACTAATATATTGGATGTAGTAAGTGGCAAAAGAATGAAATTTAAACCTGACAAGTTTATGGCTTATACTAACAGATAAATAAGAGAAGGTACCATGTTTTGGATTCAATAAAAGAAGGAACTTTGGAAGCCAGAGAGAAAGATAGTGCTCATAATGTGTTTAAAAAGATATTAAAAACCAATTGGAAGGATGGGATAAGGAATAAATCTATTAGATGTTCTTTAAGATGAGGCTTAAGTCAGACATCATCTTAAATCCTTTTTTTTTTTCTCCTAACCCTTCAAAGACAATAAGTTATAAATCTCATTAACTACATTCTTAGTTTCATCTTACCTTCATCACACTTTCTGGTTTGGACGTCTACCATCTCTTTACTGGGCTAGCAAAGTCACATTTTGCCTCTCAGTCTTACCCTGGTTTATTCTTTATCTGGAGTGCCATCAGAGAAATCAAACTCATAATTAAATTCCTTGCTCACGATTCTCCAGTTGTTCTCAGTGGATAAAATGGAAGGACAAGATTTAAATCTTTTTATGTCATGCTTTGTCTTATGTTATCTAGACCCCACTCCTCACACAGATTTATGCTTCATCTACAGCATTTAATGCTCCAGCATTCTGATCTATAACGCCCAATGTTCCAAGCTTGTTTAAAACTCTGTGTACGTGTCATTCCTGTTGCTTTTATTCACCTGAAAAACAATCTTCTAGTCTGCAAGTCTCAACATGTGAAAAGTTTTCTGGGTAAACACAAGTGCTTCTCTTGTGATCTCCCTGCCCTTTCCATGTCTTCTTGGCATTTTAAAAAAAATTTCACACCATCTGCTATCATAAATGGTTTGAGAGCAAAGTTTATATACATGCATTTTGAATCCTCAATGTCTACTAATATAATCTGTGAATGAGCATTGAAACCATTGGCTTAAAAATATATATGTTCACATCTATACTTGATGGGAAAAGCATTTCTGGAAAAGTATCATATCTCTAAGTACAATTTTACTTGTAAGTGTTAAAGCATAATGACCAAATTTACATTATAATCTCTGAATTCTTGTGACTTTTCTTGTGACTGACAGTAGATGATCTACTTTCTATCAAATGCACAATTGCATAACTTAGTTAAATTGTTGAAACACATTGTGCCTGCAAAGAGGAAGTGACATGCAAAGGAAATGTCACATAGGAAGGTGATAAGGAGAGATTTCTAAAGAAAACCCCAACAGACTACAGGTAATATCTCATGACTTCCTACTGGGAATGAATTTCACAATCTACACTCTAATTATATTGTGCACTCCACTAATTGCTCTGTCCCCAGAGGGGCTCCTGGGAATCTACCATTAGATTTTATTGGGCCCAGAGTGAATTTTAACGTGGTGAAAAGGTAGTGAATTCACAGTTTTATTTGTTCAGAGATAAGATTGGGAGTGAAAATACATCCTTTCCTCTAATGGGCACTGGGCACAGCTCTTGGAATGTCACCTTTACAGATAAGTAACTCAATCTTTCTGTTTCTGCCCTTCAATGTGAGTGTGTACATTCAAACAGAACTGGTTGTAAAAAAAAATACTTGTTTCAAAAATAAAATACTTGTTTCACTAGTGAAGTTTTTGTGAAGCTTCTCAGAGTTCTTAGGATGAATATACTACAGAAATAATGTATTTTGGACTTATCCTTTCATGAAGAGACAGTATTTAAACTATCATCTTTGTATCTAGAGGAATTCTTTGGCCTAAATATTTCTAGGAAAGATGTACAACAGCAGTTACCTTACATGCTTAAATAGTCTATCAACTAATATTAAGAATAATATATATGGAGAAGACAAGATGGCCAATCAGTGAGCAACAAAATACAAAGCCTCCTGGGAGAAACAACTCATATGCCAGAATAAAACACCCTGGAGAGACCCAGACAGAGGGAGATGGATCCTCTTGACACAGGAAGAAATTAAAACATAACAAAGCTCATCAAATACTTTGGGACTACAAGTGAAATAGTTGAAAATTATGGGACACAGCATTTTCACGGTAGCCCGCCAAGTGTGCACCAGCTTGAATCTGCGCCGGCAGACAGAGCTGCCCAAACTCGTTCAGCCACCACTCACAGGAAGGATGGCAGCTCTGAAGTTGGGGGTTGGTGAGCCCAATGGAGAGTGGAGCCACCAAAGGGACTTTCATTAATCCACAGTCAGTGCTGGGAATGAGACCACCCCCACATGAGAAGGACGCAACCAAATGGGTGACATGTTAGAATTGGGCAGGAAGAGTCTGAGCTGGGAGTGACAGTGACTTCAGTTGGTTGCTCCCTCCCCAGAGCAGATTCATGGTTTTTGCTTGGACTGGGCGGCACCACTGGCCGGGACCCAATGAGCTTTCCCAAATCAATTCCCTGAGTCTAGCATGCACTAACTGGGTGAAAGGCCCCTGAAGTTTGATTGGCCCAGTGGGGAGGGGCAGGAAGGAGAGGGCAGAGTTCCCTCGCCAGCGTGCTTGGGAGGAACTGTTGCCAACAGGGAAAGGGGCTGGGGCCTACACTGTAACCTGTGTGGAGGAAGCCAATGCCATGACAGGAAAGAGAGGCAGGAGGAGGCCCCTAGCCCAGAAACCTGAGAACACTGAACCAGGAGAAGGAAAAACAAGGGAGACTGAGGGCGGCAAACACACAACATCAGACATGGCTTCAATGGACATTAAAAGATATCTTTGGGACCTTGTAGACGAGCTCAAAACTGAAATATTAAATCAGGTAAAGCAGGATATGAGTAGAGTAATAAAAGAAATGCTCTCAGGAAGCATCTCTCAGGATGATACAGACTGAAGAAGGGAGGAACACAAAAAAAGGAGAGAAACATTCAATAAAGAACATAAAGAAAATATAGAATACATGAAGCAGATTCAAAGAGACTATCAGAAAATTAAAAACTCCATTGAAAGCTGGCAAAACTCGTTAAAAGAAGCTAAAGATAGACTATCAAAACTTGACAAGTTGGCAGTGTGTGATGATGAAAGGAAAGATCTCTTAAAAATAACAATGAAACAGGCAGTAACAATACAAAGGCTAGAAGATGACAAGAGAATCTACAATTTAAGAATAAGAAATGTGAACGAAGAAGCAGGAATACATACAGGCTAATTACAAAGGCTATTCAAGGAAATAATTAAGGAAAACTTTCCAAGCATGGTAAAAGAAAATGACATTCGGTTGTGTGAGGCATACAGAACCCCAGCCACCTACAACCAAAACAGATCTACACCCAGACATATAATAATCAAGATGCCAGAAATTCAATATAAAAACAGAATATTAAAAGCTGTCAGAGAAAAGAAACAGATTACCTATAAAGGTAAGCCCATCAGAATCATGGCTGACTTCTCAACACAGACCATCAGATTAAGAAGAGCTTGGAGCAAAGTATTCCAAGCCCTGCAAGAGAATAACCTCCAGCCCAGATTGATGTACCCTGCAAAACTGTCACTAGAAGTTGATGGAGAAACAAGATGCTTCCATGACAAAGAGGAACTGGGGGAGTTTGTGACAACCAATCCAACCCTACAGAGAATACTGAAGGACATTCTAGAGAGAAAGAAAAAAAAATCAGGATTTTAGGAACAGTGGCAGAAAGGCCTCAATGAGTGGGGCAGGCAGTAGAATGAAGGAGAAAAGTAGACAAACAAAGGCAGGAAAATAGCATGGCAGAAATAAGGCAGAGAAGGATAACTAGAAACTCCACAATAGATGGCCTTGATGTGCTATATTGTTAATAGTGCACCAGGATTTAAAACCCACATTACTTACACTACTCTCCTTAGATGTATTATTTTCTGTTCCAGTCATTCTACCTGTACTAAATTTGAGGGCACAGACAGTAATCCCGAAAATAACAAGATATAGGATGGTAATCATCCTTAATTTCCTGTTAACTTAATCTAAAGCTCTGTAAAACCTACACTGTTTTTTCATGACTGATCGTAATCGAATCTAGTTTGTTGGATCACTGTTTTGTACTGATAGATTTTATTCAAAGCTGTTATGATTGATAGTATCAAGTCTGAGAGTATAGGCAACTGCACTTAAGATGACAAGATCCACTAGAATATCCCCTATGGTTTGATTATTACCTGCCTTTGAAGTTTTATACTGTCTACGATGTTTTATTTTTACTACTATTATTATTTACTACTATACTCAATTTTACTGCTATATTCAGTTATGCCTGATGATATAGACATTCTATTGAAGATAATAAGAAACAACACAGTAATCATTGTAGATCACCTTGAACTATGGTTTTATACAACTTTTTGGTTTCATGTTTTTATAGGAATTTGTTTTGTTTTGTCTTGCTTGTTTTGTTTTGTTCTTCCCTCTAATACAGAAAGTATAGAAATACATGCAGAGATTCATGCATACGTAGTTTACACTCTCACTGCTTGACTATCTACTTTGTATGCTTTAATTTTGTAACTTGAGCAACTATTTCTAAGAGAACAATATGTAATTTATCAACTAGTGATTTCTTATTGTTTATCTTTTTTTTTTTTGGAATTCTGTATTACCTCTACCATTTACATGCTTTTGTTTCTCTTTAAATTAAAAAAAAATGAGTCTTTAAAACCTCAGACATGATATTTATTTAGGTATTATTTACTTTATCTCAGTAAGATTTTAAAGCTTTAAGTTTATAGAAATACACGTAGAGACTCATGCTTGTGTAGCTATTTACAGTCTCACTCTTTGAATATCTACTTTGTATGCTTTAATTTTGTAACTTGAACAACTATTTCTAAAAGGACAATATGTAATTTATCAACTAGTGATTTCTTACTGTTTATCTTTTTTTAAAAAAATTCTGTATTATCTCTACCCTTTACATGTTTTTTTCTCTTTAAATAAAAAATAATAATAATATATACAGCTCATATTATTTTAAAAGCATTAAAAATCAAGTTCATATTTTAACAAGAGATAATTTTTGTGTTTGTGACCCAACTATTTAAAGAAATTTAAAGTGTAACCATCTTCATTATCCAAAGAATGCTTAACATGGTTAAAGAATCTAAAACACATTTCTGAATCTCTATATATTTTATGATAAAGGTTGTGGCTATTTACAAACTTCAGAGAGTTGTTTTGTTTCAGGGGAATTTAGTGAATCTGGAGTATGAATTCTTCTTCCACCTTTTGCATAAATAGTATGAATAAAAATAGAAGTATCATTTTTGATATTTTGTTCAATCTTGCAATTGAGATTAAGTAAAAATTGGATAAAAATATATTCTACCTTTTGATTCCATTTCAAAGGAAAGCAAAGGACAAGTTCAAACAACTGACCATCTCCAATCCTATATATTTCTGCAGAAGTCACTTTAAACAGTACAGGTTAGAGGAACTCAGGAAATCAAAATATTAGAATGAGGGCTTCCTAAATCTAGTTTACTAACAGCCATTATCAAAATATTATTGTGGCTGGTCAATACAGCTCTGAAATTGTCTCCAAAGCAGTGTGGGTGGTAGTACAGAAGAAATTGTCATAGACACTTTCTGAAACAGAATTAGAGTCTTCTTTATTTCTGTCATAGAAGAATTGAATTATTATCTCTATTAATTGACATAATTGTGCATGCATTTTTTTTCTATAGTAGCAGGATGTGCAGACTTCAGGCTAATTGAGGGGTAAGAAATTCCATTTTCTTTTCAAATAAATATTAGCACCAAAATCACATGAATTCTTAGAGAAGCTTCATGTATGTGTTATCTTGACAGCCACTTCAGCCTATGTAACAAAAGCAGGATGCTGACTCCATGGTGCAAGACCTATTTTTTAGCCATCAGTAACCTTCCCTTGTAGTCTTGAACAAAAACAAGCCCCAAGCAATAACCATGTATGCAGTGTAAAAGCAGAGGGGTTAAAAAAAAAACAAAAAACCCTGTACAAATAAATCTGAAAGTCAAAGACTCCTACTGCTCCAGTTTCACTGATTAGATGGGATTTGGGAAGGATGGTTAGGGTCTTGTTTCCTCCCTGCCTTTACAGTTCTATAATCACAACGGCTCTCTAGTGGGATGCTAAATTAAGAGGCATTTTGTTTGTATTGTTAGCAGCTAGATCGAAACAGTCACAGAGAAATGTTTTATTATGGTGAGAAAAGGAGTCTTTTAATAAGGCTCTTAGGAGACTGAGTTTTAATGATGCTTAACACAATGTTTTAAACCACACACCACATCTACATGTTATTTCTTGTTAAATGCTGGTTATTAAACAGCAGGCTGGCTCCAGATTGCCTGCAGAGGGTAGTTAGGGTTGGCTGATACATCTCTGACAATTTGAATAGTTGATGGAGTGACAAGTGGGTTTGCATTTAAAGGATTTTACATTTTAACATCTGCACAGTGTAACAGTATATATTACTCAGTGTACTTTCTTGCACAATATGTTGAAGGGTTAAAGCCAATTAAGCACAATTGTAAGTTTCAGTTTCTTCTAGAATCCTGTTCCCTCATCCAAACTTAACATGCTTAGGCTGAAATGATTTCCCTCACTACTTAACCCGGGGAACTCTGCAGTAAATTGCTGTTCAAAACTGCAGATCAGAGAACAAGGAAGGGAAATGAACAGGATGTGCCCCAAGGAAAGAAGTGGGCTATAAAGCAGTACATGCTCATAAGTAGGTTTCTTTTAACCCTTTAAACCTTTAGCACTATTAATTAAAAAGCATGGTTTTACAACGCTTTTATTTCTCTCGCTGTTAATCTCACAGCTTCCTTGTCCTAATCTACTCCAATCAAGAGGAGAACAAGGCATCGTTTGAGTCAAGGAAACAATTTAGTGTCAAGAAACTAAGGTTTCCAGTTTTCAAATGCCAATTCTTAGTATGTATATGATTCTTCTATCTAGCTTATTTTATCTTTTCATACTTTATTAGGAGATTTTGTTGATATAGAGGAAATAGACACTCAGCTTGCTTGAAGTCTGGTAGGAGTTCACATTCTCTGAAATCGAAGAATGAATTTTAGGAACAATGGAGGTGTCTTGGTTACTTTTCTCTCATTTCTGAGATAAAATATGCCACTTAAAATCAAGGAAGGAAAGGTTTATTTAGCTCACACTTTGTGGAGGTTTCAGTCCATACTCGGCTGGCTCCAAGGCAAGATGGCATGGCACTAGTGCAACACTTCAATGCAGCAGCGAGCAAGAGCAGCCAAAACAAAAGGGAGATGAACAAGCCTGTTCTCCTCCCTTATATTGTAAGCAAGCTACCCCCACCAAGGACACTGTAGCACTCACACCACTTTTGTGCTCTCTTCTTGCACAGGCTGAGGATATTTACAAAGTAAGGACTCTGGCTCCCTGCTGACTTCCTTAGTTAAACTCTTAAACTTCTCAAGTTGATACAATGTATCAATCATAACAGGAGGTTAAAAGCAGAATGTATTTATTGGGGAAAGAAAGCTTCTGTCCCAGAAAGAGACAGAAGGCATCCCGAGTGTGTTGACAAGGACCCTTTTCTAGGATTTTTAGAGCAAATTCACACATGAGGCAGCTCAAATGTGAGAAAAAATGGTAAATCACCAGGTGGGCATGAGATGGGACAAAATTATGGGCAACCATTAAGATTACAAGTACAATTGCTCAGGTAAAATTGATTACATCGGTATTAAATGAAGAAGCAAGTCTTATAGCAAGTGGACATGAATACAGAACAGAGTCTTTTCCTATAGGGATTTGGGTTCATGTTCTTCCTGGCATCCTCAAGGTGAGATACCTATTTAAAATATTAGTCCCTGATGTTTGTCCTTAGGTAGTATGTTTATGCATTTGTTTTAACATTTGCCTTGAGGTCTGGCCCACAACAGAGGCATCTGTCTCCCCCACAGTTGTGAGGTATCTTGTCTTTTGCACTGGCTCCTTCGGGGGGCTAGCCCTGTAATATTTTATCTAACTTAGTTGCCTATAACACTGCTTCTGGAGTGCTTAGCTCTCCTTTGAATTGCCTATTTCTCTGAAGAATGTATGCATAGAAAGCAGGACTTCCTGCCACTTGGGAGGAGCCTTCATCCTAGATTGCTAATAGCTTATAGCAATGGGTAAATTTATTATTTCTACTGAAAAATGTTAGAGACAAAAATGATTTTATGTATGACTTTTTATTCTGTTCCTCTTCTCTTTCACAAGATGTATGATTGATTTTTTTTTCTTTGTTGGAAACAATACCTGATACCCACAATTTAAAAAATGAAAAGTTTAACTAGGCTTATGTATTAAGGAGATTCAAGCCATGGTTGACTTACTCCAAGGCAAAACTCTCATGGCTAAATTGTATAGTGAAGCAAAGCTCAGCTCAGGGTGGTGAGGAAGCAGAGCAGAGGAACAGTTCCAGAGTGGATGAGGTCAAGGACCATATATAGTACCCAAGATCGTACCTCCATGGCCCACTCAGATACACTCAGCACTTTACTAATCTTCTGGGCATCTCCTAACCTGGTGAAATTTACATATCATGATTAATTCTCACAGAATGCATCAAGAGATCAAGATAGAACAGGAGCCAGGTGCAAAAGAGGTCTGCAGATAGTTTAGATGACTGAGTTTTAGTGGCAGGTTGTGATAGTCCCTTCATAATCGTGAGAGACAGACATGAAGGGGTCCAGTGTGTTAGAAAGATTTAAATATGTCTTTAGCCAAAATCAACATTAAGTAATGTTCCAAAATTAAAAAGGGAAAAAAGAGAAGCACTCATTATGTGTTCTCCAGGCCTTTCATGAAAACATGGAGCTGCTCCTTTAACTTCATGAGTGCATATCTACGATAGATAAAGAGAATGAGTCTGTTTAAAAAGCAAAGCCCCTGAAGGGTCATGAAACCAAAGCTGAAGAGCCCACAGTGTTACTTGCACAGTGCTGATATCATAAACAAGCTAAGAGCAGCATTCTTACCAAGAGTATGAATGTGCATACTGAGCAGATTAAGCATTGTGAAACCTGAGACAGCTTCTGAAAATGCCTAAGGAAAAGTGATCAGAAACAAAAGGAAGCCAGGAGAAAGGTATTTGCATTCAACTGACAAAACCGGCCTGCGCTGCCCAGAGAAGCGCCAGTGTGTGAAAAAATGGGAAGGAACTTCAACTGTGGGCATCTTCCAGCTATGAACACATGACATACTAAGTGCAAAATATAAAAAGACTTCTGATTCAAAAAAAAGTGAAAAGATACAAGCTTGGATATTCATCAAAAGGAATATTAGGCTTCAACATTTGAGCAGAGTACACAGAGGAAGTTTAATGCCTAAATATGGACATGGAAATGTGTGAAGGAAGAATCTGATGTGTTCCTGAAAAGACAATGGTTGTGTAATTGGCTTAAGTCTAAACCAGGACAAAATAAACTCAATCCTGCTCATAGTCCAGGCCACTCCATTAAGACCAGTTCCATTGACCTTGGAATTGAGCCTCTGGTTTCCATACAGTTGGCTATTTCTTGGCTCTCAGAATCCCAAGGCAGTGGTAAGGATGGTAGCGTGCTGGCTGGGAACCAACTTTCTACACTTCTGTTATCTCCATGTACGTGCAAAACAACCAGAAGCTATATTATCAGATGTGTCCTTTTAATGCATAATGTGGAATTATGTGTTAAAATACTCTATGGAACATTTAAGTTAGACTGAGTCAGGGTACTGCCACATGGACATAGAAGATACAAACTGCATTATAAAATTGAAACACAGTTTTGGTGCTATATCTAAGGCCCTTGGAATGGAAACAGTGTGAACTAAAGAAGCACTGATTACAGTCCAGCCTCCTTACTACCATTAATTTTCAGTTTGATGTTATGCCAGTCACTTTACCTATTTGAAAGTAGGTAGGTTGACTTCTGAGAAAGAATAAAAATGGGAGTTCAATCCAATATAGGGTTACTATAAACACTAAAATCAAAGTGATGAGTTATAAGAATGTGCTTTATAAAGTAACATGCTCCATAAAAAGTATAAATTAAATTTAGTGTAAGAATCAAATTGTGAGAAAGAATATAAAGGAAGTGGGGTATGGCCCATATGTGCACTCTGTCCAGTGTTTCACCTGAGTAGAGAAAGTGAAACACCAAGTGTTAGAGACACTTTGAAGATATAAAATGGTGGGCAAAGAGTGGCCAAAAAGTTATGGATAATTTTATTCTGGTACAAGCAGCCAACACTCTTTTTTAATGCTCAAATATTTCCTAATTCTTTTGTGACTCTCTTTTGATTACAATGGAATTATTCAAGTGCTGGTCCACTGGTTGTTTAATAGGCACAGCATCATTTCCACACAACTACAACTTTTTTTTCCATAGTCTTTCCATCCATATATTTCAGTTTAAAAGAAAAGTAATTAAGGGGTTACAAATATTATGATCCTTGCTGGGCTGCTTACTACTTGTTTTACAGGATAGCAGCTAGCTATTGAGCTTTCTATTCCTCAGTTTCCCATTTTAAAAATATAAACAATAAAAAACATCAACCTATAAGGTGAATTTGATATGCAAATGAAAACATATAGACACATACTGTATACTTACATTTTTTATAACTATATACTTACATTTTTATAACTATATGCTTACATTTTTATAAGTATATAGATATACAGATATAGCTATATAAACATATATACATAGATAACTATAGATATCCTAGATACAAGTATTTAAGGTCAATGTCAGTTGAAAATAACACTTTCATAGGAAAATAAACAAAATGAAGAATTAAAGGTATCATCCCTGGTTCACTTTCCTTCATACCTGAGAAGTATGAACTCTTTCTTTAAAGTATATCCTAAATCTCAAAATGTTTATATCCTTAATTATCATCAAACTTGTCTCCCTGCTTCCATTCTGATGCATTTATAATCTCCCACCTTCTCTACCACAATAATCACTCCCTATTCAGATAGCACACTGGTTATATCTTCCCCAGGGTGTAATTCCAACTCTGTATAATGCTTTAACAACATAAATCATATAAATGTTTAAGTAATGTATTTATCATAAGTATCTAAGAACACAAAATACATGATCTCTTCAACATAGAAATTTACACTACAAAACTCATAAGTTTCAAGAAAACACTAAGATATTCAGATAAAATTTGAGTTATGAAATTAATTTTGGTATTGAATGTACAGCAAGATAGCTTTACTTAATACTTACAGTTAATGCTATATTATTCATTTGAAATTTGCTGAGACTAATACTAAGTATTCTTACCTCCCCTACAACATATGCACAAATGATAATACTGGATTAGTCGCTTTCATGTCACTGAGAAACAACATTGATATACACAATTTAAAAGAGGAAAATTTTAAATTAGTTCATGTTTTAAGGAGATTCAGTCAATTGTCATCAATCTCCAAGGCAAATACATCATTGTAGAAGGACCTAGTAGACTAAAACTGCTTAGTACAGTGGTTGAGCAACAAAGTAGGGAACAGTGCCAGAGAGGAATGGGTCAGAGACCATCTATAGTACCTAAGTCCATGACCCATGGCGATCCACCCAGGATTGTGCTAGCTTACTCTTCTAAGTATTTCTTAATCAAGTGATGTTAGCAATCAGGATTAATAGTCATATTAACAGGTAATTATGTGAGATGGTGAATGTTCATTAATCTGAGTGTGGTCCATATAGACCTATATTATGAACTAAATATCTGCATTAAAAAACTTCAGTTTAACTCACTGGAATTTTAAGTACTTTACTGGAATTTTCCAACCCAAATGAGTAGGAACCTGAGAAATCTATTTACTCTGTAGCCTCAGTTTAACAAGGTGCAGGATCTGTTACTTTTATAATTTCATATAATGCGCACTTTCAATCCTTCTCTAACATTTAATAACACAACATTAATGGTACTATGAAATATCAATTAGTTTGGAAGAAATTTACAAATTGTTTATATAAATAAAACTATATTTTGTGGATCACAAGATAGATTGGGGAATCAGGGTCTCTGAAAACAACTTAGTTTTTTATTTTAGTTTATGTATAAAGCACAGTGGAAAAGTAAGAGTTAGAATAAAAAATTAATTCTTTGCATATAACCTCAACAATTACCAAAAACATTGACTATAATCAGAATAAGTAGTCAGGTAGACCAAAAAACTAAAATATTACAAATGATGAAGAATGTTAAAAAATTATGAACCTAATCTTTCTTTTTATGTAAATTAGTCAAAATATTCTGAATACTACATTCAGTTTTACATCATGTAGAAAGCATTTCATCAAGTAATAAATCTGATCTGCTATTCCAAGGGGTCCAGAATAAGTTGTTATTCACATTAGTTCAACAGTATAACTTAATCTGGCCACTGAATTTACAAAGTACTTGTATACTCTTCAAAGTAAAAAGCTGTTGAAGTTTCTGAAACTCTGTCCAATTTTCAGGAAGTTGGAAAAGGAAAAGAAAGAAAAAAGGAAAGGAAAGAAGGAAAGGAAAGGAAAGGAAAGGAAAGGAAAGGAAAGGAAAGGAAAGGAAAGGAAAAAGGAAAAAAGAAAAAGAAAAAGAAAAGAAAAGAACAGAACTCAGATTCCATTACCAAAAAGAAAATCTCTTACAAGAAAACCACCTTTAACATTTATAGTCTCATGGACAAGAACTGCAAAACTGTGCATCCTCAGGGTAACATGTGCCTGAGTCAGGGGCTTGGAAAGCAGATTAAGTCAGTCAACAGGGGTGATAGGCTAGAAATAACTCCTGCAACTTAAGAGCTTGACTAGAAATATTTCAGTAATTTTGTGAAACTGTTATCCAACAGAACTATTATCACAAATAAAACTAAGTCCTAAAACTCACCTTAAATATTTTATTAAATTTTATTAATATATAGTACTCATGAGGTTATTTATCTGTACGGAAGAATAGTAGATAAATGACATGTTTCTGTTTATGTATTCTCAGCTAATAATTTTGCATTCTCATTTTTATATCGACCATAGTAGAACTAGACACTTCACAGAACTAAGAAAATGGTACACAAAAATCAAGTTCTTTGTGTATGTCCTGTGGATTATCTGATGTTAAGAAAATGGAAGACAAATATCCAATAGTAGTTTAAGTTTATAAGTTTATCTGTTTCTAGTCTTTGCATTTTAATTAAATTTTTAAAAGTATCTGTTTGTTTAGCTATTCCATTCTAAATAACGCAAAAACTGCCTCTGGTATTCAAAAGTTATTATCTGATTTAGCTTATTATTATTGACTAATGAGTAACATTTCCACCTTCTTTTTTGTTATAACTCTTTCAGCTTGTTAAAGTAAACCACCACGTGAACCAACATTCATGTTGGTATTATATTCAGAGATCCAGTTGGCCCCTGAATATTCAGTTATATTGACTACAAATTCAGCAATTCACATGTAGAAAACAAGCAGTCCAAATAAAAAATATTCAGAAAGCAGCATAAAAGTGATAAAAGTTCTGATGTTCATCTTATTATTTATTATTGTAATATGTCTGTGGTCCCAGGAGGCAGTTTCGTCTATCAGAATGGACTGGGGGATATGTATTTCACCTTCGTCTGAGAAAAAAATTAATAGCCAGAATCATCCTGGATGAAAATTGACGCTATGCTTCTCATTTGGAGTCAATACATTCCTACTCCCAGAATTACTCAGAAATAAACCTAATAAACATGGGGTAGGACGCATCTAGCCACAAAAAGCTTTCCTTCCTAGATGATTTGGTTTAGGATTTTTGCAATATTAAGGTTTCTGAGTCTAAGAATAAAGATATTTTAAACATATTAATTTACTGTAACATCAAATTTTAGCATTTTTTCATTTCAAATGTATTTTTTCTTATTTTCTTGATTGCCTCTTTAATTCAAGGCTTACATTCCTCTTCCAATGCTCCCATGAAATCTTTTGTTTGAAGAACTTAAAGAAACTGTGCCCCATCAAAACCCAATCACTATTCTGGGTATTTCTTTACGTTTTGTAGTATATTTTCCTTTTTTGGTAAAGCAGCCACAATGTGTTTACTTCCTAACTTATAATCCTCATAATTTTTTAATTTTTGAGACATGGTTCTAGGCACTAATTGGAGTGTTAATAGCAAGACAGATAATATCCCCAGCACAGCAAAGATTGAAAAAGAATAAAAACATGAATAAGCATATGGCAATTTTAAATAGAAGTCAACACTGCAAAATTAACATTGTAAAGTGGACAATGAGTAATGGTGCACAGTGGGGAAATAAGACATTACCTTGAGGGAAGTTGCAGAAATATACACTTCTCTATGTAAACAGTTCAACTAGGAACTAAGTGTTGAAAACACTACACATCATTAAAGCATTAGAATAAGCGTATTTGAAAAGGAGATAGAAATTGCAAAAATAATGAGAAAAGAATAACCTTTGCTTATTTAAGGTAAGGTCATTGTGAAAAAAAGAATAGAATGTGGCAAATTTAGAGAGATAGTTAAAAGATAGATATGCTATGATCTTTTTTTCATTTTTTTTATATTAAGAGAAAAAAACAGGAAAAAGGTAGAAATATTACAGAATTTCAAGAAAAGAAGATAAATAGTAAGAAATCACTAGTTGATACATTACATATTGTTCCTTTAGAAATAGTTATTCAAGTTATAGAATTAAAGCACACAAAGTTGCCACTAAAGCAGTGAGAGTGCAAACAGATCTGTTCAAGAATTCAACAAGAACCTAGAAATATGGTCATCAATCCCACACACTTAAACATACATGCAGCTATATCTTTTATAGTGCTTCCTATTTCCTCTATTTTTACAATAGCAATTATACATTTTTTAAAAATTTTCTTTAAAGAGAAGAAAAAAAAACAAAACAGAAAAAAGGGTAGCAACAATACAAAATTCTAAAAGAAAGAAAGAAAAAGAAAAATGAGAAAAAGCCCCACTAAGAAATCAGTAATTTATAAATTACATACTGTCATCCTGGATGTAGTTGTCCAAGTTACAAAGTTAAAGGGTACATAGTAAATATTCAAACAGTCAGACTACAAACAGTTCTGCTCAAAGATCCAACAAAGATTCAGCAATATGGTCATCTACTTTACACACTCAAACTTACATGCAGTTATATCCCTTAGAGCACTTTCTTCTCCTCTCTTTTTTACAATAGCAATTACACATTTTGGTTTTATTACACTCATAGTTCTTATTTACTTTTTACACTAGAGACACAATATGGTATTTATAAATATGATTCTTATTTATTTCACTAATGAGGATAGTCTCAAGTTGTCTCCATTTGCCTATGAAGGCCTCAAGACCATCCTTTTTTATAGCCGAGTAATATAAAAATGCCACGTCTTTTTCATCCACCCTGCAGTTGATGGACATCTTGGTTGTTTCCAGGATTTAGCTATCACAAATTGTGCAGCTATAAACATGGGTGCACATATATCACTGTGATATGAACTTTTCAGTTCTTTGGGGAAAATACCCAGGAGGGGGGGGATAGCTGGATTGAATGGGGCTTCCAATCCTAGTCTTCTGAGAATTCTCCATATGGATTTCCATAATGGTTGCACCAGTCTACATCCCCACCAACAGTGGATATGCTGTGATATTGTAGGCCATGTTAAACTTGGGTTTTATCAAAGTTCAATGGAAACT
This sequence comes from Hydrochoerus hydrochaeris, assembly GCA_004027455.1. Classification (NCBI taxonomy): domain Eukaryota; kingdom Metazoa; phylum Chordata; class Mammalia; order Rodentia; family Hydrochaeridae; genus Hydrochoerus; species Hydrochoerus hydrochaeris. Next base: position 250,824 of record PVLA01001459.1, on the reverse strand, counting down.
CAAGAAGGATTTTTAGAAGAAACTACATTTAACTTACATGTTTAAGAATTAAACTCCATATCTTCCAAAACAATTGAGAAACAGACTTGAGAGTCAGATATAAGTAAAACTCTTCAAGCAAAGATAGAATGAGTTTCATTTTTTAAATTATGTTTTGGTATTTGAAGCAAGATTAGTACAATTCTGCCTTCCATTTTAATTTTCTAAATCCTAATATACTCATCACTGGTGAAATGATCAACCTCCAGCTCTCCAAACTTCAGTTTTACAGTGGAAATGATAAATGAGTATTGTCTTAATTCTTTGTGAGACTACAGCAAATTATCTAAGACCGCGTAATTTGAAACCCACAAAAATTTATTTTTTCACAATTTTGGCATGTGAGAGTCAAAGATCAAGACATGAGGCAGTGCAGTGACTGGTTTTAATGACTGTCTCTTGTTATTGCTTCCTCTGGAAGAAAACACATTCTGTGTCCTAAGTGGGGAACGCATGGGTTTCTAAAAGCTCTAGATGCTGTGTGAAGCCACTTTTATGAAGGCCTTAATTCCATGCAAGAGGGAAAAACACTGAGAGAGAGAGAGAGAGAGACTCCTTATACACATATAATTACACACAAAGAAGTGAAAATCCTGCTCTCAGCACTTTCTTACATAGGTACTCACAGCTTTAAGTCAACTCATTACCAAAATGCTTTGTCTAGAGAAGACTCCTATCTTCTAATGGCTATATACCTGATTGAGTGAAGATCTCTCTAGAACCTAATTGTAACTATTTTTTATAGGGTGAGAAAATTTAATCACTGTCTACCATAAAAGAACACTGTAAATCATATGATATCTAAACTATCATTCAATAATAGACATATCAATTGATTTTGTTGATGTAAAGAGTAATAAAATAAAGTAATACATATGACATTTCAAATTTAGTTTCACTGTCATGAACTCTTAATTTTCTGCCATGCAAACTAGCATTATGTCTGTGTCTAAATGTAGTTATGCTAGCATAAAATAAGCTTAGTAATGGCCTAAAAGGAATGCCTATCTCTCAAAATTTCAATTTATGATTTTCACGAAATTTTATCCTTTTGTAAAGAATGCATATACATGATCTTTGTAAATGTATTTTTGAAGGGAAATCAAGACCAAATTGTTCAACCTGACCAGATACTAGTATAAATTGTCATATCACATTTAATTCCTAAAATTGTAAATTTTCATTTATTCAGATAAAAGAGCTTAGCTTCAGCAGAGTTAAGTGTTTATCTAAGGTCACAGAATAAGGTACAGAACTGGCAATCAGTGAGATTAACTGCATTTTCCATAACACCACAAGATAAACAAATACCATGTTGCATAGAGATTATAGACGCTCCCTTTAGAAGAAAGATTACAATCTACTTGCAGCATTCTGCTAAAACAACTCCAACTTTCTCTCTTGCTCCCAGACTTGACAGAAAAAGTTCTGTGATCTAAAAGTGGCACCTCTTTTCACAACATCAATATCCTACATCAGAATTCTGTAAATATTCATCTTTTCACCAGTTTTTCTTTGTTTGGCATTAATTATGCATATCTGTGTAGGTGCAAGTTATTTTGAATGTAAGAACTATCCAGTTTATTCTTTCATTCTGAACATTTCTGTGCCTTTCTTCTGTCTACTCACCCACTGTGAGCTTCTCTGCATTTGAACATTATATTTGCTGACCTTGACTGGAAGGGAGGCTCAGCTGGTCAGGCTGTAGGACTGGAGCAGAAAATTGGTATGATCAAAGATTAAATGTGAGGTATCAAGGAAAGGAATATATTGAGGTCATGAGAAAGGGTGCGTGTAAAATGTGCCACCAGAATGAGTTGTAACAGAGCTCATGTAGAATAGTAAAGTTTGGGGCTGTACTTGTTAATAAATCGAGAATCGAAAAGAGGAAAGGGAATAGGGGATTGTCTGGATTAAAATTAGGTAATAGCCAAATACTGTTTCAAGATGTTCCTTTAGATGGGCTGCTATCATTTAAAAGGACGTAATGCTAACACAGAGGCATTGAATAAATGGTAAACAGTATGTTAGTGGTTAATCGTACATAATCTATTCTTCTCAGCCTCATATATGTCATACAACATGAAAAGCCTTGCTCTTTTTTTCCCCTGCCTGTTAAACGATGGACCCTTTAGACAAAGACTCCCTTGTTTCCAGCATTATATTCCTTTGTCTTTATGGCAGTTCAGGTTCCTCACTAACCATCAGCTATACTCCCAATTCAAGAAACTGAATCATCATTATGTCCTCTTACTGGATGCTTCCGCCAACCTCCCGTTCATTCATCTTCTTCTTTCCTGGTCTTTCTTCATCCCTCTCTTTTCTTTCCACTCATCCAGCACTCTGTATAAAAGTAAACTCAGGGAGTAATGGACAACTGGAAAGAACTTCCATCTGGCCATACTTTCTCCCAGATTTTGGCCTGATAGACACTGGGATTTGTGCAGTTTTATGAAATTTTAATAATTTTATTGCAGAAAAAAGTGACAATGAATAATTTTTTCACATTCGAGATTGCCTGCCTGCTTGAGACAAGGTCTTGCTATATAGTGTAGGCTGGCTCTGAATTCACTTCTGTAGCCCAGGTTGGCCTGGAATTCACCATAATACTCCTGCCTCAGCCTCCTGAATGCTGGGATTACAGATGTGAGTCACCATGCCCAGCAATACATCCAGATTTTGTCTATATTTTCTACGACTTTTCAACATCAGTCCAGAAATAAAATGAAAATGACTCTTTTATTCAGACTTACGGCATACAGTAAAAACTTTGGTTCATGAACACTTTTGTTTACAAACAATTCAATTCACAAACAAAAGTGTTTGACACACAGTTTTGCTTCCATTTGCAAACTCTGTATCTGGTGACAAACATGATAATGGCCATTTTCCTTGTACAAACAGAAGCACAGTCCTAATCCCCCAAATCAGAAAACAAATTAAGTTCATAAACTGAGGTACGACTGCAGTTTTAAAATCATTTGATATTATAGTCAAAGAATCTTGTCTCCAAGAAAGTCACTGTACATTTTAGGTTCCATTTCTTAAATCAAGTTACATTGTGGAAATCAGGTGGTCATAATTACAACTATAAACAAAGCAATGTCCAGATCAGTGTTTTTTATCTTTTTTTAACAAACTTCATTTCAAAACTCTTCCCTGCTCAGTACGGTCAGAATTGCCTTTTGAAAAACACACCAAAGTTACAGCAAGTGTCTGTTCCTAATATTTTCTATGCAGTAGAAGCAAGGTCCTAGGGGTGACCAAAGAGCTTTCTCTGAGGAAGCCCACAGCCTTTCCGATCTACTTACTTTGCTGGTACATTGTGTCAACTTGAGAAGTTTAGAAGTTTTAACTGAGAGACTCAGCAGGGAGCCAGAGTTCTTTGTGCAAAAGGAGGGTACAGAGATTTTACCAACGCTACACCCGCCTTGGGGTGTGGGTGTGGCCTGGGTATAATATAAGGGAGAAAAAGAGGTCTGTTTTCTCCGCCTTTTGCTCTGGCTGCCTTTCTGCTCTGGCTGATGCCTTGAAGTGTTGCCCCAGTGTCATGCCACCCTGCCTTGGAACCAGATGATTATGGGCTGAAACCTCCCAAAACTGTAAGATAAATAAACCTTTCCTTCCTTCATTTTGGGTGTTAGGTATTTTATGCCAGCAATAAAAGAAAAGTGAGAAAAGTAAAAGTAACCAAGACATACTTTATCCTGGATATGCTATCTTTATGAGTGCCCGAAGCTGCACTGAGCTTGTCTGCTGTGCTTTGTCCTGGTTCATGGCTCTGTCTTAATGTCTTTCCCACTTTTCTGCTTAGCAATTCTCCTCCCCTGATATTCATAATTCAGCCCAGGCTTCTCCTCCACCATGAGTCCTTTGAGTTTCCTAAAAGATAATTTATTATTTCCTTTTTTTGCTTTGTTTCCACTATAGATGGATTTCTAGTGTAGCACTAATTACATCATGTTAATCTTGAGTATTATATTATTCTTGAAAGCAGGGAGTATGTCAAGTATATCCTTGAATATTGTGTTGATTATTGTATTTACTATATTTAATAAACAATAAAAAACTGCAGAATGAAGATAGAACAAGTGAGAAATAAATTGTATAATGTTTTAAAACATAGATGAAAATAGAAAATAAGATGAACAAAAAATATAACCAATTAACAGGAGATTTACCACAATGTTAGTGCCCCCTTTTTGAATAGTATATGAGATTGGTGAGATGTTCTGTGTTTTGTGTGTCCATGTGAAGGCAGGAATGGTTGAATGCAGTTAGCAAGTTCTTGATGTCATTATGTATGATAGATACATAAGGGACCAAAGTGCCATTGTAACTTATCTGGCTTCAAATATTTATTTTCAAGACTAGTTTACACTTGTGAATTCATCTTCTTTTTCTTAGAAAGAATCCTCAAATTTTATAAGCTTCAAGCTCTCCAAAATTCCATCCACTCAAGCCAGTCATATGGAAAAACAAAAAGTCAGGAATAGACCACACAAATTTAATTATGTACCCAAAGTATCTGTCTTTGTTACTTTATACTCATTGTTGAGACAAAATACTTAAATATGAAAGAAGGAAAGATTTATTTCTTACCAATTTTACAGGTTTCAGTCCATACTAAGTTGGCTCCAAGGCAGGGTGGCATGGAGGGGCCACAGTTTATAGCAGCCACAAACTGCAAAGTGCGAAATGCAAAGAGAGAGGCACATCTTCTTCCTGCAGATATATGATATCTGGCTCCACCCCTGGGTGGGTGAAACACTTCCACCACCAATCTGAGCACTAGACAATGAACCAATCACAAACACTAAATTTGGTGGAGTCGATAATTGCATGAGGCTTGGAAGCCACTGACATAAACCATGACAATGTCTCTTCATGCAAAAATGGTGTAACCACCTCAATAACACAAAATCATTAAGTTAAAAGAGGCTTTAGAATAAGAAGATTCAGTCCATAATATGGAGCATTTCGAGTTGTTTTCATGTCATGTCTCTGCCAGACATCATCTTATTCTTACCTTGTTTGACTGTATTAACAGCCTACAGTCTTAGTTACCTTCCTCTAGATGAGACAAAATACCTAACACCCCACCTTAAAAGAGGAGAGTTTTATTTTGTCTCACATTTTAGAAGTTTCAGTCTTTGCATGGTCAGTTCTAAGGATGTACAAGAGTGTATGGCATATTGGAAAGGCTTGCACAGAAGAAAGCAACTCACCCCATGGAAGAAAGGAAGAAGAGAGAGTGAAGGAAGGAGTCAGGAAGGGAGATGAACCCTCCCAAGCCATGTCCCCGGGGAGCTGCTTCTTCCAACCAGATCCCACCTCCTAACAGCAAACTCCCATAATCTATTCACCTTCCAAAATTCCATCATATCAGGGCATGAAGCTCTTAGGGTCATCTAAATATAAACCATAACACCTACCTTCTTATTAAGTAACCAAATGAACTCCCTGAAAAGCAATTGTGCTTTCTTTTTGTTTTTGAGCCATGCTCAAAATATTTAACAACTAGTATGTTAATATGAATTGACATGAAAATGAATAACTTTAAAACACTATATTCTTTCATTCTCTAAATAAAATTAAAATATAGTACTAAATAGTGTCAAGAACAATGTTTACTCATGGATTTTTTATTATATTATTTGGAATAGTTACAAAATGTATTTTTGATTTTTTAAAATGCTGGTAACAGATTTGTTTGAAATGGCCATTACGGTCATGATATGACACAAGGAGAACATGAAACTTTCCAAACTTCTTCATTAAATTGCTAGATAGTGGATAATTTATCCTCTCAGTTTCTCTTAATAATATTATTCATAGTTTCAATAGCTTTTGTGTAGAATAATAGCTGTGTTAAAATTTTGATAACTCTAGTAATAGCTGGTATTTTTATATATTTGGCAAATTTTATTGAAAAATGTTTTTTGGTCATTTTTTCAACAATGCTGCAAACCAAGAATCCCAAAAGTCAAATGTGCTACAAAAATAGACATTTATTATTTAGTGTCTAACTTTTCAGGTCCATTATAGTCATCTTTCTTTTGGGATGGGCTACTGTGGGTAACTTTTAAGTAGTTAGACAAAATATCTTCTTGTAATGCAAGCAGTATGAGAAAACAGGAAATGGAAATGTCCAATGAATGCTCTTTAAGGTTTCTATTGGAACTGCAACAATGTAACTTTCACCTACAATTCATTGACCAAATCAAGTTTTACAACCAAGTTGAATATCATGGACACTAGAAGCCCTATGTAAAAAACACTAAATCTGTTGGAAGACAAAGTAGGTAAAAATCTTGAAGACAAAGGGGTAGGTAGAGAATTCATGAACATGAATCAAACCACATGGGAAATACTTCCCAGAATCAATAACTGGGATCACATCTTATTAAAGAGTTTCTGCATATCCAAAGAAATCTCCAGCAGAGTGAAAAGAAAATCCAAAAACTGGGGGAAAATCTTAGTGAACTGTCCCTCAGACAAAGGACTTCGGTCTAGAACTTATAAAGAATTTTAAAAAATCAGACCCCCGAAATTCAAAGACCCAACCCAAAAATGGGCATATGAGATGAATACACAGTTCTCAGAAGAAGAAATATGAATGGCAAATAAAGATATGAAAAAATGTTCATCATCATTAGTCATTAGAGAAATGCAAATTAAAAACACACTGAGATTGCATCTCACTCCAGAAAGAATGGCCAGGATCAAGAAAACTACCAACAACAAATACTGGAGAGGCTATGGGGAAGAAGGAACTCTTCTGCATTGTTGGTGGGAGTGTAGACTAGTGAACCACTGTGGAGGTCAGTCTGGAGATTCCTCAAAAAGCTGGATTGGAAGTCCCATTTGACCCAGCTATTCCACTCCTGTGCATATTCCCCAAAGAACTGAAAACATCATACTACAGTGATACGTGTGCACCCATGTTTATGGCAGCACAATTTGTAATAGCAAGATCTTGGAAACAACCTAAGTACCCATCAACTGAGGGATGGTTAAAAAAGTTGTGGTATTTTTATACAATGGAGTACTACTCAGCTATAAAGAATGATCACATTGAGATATTTATAAATAAATGAATGCAACTTGAGACCATACTCATAAGGGAAATAAATCAAACCCACATATATAAATACTGTTTAGTCTCCCTAGTGTAAGAAATGGTAAGAGTACATAAGATTTTATGGTAATAATGATTCCCCATTACATTGCTTTGAAGCCTTATAATGTTTTCATTCATTAGTTGGAATGGTTTTATTCTGTTTTGTTTGGTTTTATTATGTGTGATGGTATGAACAGCTATTTTGAAGAAAACAATACAATATGGCAGCCATTGCTGATTTACTATCATCTTGCTTTGAAGTCCTACCATGCTTTTGTTCTTCTATTACCATTGGTTCTATCATGTTGTGTCTTATTGGATTTTAAATGTGTGATAGTATGAACAAATTTTTTTTATTTAAAGAAAAAAAAATAGGAAAAAGGTAGAAATATTACAGAATTTCAAGAAAAGAAGATAAACAGTAAGAAATCACTAGTTGATAAATTACATATTGTTCTTTTAGAAATAGTTATTCAAGTTACAGAATTAAAGCACACAAAGTAGACACTAAAGCAGTGAGAGTGCAAACAGATCTGTTCAACAATCCAACAAGAACCTAGAAATATGGTCATCAATCCCACACACCTAAACATACATGCAGCTATATCTTTTATATCTCTTCCTATTTCCTCTTTTTTTACAGTAGCAATTAAACATTTTTAAAATTTTATTTAAAGAGAAGAAAAAAAACAAAGCAGAAAAAAGGGTAGCAACAATACAGAATTCTAAAAGAAAGAAAGAAAAAGAATGAGAAAAGGCCCCACTAAGAAATCAGTAATTTTTAAATTACATACTGTCATCCTGGATGTAGTTGTTCAAGTTACAAAGTTAAAGGGTACATAATAAATATTCAAGCAAAATTTTTATGGAAAATGAGATACTATAGTAGCCATTGTTCATTTTCTGTTATTTGGTTCAGAATGCCCTGTAATATTTTCATTCTCTTGAATGGTTTTATACTATTTTGTTATGTTTGATATTATTGTGTGTAACGCTATGCTCAACTGTTTAAAAGAAAGAGACATTATGGTAGCTACTGTTAATATCTGGTTGTCTAGTTGTGAAGTGCTGTGTTGCTTACATTGTTCTGTTCTGATCTGCATTGTTCTGTCCTCTTTTGTTTTACTCTCTTTAAAATAAAATGTAAAAGAAAAGAAGCCCTCTGTAGAAAGCTACCAAAAACTAACATAACAAAAAAGTTATCTAATTTTATGATAAGGAAGACTAAAGACTTGAAAATAAAGTAGCATATTTCACTAATCAAACCTCAAGAATGATCATTAGAATGTCAACTTCTATTAATTGAAAGAAATTTTGTTAGTCCAGATATAAGAAAAATACATTATTATTTTTGGGATTGTGGACTTTGTCTTAATTTCCTTGCACCATATCCTTTCACTTGTACTTCACTTATAAAAAATAGTTCACAGCTGGCAGTGGTGGTGTAGGCCTATAATTCCAGTACTTTGGGAGTCTGAAGAAGAAATACATATTCAACTCTGGTTCATGTAACTTAGTGATATCCTGTGTCAAAATAGAAAAAAATTAAAAATAATTAAGTAATATAATAATACAGTGCCTCAGTTTCTTCATTTGTAAAACAAGGAAGATGTAAATAAATCTAGTACTTAAATCAGTTAAAATATATTTTGAATGGCCCCTATCTGAGATTAAGAGCTTTTATGATATATACTTTTAAATTATGATAATGAAATTGCTTTAAAATATTGTCAGTAGATATGGAGATAACCTTCAACCAAATAGTGAAAAGTGGTTCTGAAGCCCTGCATCAAGACCTTATTATTCTCCACCAAACTTATCCCCCGGAAGTATTAGCTGCCCTGGGCAGTGGAGAATAGCGTCTGTGAGCTTGTGGTGTTCTCACTGACACCTTTCTGCCTGGGTTTTTCTCTGGAACTCAGAGCCTAAAGGCTGCTAAAAACTGCAATTTTTAGTGTTTCCAGGAAGGCAACTCTAAGATGTTAAGAGAAAGAAATCCTCAGCCAATAGGAGGCAGCCAGAGAACCAAACTCCATGTGGTTAAGAAACACTGGCTCCTTTGCATTTGCACAGTACTGATAGGGTTGTGGCCTGGGTGGCTGTGGCCAGCAGCACAGGAACTGCAGGAGGCTACAAAGCAGGCCAGCAATAACAGCAGTAATATTCCAGGACATCCTGGTAAGAGTTTTGGGCAAGGAGTCTCTTTTTGTATAATGGGCCTATTACCCATTGTCTCTTAAATGTGGCTGGGTTGCAAGATTTGGGAAAGAGGTTGCTGGTTTTTTACTGGATTCTAGTTTCAAAGTCAAAGTGGCATCATAAGAGATATCTGAGCCAGATATCAAATGGTAATTGCTTGATTCTAGTGAGTGCGGATCAAAAAAAAAGTCTGCAGGACAGCTGACAGATGGAAAAGAGAAGCAAAACAATATGGTAACATTTTAATACTTTTGAATAAATAATATAGAATCCCTGGGCCATACTGGCAGTATTGCAGCCCTGTTAAAATCCCCAGTACTGGTCATTGAACACATTCAGTGCCTGACTGGTAAGTTAAGGTTATTTTAGAGAATGCTATGAAATCCTTCAAAGCAAAGTATCTTTTTTTATTTTTAAAGTGGAAACAATCATACTTTCCTCATGTACCACATGTGGTTTTTATAAATAAAAAGCAGGTTAATGGACATGGAAGAGATCCATAGAAAATAAAGTCTGGTACAGAGAAAGAGAAAAAGAGGCACTAAAAGAATTTTGCATATGATCAAATCATTTAAATGAGAATATCACTTTCTCTTAGAGAGGGAGAGAAGCCAGTGGTCTTAATATTCTTATCATCTAGATCTCTATGTTAATGAGGTAGATTTCTAGTAAAAATAGTTCATTCATATAAAATGCCATTAGCAAAATGTTGCTGTTTAGGATTATATTTAACACATAAAGCTGAGATCTCTGATCTGTGAGCACTAGCTTCCTGGAGAATATCATGTAGGCTACACAACTCTCTGGGGTATAAAAAGGAAATGGTCATAATTTAAATGCCCCTCCCACTGGGTGAAGTAAGGTCTTAAAAAGCCTTTCTTCAAGACATCTGTAATTCTCTGCAAAGACACATGTCTGATGTGAGAAGAAAGGACCGGAACAACCGCCCTCAGTGTTCCTGGACGCTTTTCTTCATCTGAGCCCCTTCATTGTCTGTGTCCTTGAAAACATTATTAAAGCTTTAAACTGGATAAGCTACTAGATTCATCAGCGTCTGATTTCTTAATCTTTTAGAGTCGGTAGTATTTGAAAAGTGTCTCTCTTTTTATGCCCTTTACTCACAGAGAGACAAAGGGGTAGGAAAATGATAAAAATGGAAACTAATTTCTGCAAATTCCTCTGTGTCTACTGGACATGAATTCTGAATACTGTTACAGATTTATCAAAGCCTATTAATAAGCCTCTGGATACACACAAAAGTGGCCTTGCAAAACAGAAAAGACAGAGGTAACAATTTTTCTGCAGGAAAAGTCAGATCGGAGTTCAACAGAGATATCTGGAAAGGGGAGGAACGCACTGCAACAATAGCCTCGTTGATCTTGAACGTCATCCACAGAATGTCATCTGGTCATCTGAGTGGCACTACCAGTAGGTAGTGAAACCTTGAAGAGGTAGAGGCTGCTGCACAGGCTTCAGGTCAGGAGAGGTGTGTCCTCAATGAGAGCAACAGAACCACAGCCTCTTCCTTTTCCACTCTTTTGTTCCTGGCCACAGAATGATCCGTTTTGCCACTACACAGCCTCACCCTAAGGTGCTGCATTGCTACTCACCCAGAAACAAGGCTCACTTGATCATGAACTGAAGCTCCCAAACCATAAGCCTAAATTCACCGTGTTCCTTTATAAGTTTATTATTTCGGATACTTTTCACAGTAACAGGGATTTGACCAGCTGCTCCTTTCTTCAGGCCATAGTTCAAAAACTGGGACAGAATCGCCTCTGCTATCTTCCACTGAAGGCATTTACAGAGTCCAGCTGTATTCAAGTGGAGGAGACTAGAGTATTCCTTTAACAGCTTGAATGTTAAAAATATGTGACCCACTTTAACCCACCACAAAATACAAACTAAATCTGCAATCCTGCAGTACATTCAATTCATAACTACCAGTGTTATACATATAGTATTTTATTAAATGTTAATAGTGGTCTATCCTATAGCAACTGAGTGAAGTAGGATTATTTATAAAAGCAAACCAGTTGATTTTATCTGCTTAACTAATTCAGTGCTAACTTGAAATATGCATGATGTTTTAAAAATTGTTCTTCTATTCTTTAAAAAAATGTAAGTATTCATGTTAGATGAAAGTTGACACCTCTATAACTCTTTGTTTGCATCTGGAGTAACATTGGGAAAAATAAGGCACATTTTCTTTGTCAGGTAAAAGCTGCAGAATATGATTTATGTTGATTAATAATAGACATGTCATTTCTAACCTTCCAGTCTTTGCAATCTGAAAAACAAATTCCAATAGTTATAAATATCCTGTTAACTGTATATATGCTTCTTCTTAACCTTGTATTCACACCAGGTAATTCTCCATACTGATTTGTTCTGGCCTGACATCTCCTTTACTGGGATTTAAGTTAACCTTTTATATTTTATAACAGATGCCACATACACTGTAGTCAGGAAGTCGGTTAATTGCTTCTCTGATGGAGAGACCATCTTCAGTTGCAAGGGATTTAAAAAGATTTCATGAAATCAACAACAGGTAAATTAGAAGAGGATCAGAGACTTCCCTGCTGGAAAAAAATGTAAATGTTAAAAGCTTGATCTGATCCTCATACATATTTCTAAAATAGGATTTGTCACTGCAAATGCAAAGCAGCTCCAATTTGATATTAGTGACTTTGGCTGTTTTACATGCTGAAACCCTAAAGCATCAGAATTGACTGCCAAGTATTGATGTAAGAGTATTGATGAAACAGAAGGTGTCACAGTGAGGACATCCCCTCTAAGGTTCCATGCAGTGACTCTAGTTACAGCTGTGGTCTCTGCATATCACATGTGGGTCCACTGGCTTGCTGGATTTGATTTCCCCTATGACTCTCCTAAAAATTTACAAAAAGGACTCAGGGAAAGAAAGAAGCTAATTAACTGCTCTAGATAGGAATAAATAATTATGTGTTGAAGATGGAGTGATAATCCACTATAAATGAGCATTTAAGGTCTTGCAAAGATTCAAGAAACAAATTCCCTTTGCCTAGTATCCTTTGTTAAGTTTGGCTTCAGTAGTACATACAACTCTGGTATGACCTCTTAGAAAATAACAGTACAGATGAAATGTTCCCTCAAAGAAGCATTAAATGAAATTCTGCCATGTCCTTTAATTAATAGTGAACTATGATCAGCATAATGGACACATGGTTATTATAATATGCTGAAGAGGCTTAAATGAACACTGAGAATCTGTTATATTTATATAATCCATCTGAATGTTATGCAAAAGGTGATGTAGAATTGTGCACTTTCTTCGAGATTGAACTAGATCACTATTCGGTATACAAATGGGAAGTCTATATTTTTAATCCATATTTTAAAATGATTTTATATGACTCCCTATGTACATACTTTTTATATTTGTGTACAGTTGTAGACACATATACATTACAAAGATTAGATTGTGAATATATATGTATATATAAAGTACATGCTCAAATTTTTTAACCTGTGATGGTAAATGACACAAAGATTTAGCAAACATTAATTCCAAAGAGAGAAATTTATCAAAAGGTAAAAGTATTTTTTTTTCATTTTAATCAGAGTGTCACAGGAGTGGTAGGACAGAAAGAATATAGTCATTGAAATCTGTCTACAGTAAGAATTCCACTTTTGTCTTTTAAAAATATGATTTTAAACAAATGATAGCTTATTTTTTTAAAAAATAGAGATAATTACAATAAATCTATCAGACACTTTTAGAATAAAATACAAACCAGAGGAGTAACATAACCTATGATAATGTGTAATGGACGTAAACATCCCATGAATGTCAGCTCTGTCCCTTTCTCTTCTTCCCCAGTTACTTTGACAGTTCCTCTGGTTACTTGTGCTTTATTCTGAATTTATACCTACCTTCTGCTTCTCCTCTGGATCTCTCTCACCACTAAATTTAGATCTCTTATGGGTTTATTTTGTTACCAGTTTCATGTATAATGCATTCTTTGTTCAAATGCAGCATTAGTTTATCACAAGAACAGGTTATAGAACTTGAAAGCAGTTGGTCAGACATGGCGATGTACATCTGTAATCCCAGTACTTGGGAGTATGCAGAAGGGGAATCGTGAGTTCAAGGCAAGTTTGGGCTACACTGCGACAGTAACAACAAAATAAAAGCAATTGATGTTGACTGAGGTAGAAAAATGGGAATTTCATTTCTTTGTTAAGTGTCCCTTTTCCATTCATGTACCTTCTCCTTTCCACATGAGAGAGGTTCCATCCTCTCTTGGAAGTGTATTACACCACTGTGCCTTGCTTTTCTTCATTTCTTTACATCCCCTGACCTCAATGATGGGAAGGCTTATCCTAAGTTCTCACCTTGAACAGGATTCAGATTGGCTAAAGATCCAAATTCCTCTCCCATTTGGGTAGAGGTAGGTATCAGTTAGCACACTTCAAGTTTTACCTTGAAAAATTTCTTCTTTTGTATCTAAAACAAAAAAAGGAAACAAAAATCCATTCAAGCCATGACTTTTGCTTCCTTCTCATTAAATTTTCATTTTCTTGTTCTTGGAGTTTTCCAATATCTCCTTGTCCAAACAAACTCCTTTATGTAGATACAAGATAGCTACAAGAACAAATATTGTCTCAGTTTAAACTATATCCATGAAAATATAAATTTCAGTAACAACACAAAACAACTGTCTTTCCTGCACACTGCTGAGTGGTCATCTTATTATTACAGTTAGAAAAACAAATGTGAGCTCTACAGCAAGACATATAGCAAGAACTATTGACTCTCAAGAGAAACTGAGACACAAATTATAAAGAAATAAGAGCTAATTTGAGCAGCTTAGAATTGCAACTAGGGGAACACAGATTCAGTCAGGTTGATCTTTTGATTCAGATCCTACAGATTTCAAGTTAGTCTTAAAGGAAAAAAGTCACAACTGGGGAAAGGAATAGCAAGTACTTGTTGAGAATTTAGACTGGTACAAGCAGGATAGCAAACTGTCTCATAAGATAAGGACTAAGGAAAGCATACACATGAAACAGTTCTTAAAATGAAGAAGGTCTGGAAGGAATGAAAAACAAAAAATTTTTAAGAAAGGAAGGAAATGGCATGTTCCATCTGGGAGGGAATTTGGTGAGGTCTGTTGAGACTTTGAGAGGCAAACATGCCATGGAAACCATGATGGTTACGTTTCACACATTTGCTCCGGACAAATGCTGCTTAGTGAAGGAGGATTTGAGAGTATTCATGGAAAAGGAGTTCCCTGGATTTTTGGAAAATCAAAATGACTGGCTGTGGATAAAATCATGAAGGATCTGGACTAGCGCCGAGAAGACAAAGTCGGCTTCCGGAGCTTCTTTTCACTAGTTGCAGGTCTCACCACTTCATGGAATGATTATTTTGTAATACACATGAAGAAGCGCAAGAAGTAGGAAGACATGAAAATTTAGTCCTGCCCTGATGAGAGCTCTCCAAAAGGGCCACCCAAGGAATCTGCCCCTCAGTTTACCCTTGTTTAAAGATCTCATGAGCAGAAAACGTACAAATAGCATCCAGCTCTCACTGGACAAGCAGAGAATGGAAAGTTAATTAAACATTAGATAAGCTTTTGATTTTTATATTGTTTGCATTCTTTTGCCCTCAATAAAGTCCTTTTTTTGGTTCTGAAAAAAAGAAAGAAAGATAGAAAGATAGTAAGAAAGTTGTCCACAGGACTGGAATATTCCACTATAATGAAAACCATAACTCTTAGAATGCGAACTATAGGATACAGCAAACTTTGCCCTTTGGAGGTTTTATGGGTGTGAAGAAATGGATGTGTACCTGAAAAAAAGGTCAAAAGTTGATTGTGAGGTAGTTGTTTGCAAAGTGTGAACTGTAGCGGCCTCTCAGTCTATATTCTGGGGTACCTTGGGCCACCTCTATTGTTTGATTTTAATTTTCCCACAAAATGAAGGAAGAAGTGCAGTGACAGGTTCTAACTGGTATTTCATCAAATTATTCTGGAAAACCCAGGTGGAGAATATAAAAAAGGAAACAGCCTAAACTATATTGCAATGTAACTGTAAAGAATGGAGATCCAAGAAAATATTTGCTTTGAATTTCACTGCAGAGGAAAATTTTGTCATTCATAAAGATTAAGAAGAGAAGCCATTTCATTCCCAAATGGTAGATGCAATATCATACAGAAAAGGCCACAATAGTTAATTTATTATTCTAACATATTTTTCTCTTTGGCAATAGCCAAACAAATGAAGTTAATTAGTAGTTTCTACTTTGAATGCCTCTTTTTTATGCATCTTTATATATAGGAATGTTAAATAGTAAAGTTGAAATAATCCCTGAATGTTTCATGGATAAAATCTTCTCTGATGTGCACTAAATTAGAAAGACTTCAGTAAATCAATTTTAACTATAAATGTTGATCAGACTCAGCCAAAGTTGCTAATATTTATATTCTGTAACTGTACAACTAAATACAAGACTGTTTGCTCTTTTCCAGTGTCTAAACAGGTGAGGATGGTCCACAGCTCAAACTAAACAGTGCAATAAACTGCAAAAATTCAGTTAGGTAGGGAAGTGAATAAACTCTTACGTAGAACTTTCCTCACTCATTTAAGATAGATGCTTCACATCCATATTTATTCCTATTGGTCACAATATAATAAAAGAAGACCACAACAATATATATCATCCTAATAACGCAATTTGAAACTGGTCAAATGGCATGAATCTAAATTCGTAGTACAATTTGATGATTGAAAAGGCAGGATCTGGAAATGTGGGCCATACTCTGTGACAAATTCTACTTATTTAACTTCTCTGTGGAGCTTATATGAAAGTTAAATGAATTAATTGTGAAACACTTTAGAACAGAGTCATAAATCAGCATCACAAAATGCCTACTCTATTTATACTTTCTTTTAATGAAAGTGAAACTGTTTATAGATTTCTGACCAGAGACTCAGATGTTGTCATCCCAGATTGGTATATTCACATTGTTGCAGATGATTCAAAATTAATACAGTGCTGCAAGAACAGAAGTTGTGACAATCAGTTATGAACACATTGGCAAAAGTTGCCAGAATGTCTTTAAGATCCATTAAGGGGACTGAAAAAATAACACTTTAAAATCAAGTTAACATTGTTACAAATCATTACTCAACAAAATAGTTTTTAACATTGGACTGTGCTATTTCTGTATCTACCTCCCAGAGATAAAGGTATCACCACAGTGAGTAGAATATAAGTAGGGTGGGACAAAGTATAAATTATACTTTTTTCCTAACAGAAAATTTGAGCCATGTACACATTACAGAAGAAAAGAACCCAAGCAAAAATAATATCTCATTTAATTTCACCTGTGTTCCAATTAGAAGGGTCCCCAGAGCTGTAGGTAATCACCTCCAAGATCTTGGCCTTTTGATCTCTATTTTTATGATTAAGATCTTTCCATTGTCTTCACTCTGTTTAATCAAATAATCACTACCCAGTCATGGTGCACCATTCTTTTCACCCCAGGAGGATTAAACAGGAGTATTACAAATTTGAGTCCAGCCAAGGCAATTTAAGTTCCCAAAATAAAAATTTTAAAAGAGACTGGTGATGTGTCTCAACCTGAATGTCCTGGGTTCAGTCCTCAATACTGGAGATTGCTAAATAAAAATTTTAAAACATATGAATCTAATCTCTACTTTATTCTTCCTTTTTACTATATTCCTAAATAAATGGATTCTGAAATGAAGATCACACATTCCATAGACAGAAAACAGAAAAAAGCATAGGTTGAGTGAGGGAAAGGCAAAAGCTGAGAACCCAAGACCATTTCATCATTTGGAGTCGGACAATGACAAGAACAGGGAAGGAGAGGGGAAGGGGGGGCCAGTGAAATAAAAGGAGAATGTTCTGTCTTCATGGCCCAAAGAAGGAGGAAGAGTAAAGAGGAAGAAATGGGAACACGTGTCTGTCCCTTCAAAGAGTTTGGACAAGGTGAGAACAGAAATGTGGCCACTGTTTTGATGTACGAGATTGTTATGACATCAAGTATAGTGTAAGAAGTGGAGTGGAAATATTGAGCAGGTAAGAAACAAATAAGATATAAAGCAAAGAAATAGTTGTAAAAGTATTAATGAATTTTATAGATAACTGAAACAATATCCGGAGAAATATGTGAGTCAAGAGAGGGTAAATAAATAGATAAATCCTAAATTCCATGGTGGTCAGTAATTTTGTTCTGTTCACTACTGTATAGCCAACGCCTAGTGAGTGGCTTCTATAGAGGTGCTTAGAGTAATTTTGGATGAATGAATAAGTATATAGCACAAACTAGAATCCAGTTGCAAGCTGATGACTAGGATGTGGTGGCGAGAGAAAGCTATGGTCAGAGACAGCAGACAGAGCTGCCTCCTGGCACAGCTGCAGAGCCTGTCTGGTTGGAGATCTCACCCTGCACTCCATAGGTCCAAGAGCCTGAAAGCCAGGAAGCCTAATTCTTTTCTGCAGCTCACTAACTCCCAACTCTTTTACACCTTGTTTCACTCACTCGGGAATCCTTGCTTAACTCCTGATCAGGTCTGGAATCTTCTCTCTTCACACTGCTATCATTGCTATTTTTACTTAGGCTGTCTTTCTAATTAGTCTGTAAGCTCTGTGATGGTGGAGATTATATTGTGTTTGATTTTTCACCCCAATATCTGGCATAAATCATACATGAATGCACACTGATGAATAAATAATGAATGACTTTCCTACTGGGAATGCAATGTGAGTTTCAAGTGATACACATATTCTAGTCTTCTTGGTATTTTGTTTTTATTTTTCATTACTCAGTAAGTCATGGCTTGATATTCATATTATGACTTATTCTTTCCTTGTGGTGTGGTGAGCATGATACGGTTTCTTATAGCCTTTTAAGAGCATGGATGCCCGTTTTGGGATTATGCCCATTTGGGAAGTAAAACTTTAATCTTAGGAGAAAGAGGCCTAGCCAGCTCCACTGAACACCAACTTATCTAGGCAAAATAGTAAAAATTTGTAATGTCACTTCACAAGTGTTTAATGAAAATATTTTCCTATTTTCTTATGAATAACTTCATCACTAAGAATTAAATTTGTGAATTACATTTAATTGTACTTTATATCATCATAAGTCTTGTATTTATTAATCATACAAAACCAAACAATGGGACACTAGGCACTGTCACAACATGGGATGATTTTCATTTGACCATTTGTTTATTTAATGTCCAGATTAGATTCCCCCTAACTGAATAATAATAACAGGCCCTTCATGGTGAGTTCTCATTTGTTTTTTTCATTGTTATAGACACTGCTACTAAATGAATTAATTATAATTTCTTTTAACATTTATTATATCTCATGGTTTCAAGAAGTTACTCTGTTTTGAAATATTAATTTTTGGTAACTATATTCTTCTGGTCTTTTATTCATATTAATATTCAGCATGAAGTATGATACCTTTAAATACCAATAACTGTCCCAGCTCATCCATAATTCATAAATCCCTTTTTAACATGTAATTCTTAGGTATTGGTATTGCCCACTAACTCGGGAATTAAAGTCAGATAGAACAGTAGCAAGCAGCACTGGCAAATAACTGTCAGTTTCTGCAATATTATAAAAATCAGCTGGTTAGATGAAGCTCATATTAACTCCATGTCAAGGAGGAAAAGCTATTAGAGGCACCCTGTGGATTCAAATTCCATTTTATTTATTTTATTTACATTTTAACAATGTTTGATGAGGTAAAGCCCTTAAGAAATACTGTATCATTTGCAAAGGAGGTTGCTGAATCTTAAAGAGGAAGTCATCCTAGCCATGACAAATGGCATCTTTGAAAGTACTTTTTAAAATATTTACAGCTGCCAGTCAATAGTTATAGCTGTGTTCACGAAATGTGACTATATTCTAAAATGAATAAACAATGCATAAGTGAAACAATATGTCTTTTCTTAAATAAATCAATCATTATAAAGATAATAGAGAAATATCTCTTTAAGAGATACACTGTCATAAAGCTTCATTTAATTTACCTAATCATGAATGAGGTTTTATTTCGGTGTAGATAAAACATTCTACTTCTAGATGTGTCATGAGTCATTTAATCTGCTGCATTCTGTATTGCACAATGCAATTTTAAACAATGACTAACTGTATTTCAAAAATGTGCCAGCTGAAAACAATGCATACTTAGTCATGATCATATCATAGGAGATTTGGTGATTTATTAAGTCACCTTCATGGCAAAAGTAAATATGACATTTATATTTTATTTGAACATTATTTAAATGTGTAGTATATAGTCTAAAGTGTTAGAAGAATGTCCAATGAGAAGTTCGGTTTTTTCATTCCAATACAAAGGACAACAAAAATGAATACTAAGTGCTCATTCAATTCCAGTCACATATTCCCACATGTCTCGGGGCTTAAAAAAGGAAAGCAGAACTTGCAATTTCATTCACAAATGAGGAATTTATCTGACTTTAGATATCTGCAGAAGATGCTCAATTTCATACTTAAACAAAGCAATCTCACCCCAACTGTGCACTGGCCTCGTGCTTCGTTTTCCCTGGAATTCCTCTTCCTCAGCCTTTTTTGGGTCTGCTTGTGAACCCACCAAGTCTCATGTGAAATGCTGTCTCTCCACCTGACCATGTTATCTGTGAGGGATCTCCATAGTCTGCTATGTCTTTGCCACACTTTGCCTTTGTTTGTGGGTTTTATTGGTTCTTGATATTTTTTTATGTGAAATCTAAATGTGTACTATCTTTCTCCCTGTAACATGGAGGCAGATATTATGTCTGTTTCATTTATCAGTGTTTCCTTGGAGCTTAAAATGGACATTGGCACCTAAAAAGCATTAGAAACTATTGGTTGCATGAGTGAAAGAATGATCAGATGTTAGTTAATAGTAACAAGAAAAACTTGTTTTAAAAAGAAAGGTAAACACATGTTAGAACAGAGTGTTTTTTAAATCAAGGGGAGATAGAAGACATGAAAGAATACATTACTGATGGTGTGGAGAATTTTCATATAAAATAACAAAAGGAGTGTTGTTTTCCGTGGATACAAAGTAACTTTGTGATCTATTCCATTTCTACTTCTCAGTATTTTACCTCTTCTGAAGCTTCCCTCATGCCCCGTGCTCCAGAGTACAAAAGTTACAGTCCTTGGAAGTACCAAGGACTGATGCTCCTTATGGAAAAACACCACTCACATATGGTTGTTATGACTTTATAAAAAAACATTTGGTGTCTGCCCCCAACAGAACTCCTAAATCCGCTAGAATGGTCCAACAGTGGGAACATATTTGTTCTAAGAAAGTGACTGTTGACTAGGTCATGGATATTTTCAGAAAGGGGACTGGTCACTGGGAAGATTAAGCCATGATTACAAGCCAGGAACACTCAGTCTCAGCCTCATGCTCCGGGCCTGAGAGAAGTTCCACAGATTGAGTTAATAATGAGTCATAGCTATGTGATGAAGCTCCCACCAAAACTCCTAAAAGACGAAGTTGAAGAGCTTTAAATCTGGCACACATGTCCAAAGAGAGAATGAAGTACCTTAAATCCATGGGAAAAGAAGTTCTTCACTTGTGATCTTCTATACCTTGCCCTATTTATCTCATTATCTGGTCATTCATCTGTATCCTTGGTTATGTCCTTTATATTAAACTAGAAAATATATGTAAGTATTTTCCTAGGTTTTGTGAGTCATTCTAGTGATTGATTGACTCTGATGAGTAGATTGCAGGAATCTCAAATTTACAACCAGTTGATCAGGAAAATAGGTAACAATCTGAACTTGTGACTGGTATTTGAATTGGTCAGGCACTCTTGTGGAACTGAGTCCTAAACATGTGGGATTTCTACTAATTTCAGAAAAACAATGTCAGCACTGAATTGAATCACTCATAAATCACACTCAACTGGTGTTGGAGAATCAGTGTTGGGAAAAAAAAACCCATATATGTAGTTCTACCTGAATTGATACAGAAATGTTGAGTATTTCAAGTAAAATTATGGAAGACATCAGTGTATATTTCCTGTTTAACTATTGACTTCACGTGTTTCCATTGTTGTGGTTACCTTTGTCTCCATGAATACAGCATGCTCAATGGCAGAAAAGGTCAACTTCTGAAATTGAGTTCTAGCATCGCCTGCTCTTTGCAGGTGGTCTGATCTACTGCTTGCGCACCCCTCAAGAGCACTCTGCATCTCTTCGCTTGACAGCTTGCTGTACTTTGTGCAAAGTCTATCATAGTGTCTTTTCAATTGTCTACCTTGAATTTATTTAGGTTTCTGTTTTTGCCACGTGAAAATCTCTTAATAGCAAAAATGAGCTTTTATATTGAAATATGAGAGTTTGGAGAAGAGTATTAATATTCAAATTTAGGAAGGACCTAGGTTAATCAGGTTGATTTTGAGACTACAAAGCAGTCATGGTAGATACAATCGGTTGCTAATTAAACTTAATAAATATGTATTCCTTTATTTTCTAGGTATTATATTGACTATAAAGGATTCAATGATGAATACAACAAAATCCCTGCCTTCAAAAAGTGCAAAATCTACAATGAATACTGTGTCTTAAAACTAGAATTATGACTGTGTTATATGCATGATATAAAATTATATTCACGTTACATAAAATAGAATACATAGAACTGTTTTCTGTTAAAATGGATCTTGACACCTAAAAAGCATTAGAAACTATTGGTTGCATGAATGAAAGAATGATCAGATACTAGTTAGTAGTAAAAAGAAAAATAAACTTTAAAAAGCATGTTAGAACAGAGTTTTTTAACTCAAGTGGAGATATACTATAGACAGATATACCATAAAAACAAGTTACATCAGAAACATACATGGTATTAGGCATATCCCAAACCAACCTTAAGGTTTCTTTTGGAATTCAATGATTCATTATTTAGGTTCTGCCACATAGGTATCAGTAACATTTAATTAATTGATGAACAGATCAAAATGTAAATGATGCAAAGATATTACTTAAGAAACTGACTTTAAAAAGTAAGAAAAAATTTCAAACCCAAACTTCAATGAATTGTCTACTATATGCTCTGTCATTCTTTAAAAAAACATGCAAAAGTTTTGACTATTTTAAGAATGTTCTTTCTCACCACCCAGAGCCTGCTCTGTAATGCCTATTAATGTTAGTTCAGATCATTGCTACTGAAATCTTTGTACATAACTGAAAGCATTGAAGTAATACTTACCTTGTACAAAGTTTCTGGCCCACTAGAGAGCATTGAAAAGGTAGTACGATAATCATATGGAAAGAGTCAAAATTAGATAATTAAGAGTGGAGAGAAAAAAACAAGTGTTGACGCTTTCCATGGTGGCACACAGCTGTTATCCCAGCACTCTGGGAAACTCTGGCAGGAGGATCCAAAGTTCAGTCCCAGCCCAGTGATTAGCAAATTAGCAAGACTTTATCTCAAAACTAAAAAATAAAAATACAAGAAAGTGCTAGGGATGTAGTTGACTGAGAAGGACCTGGGTTCATCTCTAGCATAAAACAAACAAAAAAACACACAAAGTGAGAAGAGACGCTTACCACAACCTGAGAAGCTAAGCTATCATGTGTCACAATTATATATGCACACAAGCACACACATTGGATTTGTATGAAAAAATGCATATGCTTATATAGGTTTTTAAAAAGATATTAATTTAGTTTCAAAAGTGCTAAATGAACAAAAGCACAAACAGTGATATTAACTTAGCAATTTCATCCTGTCCAAATGTTTCCCTGCATTTTGCTGAATAGAAGTTACCAGTGTTCCAAAGCTAAGGATTATCCAAAAGTTATGTACCAGAGAGGGTGTATAAGACACCAGCTGACCTCAGTTGCCTGACAAGTATATATGGCTTTCAAACAGCTTCTTGTGAAAGTACGTTTTGAAAAAAAAGAAATAAAATTTGAATTTGGATATATAAGTCAGATGTTTAACTGGATCATTCTGTGACCTGGTACTTCTGCTTCTAGTTTGAATACACAAATTTTACTTCTTGTCTTCAGAATTTATTTTTACACATCCATCTTTAATAAATTCATTCATTCAAAACTTCTCTATAATATAAGAACCACTGTCCTTTTGTTCTTATGCAACCTGAATTTCCTTATTTGCATGTTTTTTGGAGAAAAGGCTCATGAATAGAGCAAACCATCTCACACATACATGTTCTATAAAGTTCTAAAATTTTAGTTAAGCCTCTTTTGGGTTATAATGAGTGTTAGTACAAAGAAGCAGATGAAAGTTTTCCAATATCTTTTACAGTCTTTTAAGAACTTTCATGTTTCCTTTGCTAATGGTAAGGAAACACTTTGAACATCTTTATGTGTGACATTGATCTGCTTATTCGCTCAATGTATTTTGAATATGTATAAAAACTACAAGAAGAAAAATAAATATTGATGTAAACCTACAGATGTCAGTAATCTTCTCTTGTGCTAATCCTTTAGATAAAGATCCTGAATAAAATCACTAATGACATGTTATACCAGCAAAAATTGTACTTTGTGTAATAATCTGGATAAAGTAGGATTTGTTTTTTTTTCCACAAAATTCAATTTTGTGATCCTTCAACTGTTGAAATTAATCACCATGATGTTGACTTATCCCTATCTCAATATCTGCAGTAAGTTTTTTTCAAAACTAAAAAAAACCACATACACCATAGATATTTTCACATGCTTCATATAAGAAAGACTAAAAAATAATTTTTAGTGAAAATGCTAAGTGTAAGCTTTGTTGTATAAATGATGACACTATTTTCACCTCACTGAATTATGGAATAGTACTTTCCAATCTATGCTTTTATCATATACTGTTAAATTTAGTGTTTCACTTGAAATTTACTATGAAAATAGTTTAGTATTCCTAAATAGAGAGTGGTAAACATACAGTTATAGGGGTTAAGGATTTTTCCTAAAATCAGTAAATCAGTAAGTATTAGGTCCAAACTGAAAAGTAATACTAGACCCACATAAATCAAATGAAAACCTAGAGCACTTTTCAATATGGCAATGACAGTGACATGCAATAGTGTGACCTCTGGTTTTCCACAAAGAAAGCTTGTCTATTCTCAGGAAAAAATATTCTACATTCTTCTCCTTAACTATGTTTCAAACATATATTTTTAAACTGTTTTGAATTTTATTTTTTCTAATCATGAAATAACCACCAGCAAAACCTCACTAAAATAATATCAAAAATGAAAAGAAGATAGTACAGTGTAATACAATATGTGCATGATACTAAGGTCAGTGTTACTCACAGAATAAAAGTACCAAGTAGATGGAAAATGAGAACAATGTGTACAATTCAATCCATGTTCTGGGCTCAGGTCTGTATTTTAAAAACTGGCTGAGAGTCACAATGAGACTTACTCTTCAGAGCAAAAGGTATTATCCGTCCTTTCAGAACTAGACTCCAAGCATGAAAAGTAAATAATGTCCTTGTACTTTCCATGAAGCTTCTGTGACTCTCCTCCAAAGCTACAGGTAATGATTTCTTGTCGAAAGGAATAGAGGAAATATTTTTTGTTCAGTTCTTCTGAACATAGTTCTACACTGATCTCAGAGATGTACTGGTCCAACTGGCCAAGTTGGCAAGCAGATGCACAGTACCCTCCAACTCTGAGGCAAGCAAAAGCTGAACAGAGAGCAGCAGCCAAAATCCTTGTGCATCCTTCAGACTTTCTAGCATCACAACTGGAGTAAAATAATTGATTTCATTGTCACAGATTGGGTTTGCTATACTCAAATTATACACCCAAAAACATGATCATGTATTTTAATATAATGTGTGTAAACTGACAGTCTATGAATTTACATTTTTCATTGGCAATTTGTTTTCTTGAGCAAAGCTATTCTTTGTCTACAGAAAGTTTTAATTTATTCAATTCAGATGCAAAATTTAGATTTGTCTAAAGCTTCTGGTTAAAAATGCACTTGTGAAAAATAAGATCCTTATCCTGCCCACTCTATTTGCTGTCTAAGTTTTAATTCATATCTGTAAGATCTCGCATTTTCATCTGCAAAATATAAATCACAATGACACATATTTAGTGGATCAATTAAAAGATATAATTCATCCAAGTCACTTGAGTGTCAGATATGGTGCATACTCACAAAACATTAACTTTTATGTCAAGTTATTTTTACTGTTGATAAATATCTCAAACATACCTCAGCAATTAAGATTTATAAGAGAATCTCACCTTTCATAGTTTATGTTTCTATTTGCTGTTTGTTATGTTTTCTGTCTTCCTAATATACACATTTCAGATAAGTAATTATCACTGAAGAGAAAATTGAAGAAGAAAATATTACAATAACAAATAAAAACTAGTTTACCATATAGGATTATTATTTAGGGTTAAAATAAATGTAGAACATTCAAAGCAATTTGTATATTTGTGGTAAGATAAATAATTCATAATTTTCAACATAAAAGGCAATATTTTGAAACATAATCAAGAGATACCTGTAACATGAACAGTAATTTCTTTCCTCTAAACATATTTACCCTGTGAAATATTTGATTTTCAGTCAAGATAATGATTATTGCTCACTTGAGTAGTTAAAAGATTCTCCCCATATAAACCATCACCACTGCTGAGTGAGTCTTTACAATGACTTGTGGATCTCTAGAATCTTCCAAGACAGTTCGTCACCCAGCCAGAGATAAGTGAGGAGAGATTGTGGAGTTACGGCTTTGTGGGGGTCACTTTTTTGATGTCTTCCTATGAAATACTGGTGAAGGTAGCTGTGGCACCAATTCTGCATTGCTGTCCTGTGTCCTATCATTAGAGAAAGACCATTTTCCAGGTGTAGACACGTGTCCAACGTGCTACTCACTAGATATGCATCACTGCTTAAAGTTATTTCTATCAACTTAAATTGCTTTAAATTTAAAATGCATTTCCTCAATTGCACTTACTGTATCTCATATGCTCAATAGCTGACACTGGAGATTGTACTGTACTGGCTATTGTAGGGTGTTAATTGTATGGATTGTATTGTGTATTGTATATTGTATTGAATTTATTGTATCATACAGCACAGAACTAGAACATTTTTTGATAAAATTTCTACTGGTTAGCACTGGCCTATACCTTAGAAGAACAAAGAGATAATCCAAGCCCTAGGACAAATATTATATACCGTCTGTGAGACACCATGAGAGGTAGTCAACACTGAATTAAGCATTTCCACTTACAGAAGAATGACATATATTTTTATATGGAATTTTGGGTTCCAAAGTGAAAAATTTGGTTGTTTTAGTTATAGTATGCATCATGTAGATTATGAAACCCTTTCCCTGTAGTAAGTATTCATATTGGTATATATGGCTTCTCAAATTCCATTGACTAAATTTTATCCTATTTTTAAATAACATAGAATAGTATTGTTATACCAAACCACTTGTTTGAAAATTCAAGGTTTGCTTGAAATGACCCTCAACTTTGTTCATAAGATTATATTCAGTGTTTACTATTAATTTCTTGTCATTCTCTTTATAGTTATTAAGAAAACCCATGAGCTATAATACTCTAGAGAATAGTACATTTGAAATATGTCAAGCAACTGTCTCTCCTGAAATTCTCATGATCAAAGACATTCTAGAGGAAAGGTCCTATTAAATGTTCAGATGATGTTCTTCTCGCCAAGGAGAGCCAGCTGTTTATACTTGGCCACCTACTGCAACAGAATTATCTCATTTGCAAATCTTGGGATCTGGAGATGCAGATAAATGTTAGCACTATAAAGCAGCAAATGTGGAATGAGCTGTATTCTTAATATTTAGAGAAAGATTTTGTATTTCATATTTGTGCATATGGAGTTTTGAAAACTTATTCATAAACATGCCATCTGAGCAATATGGAATGAAAGGCATTTTTAATATGGCCAAAGCTGCATTAAAATATTTCCTTACATAATGTTATACAAACAAATATTTTTAACATCTCGCTTGCATAAAATATGAATATAAAATGTAGCTAGCAGTGAAAACAAAGGTATGTCTGTTTTCATGATAAAATGTATATTTGCTAACAAATCAAGTGTCATTCTTAAGATGGCATTATACTTTCTTAGAAGACAAAAAGACCCTTGATGTAGGTAAAAAATGCATCAGATTTCTTTGGAACTTCACTTGTTTAACACACATCTTAGCCTTCATAAAAAGTCCAGCGCAAAAAGAAAAAGTGTGTTAATGGATTACTTTATGAATCTGAAAAGAAAGAAGTCAGAAATTCAAAGCATTTGTTAACAACAAATTTTTAAAATATGAAATTTGTTTTGAACCCAGACATATGGTTTTCTAATTGAAAGAAGAAAAATCATTTATATCATGAAAGCATTTTTAACCTTTTCCTTAATGAAAGAAATTCTGCCATCTCTACTTATGACTAAGCAATGAAAATAGTCCTTTCCCTTCAGTTAAAAAGGACTCTTTCTGGTTCTGTTAATCAATTTATTTTTTTAATACTACACCTAGAATGATCTTTTTAAAAATTCAAATATGATCACATGAAATTTTTAATTAAAACACTACAGCGATTTCCATTGTTTCTTAAAAAAAAAAAATCCAAACCTTTAACCTTTAGCATGGCCTACAGAATAGTGCTAAATTGATCTTTGCAGCTTGTGTCCCTGCCATGCCATTGCCATGGAGTTGTAAAGAGCCCCTAAGACACAGAGGCTGTGCATGAATATTGAATGAATGGATAAACCAGCATCACAGGTTTTCTTCTCGCATAAGAAGCATCCGGAGGAAGCGGTAGACAGAATCTATACAGTTCTCTTACCACCCTGTATAGAACAGGATTTTCTTTCACTTATTCTCCATTTCCTTATCATGGTTTATTTTTCTCATAGCATCAATACTGGGCACATATTCATTTATAAACACAAACTCCATGGTAGTAATGACACATGCTTTGTCTATTGCTAAGGACTTGCACAGAATTTTGACGCAGAGTCCGTACATGACTTATATCTGTTGAATTAAATGAATAACTATTCCTTAAGCATCCACTTGTCTCAAAAGTTAAGTGACCAGAAAATGTTTTCCAAGCCGGCTTTGCCTTCTTCATTTTCCTCCTTCCCACTCACTGTGTTACACTCCCCATTTTCATTTGAGAGATACATTTATTTTTCATTGTCAAGCTCCTTTTTTCTTTCCTCATTTAAAAGTGCTCATTCACATCTCTTACTTTTAGAATAAAATTTAAAATACTTAGTATGGGCACCTGCTGTGACATCTGCTAACACTGTCAACACTAGCTCCTCCCTCTACGGCAACTCACCCGGTGCAGTAGCCGGGCTGACAGCACTAAGGGTGACCAGCTTCAGGTACATCACACTGTCCCTCCTCAGTAGTGTGTCATTGTATAAACTGGATCTTACGGACAGAGGACTCTTCCTCTGC
Source organism: Hydrochoerus hydrochaeris (assembly GCA_004027455.1). Taxonomy (NCBI): domain Eukaryota; kingdom Metazoa; phylum Chordata; class Mammalia; order Rodentia; family Hydrochaeridae; genus Hydrochoerus; species Hydrochoerus hydrochaeris. Next base: position 221,970 of record PVLA01001459.1, on the reverse strand, counting down.
ATTGCTTCTTTTCATCTGGTTCAACTCTAAATTTCCTTCAGGTTTGTACTTTAGAAATAAATTCTTCTAGGAAGGCTTCCCAAGCCTCAAGTGGCAGGGGAGAAACTTCTCCATTGTGTTCTTCTAGTTCTTTCTACAATCCGTATTGGATAGTCTCTAGCCTCTTACAATCTTACTGTCAGTAGTGGTCACACACAATAGCTGTGCATAAAAATATTGTTTGTAGAATGAGGAAATAGAGGTAAATGGCTCATAATCCTAAATCAGCTAAAAATCTTAAGAAGTTGCTTAGTTTAGGGTTGGTTATTTTTTCCATATTGGAAAATGATAAAGACAAGTCACCACTTGGGGATGGGGTGTTTATAACTGTGGTTTGCTCACATTTGTGTGCCAAGGTTAAAAGGAGTTTCACTTGGTTTCTAGACAAACTGACACTCCACAGAGATAAATTGGGCTCATCCCCCACAGATGGTTTAACAAGGCCAAATTTTTTCTTCCAAAATCATGCACTCAAATTTCTGCACTATAACTAACTCCATATAGTGTAACCTGAAATCATGGAAAAAAAACAGAAAAAACTACCATTTTAAGCAGGTAAACTAAAGGAAATCTAGAAAAACACTGAGGTTCTAATTTATTGATCAGATTTACATTTTACAGATATTATCTTTGGGAAAACCTTTTAGATTTCACTATAAAATGCATCATACCACAAATCAAATTAATATTGTAATATGAGGACAAACATCAGAATGGGTAATATTGGAGTCTTCACATAGCAAAATCTGTTCTTTAGTGGAAACACACACACACACACACACACAAGGCAAAATTCCCTCTCCTCTTTTAAGGTTTTGGACGACATAACATAACTTTGAGAAGCTCTGCTTTCATTCTCTGCCACAGCAGCAATGGGAAAACAAGTTTCTAAGGTGACAATTTATTGTATTTGTTTTAAGTAGCAGAATAAATAAGTCTCCATCGTAAGATCTTCAAGGATCACTTTAACGCAGCCACAAAATTTACAATCAGGGAGGTGTATGAAATTACAGGATTTATCATACTCAAAGGTACCAGGAGGCTGGTACCTCCTAGCAGTCCACACAAAGTCATTCAACAGCAAGAAGTTTGGCCACAAAAGGAAGGTTGAGAGCACAACAAGAACTGTGGACCAATGCCTTTATTGATGGGCTGTAGTTGACACAGCTTGTGCAGGCAGGAAGTATTCACACTTGGTAATCAGAAAGGCCACTGGGTCAGCATGGAAAGGGAGAAAAGTTAAATGGTGAAATCATTATGAGGTCTATCAGTCAAGTACACAAACCAGTTGGTGTTAGAACCCCAGAAATAGGCTAGTAAATATTCAGAGCAAGCAAGGATGATGTCAGCATGAGAGGAACCATCATAATTAAAAATACCTTTGCATTTCATTACTACAAGCTAAAAAGTGCCTTAGAAAATCATTGGAAAAATGAATTTATTGGGCAAAAGAACAGTTTGATATCAGCTGAACAAAAACTCAAATATCCATTCTAAGAGAGTTGTGGATAAGCTTCCATGTGGACACCATCTGGTACAATTCTCTACTACATTTTGTATTAGTTTTCAAAGAGTTTTTTGCAATATACAGGCTAAGTTCTTCATGAAAGTAGGCCGCTGTGATTTATTGTGCAAATTTAGTTAGATAGGAAATGTAAAGCACTTAGTACATTTTTAGCACACAGTAGTTCATCAAAAAATTGATTAATGTACTGCTTAGATATTTTGGTTGGTTTCCCAATCAAGTGTATCATTTATTTTTAAAAATGATCCCTGATTTTTGTCACTTAACTTAGAGCTGTTTTGGAAGGAAAGAAAGCACAATAAAAAAGAATGATATGAAAGTAGAAAAAATAATGGAAAACGCAAAATGCCCTTATTTTGTTCATGATGTTTCACTGACAAAATGGACTGAAAAACTAAATGTCTTCCTTAAGCAAGTTACTATAGACAGATCAACCTGTTAAAGAACTAATTTGTCAAGAAGGAATCCAACTATATATATGAAGAGTTCACATTTCTTGAAATATAACAGGTTCTGTGAGTTATCAAGGGAACCATGTGTTAGCCACTTCAATGAACCTCATTTGCTAGTAGTCTCACCCTTAAATTGTCCTTTTCCCTTGGCTGAAAGCTGATGTGATTCATATTTGACCAACTGAATGTTGTAGACATGATTATAAAATAGTCAGAGTGACCAAAATCTGAGTCAGAAGGTTTGTAGCCACTTGTAACACTCAATCTTGCAAAGCTGACTTGGGAAACTGTTGCTGCGCTGCGAAGCCTAGGTCACCCTGAGAGGCCATCACAGACACTCCTACTGAGAGCCTCTTCTGAGCTTTCAGCCAATGGCCAGGGCCAACTGCCAGTTTCAAAATGAGCAGTCCCAGAAGTTCAACTTGGGTGAGCCTTAATGTGACTTTAACTCCAGCCAGCATGTGACTGCACTTCCACGGGCACCCACAAGTGAGAATTGCCCAGCTGAGCCCTATTAATTCCCAGAACAAAGTAAAACACAAACATATTGTTTAAGAATACTGGGTTGGGTGAGAAAGTCTTTTTATCCAATAACAGAGAATAAGAGCAGATACCTATCAAAGCTATCGGTGTAGAGTATGAAGTATAAATATGAAAGAAGCTTTGTTATTTGAAGTATTCATTGAAAGGTAATTTTTAAATTACAATCCAGCTGATGGCAATACTGGTAGAGACAAGTGATAAACTATTGCAATCATTCCACTATTGATATATTTTAACTTCATTAAATTGTAATTGACACACTTGAGTTAAGTAATTCAGTAGGAAGAATTTATAAAAATCCTACATTTTTCTACATTTCGTTTTTTGTTATTATGTGTTTGCAGTACGAAATGACTACATGCTTCTGTTATATTAGTGAATGGCAAACTCATTTTAGAGATTACAGTGATGTAATCTCTCCCTTGAAACATATCTTTTTGATCTTTTGTTATTTCATTGAACCATTGCCTACGTATCATCTGTTCTAGCCAACTCACCTATGAATTTTGCACTAAATTTCAATGTTGCCTTCAATGTGAAGTTTAGATATCACAGTAATACTTTAATAATATTTATTTGAGAAAATATGAAAATAATTATGAAATAATTTTGAAAATAATTCTTAAATTTAGATATAAAACACTTTAAAATTTGTATGAATCTGCACAGAACATGCCTTATAAGCTTTTTTTGCATGTTTCAGTTGTGCAGGAAAGCATATTTATTTTGAAAACATGAAACATTAACTCCAGACATGTAAAAGTGCCTATGGCTTAGCTCTTAAACTCCTTCCAGAAAGTAAGCAATTATTGAGTCAATTGTGAAATTAAATTTACATTCTGTAAGTTATTTGTAGCTTCTTTATGTGCACTAAAGTGGAAATGGATCCACATACACCATGATGATGTCACAAATTTTGGCAACCTCAGTAGGTAAACCTTCCATTTGGTGAACAGTTAAAACTATTGCAATAGAATTATACTCATGTCCTTCCAGCTTATGCAAAACATGGTTCCCAGAATTATTTTATTTTATTTATTTTTATTTTTTATTTTTTGTCTTTTTCAGACAGAGTCTCTCTATGCAGTTTGAGCAGGTCTTGAGCTCACTTTGTAGCCCAGGCTGGTCTCGAATTTGAAACAATCCTCCTGCCTCAGCCTCCTGAGTGCTGGGAATACAGGCATGAGCCACCTCACCTGGCTCCCAGGATTATTTTATATTTAGAATAATATGCCAAGTTCTGATTATGAGAATATTCTCATTTCCCTCCTCCTCTCTGTCTCTCCCTCCACTCCCTTTGCTTCATTTCCTCATTTTCTGAAGCAGTTGTAGAAGTTGGAAATGATCAGAGATGTAGTGACTGCTTCTGCCTAAATCCCACCCAATTAAAATGTAGGCTCCTAATCATATTAGGATGTGTCCCCACCTACCATTTCAATGGACTGTCACTGTGAAACCTCTGGCTCTACCCCCAAGTAAAATTATTGCATGCTTTCTTTTATATAAGAAATTCAAATTAAAGGAAAATAAAAAATAATAAGAAGTAGCGAGATGGATCTTTCTCAGATGAAATCAACAGATAGAAAGAGGGCAAGTGAGATGAAAAAGGATTTACGATATGTTACGTACATGTGTCAACTCCACACAAGGAATGTACAACCTATGTGCTCTAAATATGTGCTAACAAGAAAGTAAAAATAAAAACTTTTAAAATGAACATGAAACTAAATGTTTTCGGTCAAATCGGGATTTGGAGGCAGTCAGAAACAACAGGACAACTGGACAACAAAAGACACCCGTGAGAGATAATTCCCAGAACTGCTTTAGAAAGTGGCAAGGACAATGGGCTAAGAATGATGGGACATTTTGTGTATAAAGCGAGGGAGAGTGTTTTGAGGGAGAAGGAAGACAATTTGTCTTTTATTGTGATAAGTTTTTAAATATAACATTCATAACATGTGACACATATGTATTACCTACTAAAGGCCTAACACATGATCATGAACAGAGAAGCCAAACAAAACAAAAAAAGGTCAGATAAAGCAGAAAACCAAGAGAACTCTGCTAATGCTCACAGGCAATGAAAATGTATGTTTCAGTTCAAAAGGTACAATCCAGTAAAATGTATTCTAACAACCTGAATTATTGAAAACTGCAAAGTTTGCATATGAAAAGGTGCACAAGGACTTCAAAAATGCTTTTGTTGCATTATTCAAAATAGTTACAAATGTCAGGTTACTGCTAGTGCTTCTTCCTTTAAGAGTGGCATTTACAAGGTAATATTTACAAAAGTTCATGTAACTATTTCTGTGAAACTATAGGAAAGTTTCCTTTTTTAAAAAAGTATGTGTCCCTTTAACAAAGATACTGCAACTGATACTAGTATAACAATTAATTTTGTAGTTCTTACATAATAGATGTGAATTGTTAGAACTGAGATATCTTAAACACATATTTCAGATTTTATGAGTGATATGATTGCCCCATAAGGAAATTACTTTAATTAAACTTGCTTGACAAACTACCAAAAGTCACTGCAAATGTTCAGGGGGCATCCCATTAAGCATTCAAAAAGGTCATTTCTCTAAAGGATTTTAATTTTGTTTTCATATTGAAAAATGCTCAAGGCCCATATTATACATTATATTTCCTTATTTTATTATTCATGGACAAAATAACTTTAATGAGTCAAATTACCATTGCTGTTTTGTATAGTTTACATTGGAAACAAAATATTTTATCAAATATTCTAGAAAAGTAGGTACTGTAACTTAAAATTTTAGTTTTGAAAAATGATTAGGAATAGAAATATTACATGATAAAATTTGTTTTTCTGGAGGAGATATGAGTGGTGAAATACTATTTAATAAACAAATGCAAGCATTCAAATAGCTACAAAATAGTGGTCCTGTATTAAAATGCTCATCGTTGAAAATATTAAAATAAACACAAGTAGCATACAATTTGAACTAGCATTCTAGTACTTAAGAAAACTGAATGCATTTAGAAGTCATTATGTGAGATGATGTTACAAATTTAGTGTTATAAGTTTTTTTTTTATTTTAAGAAAATTGTAATTACTATGATGTAAAAAGTAACAGATATTACTCACTCTTTACCTATTTCCCCAATTTGCAAAACTATATCATTCAATATCATAACAAAAATATTGATATGGACAGTCAAGAGATTAAGCATTCCCACCAGCATGAATTCTCTCCTGTTGACTTTTTATAGTTAAATACAATTCCTTCTCACCAGGCACTGGCCCAATTTCCTGCCTTTTAAACTTCTAACCAGCAATTATTTATTCTTCTTTTCTTTATTCATAATTTTATCATCTCATCATATTTCACAGATATAGTAATTTCATATGCTACCTTTTAGGATTGGTTTATTTCATGAATCAAAATTCTACAAGGGTTTATTGAAGTGGTTGTACACATTAATTTTTCATTCCTGTTTCTTGCTGAGGAATATTCCAGATATACTGTGGCACCGTCTAATTATTCACCCATCTGAACTGTTACCAGTTTTTAGTTATTAAGGATGAAACTACTATAAAGGCTCATGCAAAGGTTTCTGTGGAACAATAAGTTTTCATTTATCCTAGATAAATGCCCAGGAATGTAATTGCTGGATTATATGGAAGTTGCCTGGCTATTTTTAAAAGAAATTTCCTATCATTTTCCACAGAGGCTATTTCATTTTCTTCTCCTTCCAACAATGTGCAGTAATCTAGTTGCCCCAGCTCCTCACTAGTGTTTGTTGCCATCACTGTTTTTTATTTCAATTATCCTGCTATGTATGTAATGATATCCCACTATGGTTTAAAATTGTTCTTCACTAATGACAAAACTGAAGATATTTTCTTGGATTAATTTAAAATCTGTATGTGCTCTTCAGTAAAATGTCTGTACCTTCATCCATTTGCCTAGGGATATTTGGTTTTAAACTATTAAGTTTTGAGAGTTTTTTGTAAGTATTTTAGTAACTTTAGCAGATACATAAAAATTATACATATTTATGAAACATCATATGCTTTTACAATATATGTATATATTGTACAATGTTTAAAAAATTAAGATAAAAATATCTCTCTTCAAACAATTATCATTTACTCATGGAGAAAACATTCAAAATCTTTTCTTGCAGATTTTAAAATATACATGTACATAGAATTCTTTTTAATGTATTCTTGATACCAATGTCTATTAGTCCTATCTGGCTGCTGTTAATAAAATACCATAGAGTGGATGGCTTAGTACAAATAATAATTTTCTTCTCCTTATTCTGGAACCTGAGAAGTCCACAATCAGGTTATTAGCAGATTTTGTGTCTGGTGAAACTCCACTGTCTGACTCATACGTATCATCTCCTCACTGTGTTCCCCCACGATATGAGGAAGCTATCTGGCTCTCTGGGGTCTATATAAGAGTATGAATCTAATTCATTAGGATGCCAACTTCATGATCTAATCATCTTCTAGAGACCCCAGCTTTTTTCATATTATCTGTTCTAAGAATGAAGATTTCAATTTGTGGATTTTGGGAGGACTGGAATCTACAAGCTGGATTTCCATTCAGCTTAACGTGTTTTGGGATTTTCCTTGAGATGTTCTCTTTGAAACAATTCTTTTAAAATCTGCTGTTTAGTTTCCAAGTGTATGGAAATGTTTCTGTTATCTTCTTATTGCCTATTTCTAGTTGGATTTGATTGTGATCAAAGATAACTTACTGAATGAATTTAATTCTGTTGCATTTATTGTAGTTGTTTGTTTGTAGTCTGTTGTTTGAGTGGCATGTTTAATAAACATTAATTAGATCCTGTTGATTGATAGTGTTAGCTTTTCTACATACCAGTTGGCTTTTTGATCTAGTCAATCTCCTTATTGTCGAGTGCCCAAAAAGAAAGCAACGTGACACAGAAACTGTTCAGATTTAGCATTCATTCAAAGATTATTATTAGATTAAACATAAACTTTCAAAATCATGTATATATTTTAACCATTCACAGCACAAAAGTAAAGATATATTTGAAATATTCAATATGTTCTATGTATCTTTCAGGCTTTGATTACAAAGAGAAAAACCAGTAAGATAATATAAAGAGATTTATTATGAAGCATGTATATACTGTGAAGACTGGTTAGACAAATTCTAAGTTCAAAGAGCACCATCAGAACCAGAAAGCCGGAGCTCTCAGCCCAAGGGGTAAGTAGCATCCACGTATAGAACTTCTCGTTCTTTAGGTACCTCAGCTCCACTCTTGAGGCCTTTCCCTGGTTGAGTCAAGTCATTCAGCATTATCTAGAATAATCTCCCTTTCTGAAAGTTAATGGATTATGAAATTTATTCACATAAACAAAATACCTTCTCTATAACACCTACATTAGTCTATGACTGAATAAATGGAAGTCATAACCCAGCTTGGTTAATACAAAAAATTCATTCTCACATTTAGCTTCATTGATCAAATGAACTGATTCTCTCATCTCTTTAAAATGGCACTTCAAACAACCCTTTCCAGCAAAGCTGGAGCTGTATCTATTCCCTCCCAATACCTGTTCTCCTTTCCTGTTTTTTGTTATCTTAACGTGAATTGTTATTTCAAAATTGCCACATTACTTGTTGGTTTGTATGTCCTTCTAGAAAGTAGGCATCATGAGAGTAGTTATTTGGGGGAGAGTTATTCTTTACTCTTTGGTAGAAAAACCAAAATATAGTGAAAATAGACATATTTCCAAAACTGTTATACAGATTCAATGTAATCCCAATCAAAATTCCAATAGTATATCTCACAAAATTAGAGAAAACAATCCTCAAGTTCATCTGGAACCAGAATAGCAAAGGCAATCTTAGGCAACAAAGGCAAGACAAGGAGCATCACAATCTTTGACTTGAAATTACACTATAAAGCTACTATGATAAAAAGTGTGGTACTGGCAAAAAAAAAAATAAAATAAAATATCAATGCACCCAATTATAAGATGCAGAAACAATTTAAGACACACTAAACACCTTAACTTTGACAAAGGTACCTAACACATTCACTGGAAGAAATATAACCTCTTTAATAAATGGTGCTGGGAAAACTGGCTCTACACATGTGAAGATTAAAACTGGATCCATATCCTTCACCATATACTAAGCTAAAAGCAGAATGGCTCAAAGATCTTAATATTAAAACAGAAACATTAAATCTGCAAGAAGATAGAGTACTTAAAACTTTTGAAGACATTGGAGTAGGCAAAGGCTCTATGGACAAAACCCTGATTGCACAGGAACTATCCCAAAGAACCAACAACTGGGATTTCTCCCTACTGAAAAGGTTTTGCACAGCAAGAGAAACCACCAACAGAGTGAAGAGACGCCCCACGACATGGGAAAAAATGTTCGCCAGCTGTACCTCAGACAAAGGATTACTATTGAGACCATATTAAGAACTTAAAAAAACTAGTCCTCCCACATTTAAAGCTCCAATCCAAAACTGGGTATCAAGATGAATACACACTTCTCAGATGAATAAATACAAACAGAAAATAATATATGAAAACAATGTTGAATATCACTGGTCATTTGAAAGATGCAAATTAAAACAATACTGAGATTCCATCTCATCCCAGAAAGAATGGCTACTATCAAGAAATCAACCAGCTAGCAAGCCGCCGGAACAGTAGGGCAAGAACTATTAGTGAATTATTGAGCTCTGCATGATGTAGGAACTTTGGGCACTGGGAGAACAGGCAGCCTATTTGTCACCCTGGTAAGCAGCTGGGTGCCTGCCAGTGCGCGGGCTAAGGATCAGACATCGATCCATCTCCCCTGCACTGCTCCCCCATTAGCAAGTCGGCACCAGCCGTCTGAGTATCTTTTGGGAGGATAAATATATGCATCATGGCAAGTAAGGGGGATTTCTGTCTACCATCTCTTTGAAGGCAAATATTTTTATCACTGTTTTGCTCAGTTTTGATTGACGGTACTGCTCTATTCAATATTCTGTTTTTGTAAGTTCAACATTTCCTTCCATTTTCCTCTACCTAATTGAATGGACAGATAATGGGAACAGAATGGGATGTACTATTGTGCCTATTGCTCGTGTCCTGGTGACCTGCTATGAGGTTTTGTGGTAGTTTCACTGTACTGCGGTCACATGGGTTTGCTCTGTCTTGTTCTGCTATATTTTGCTACCTTCAAAAAAAAAAAAGTAGATAACAAAGTAACAAAATAACTTCAAAAAACTCCCAACTCCACAAAAGCTGATCGATGGAGCATGGATGAGGAGAAACTCAAACAAAAGGCAACAGAATTATATAAGGTGATTAAAAAGTAAATAACAACAACAAAACAAGTCAGTAAGGTACTGAGCAACATGAAACAGGATATAACTAAACAGATAATGGAGCTAAAATGTAAAAAGAAGAAAAGAAATTGCTCTAGAGGATATGGCTGCATGTATGTTTAAGTGTGTAGGATTGAAAACCATGTTACTAAGTTGTTACTGGATCATTGAACTTCTTTGCAGTCTCACTGTTTGAATGTCCACTTTGTATTCTTTAATTTTGTAACTTTAACAACTATGTCTAAGAAGACAATATGTAATTTATCAAATAGTGATTTCTTACTGCTTTTTTTTCTGAAATTTTGTATTGTTTCTACCCTTTTTATGTTTTGCTTTTTTTCTCTTTAAATAAAAGAAAAAAGAAATCAACCAATAGCAAATGCTGGAGAGGCAATGGGGGGAAAGGAACCCTTTTCCATTATTGGTGAGAATGCAGACTAGTGCAACCATTGTGGAAATCAAAAAACTAGGACTAGGGGTCCCATTCAACTCAATTGTTTCTCTTCTGGGTATCTTCCCCCAAAAATTAAAAACATCATACCACGTCAATATACATGCATCCATATTTATAGCAGCACAATTTGTTATAGTCAGATCTTGTAAACAATTTAAATGCCCATCAACTGAGGAATGGACAAAAAAAATGTGGTATTTTTATACAATGGAGTACTACTCAGTCATAAAGGAGGATAAACTGAAGATTTTTATAAATAAATGGATGCACCTTAAGACCATACTTACTAGTGAAATAAATCAGACACATATCTGTAAACACTGTATTGTCTCACTGTGAGCTGACTTAACATATGTGTGTGTGTGTGTGTGTGTGTGCAGATGGATCTTAAAAAGTAGTTAAAAGAGTTATACTATTGATTTTTCTGTGTTCACTGAGAAGAAAGATTTGTGCTGGTATTGTTTGGACAATTAAATACAGAGGTCTTGTTCTCTGGGTGAATGGTTTGCGGACAACAATGAGCAGTTTATGTACTTTTGTTGCCCTCAATCGATATATTTTGAAATGTTGTTTTAGTTTATTCTTTCTTTTCCTCCTTGAAAGAAAATGGATTTGGGGGGAAAAGGAGAGAATAACTGTTTTTATTTGCTTTTGTCATTCTTAACATCTAGAATGTGTTCTAGCATAGAATAGACTCAGTAAACATTTGTGAAATGGATGGACTAACTGGATAGTTTCCTGATCTCCACAGCCGTCTGTGTTGCTATGAATGTAAACAGAAAAAGGATAAAAGGTGATGACCTACAATTTATTAAATATTAATTAAAACAGCAGATACAAATGCAATATTATCCTGCAAAAGAGTGGTGTTTCACATTTTAACTAAAAATAGAAATATCAGCTTACCAAAATCTCTAAAATTTAAAATTATTTCTGTCAAGCCTAAGAATACGACTGTAGGGCTGGGGATTTAGCTCAGCAGCATGATGCCTGCCTGGCAACTGTGAGACATCCTGAGTTCAATTCCCGGTAACAAAGCAAGAAAACTAAACAGCAACAACAACAAAGAATAGGAGTGTATCACATTAAAAGAATACTAAAGCTCTTCAGTGTTCTGAATAAAATCATTTGTACTTCAAAATGCAAAATACTGCACAAAAATATCTCTTATAACACTGATTATAAAAACAAAAACAATAGCCTAAATACTTATCAAGATAGGACCAGTTAAATAAAATATTTTATGTCTCTTACAAGAATAAATGTGGATGTTTAAATATACTTGATTCTCAATAAATTTCCAGGAACCTTTTCAGATGTTAATAATATCTGCCTCTCAAGTGTGATACCAGGCGTGATGTAACATTTTCACTAATCTTTTTTACCTTTAAGTATTCACTTCGAAAGTACACTTATTTCTTATGATTAAAAACTAGGTTACATTGAATAAATAAAATATGCATAGGCTTTGACACAGCAATTTCGTTTCTAGTAATTTATCCTAAAGAAATGATTAAGGATGTGCATAATGATTTATGCATATAATGTTCAATGCAGCATTGTTTATTACAATAAAAAATGGAAAATAGCCAATCTTGCAGTATAGGAGTATGGTAAAATAAATTACCATACATCCATTTTATGAATACCATGTACTCATTAAAATGGTTCTATGACTGTGTTCTCCAAAATAATAAAACCTTTATTAATGAGTTTGAAAATGGGAATGGAGGGTTACAAAATAATATGTATTTTAGGTTCACATTTTGGTTAAGTATATGCACATTTTTACAGATGGCTGTATGTCAAACACTGAACTTATTTTTTATTTAGTTGGTTTATTGATTTTTTAATGTTTTTTGTGTATTTATGATTTTTATAAAATTTTCCATAATAATGTACATTACTTTTAGAGACAAAATATGTTACAAAAGTTAACATATTTATAAGTATAAGCAATTTTATTTCATGAGATCATAAAAGGCCCATCAGTTTTAATGTAAAGCTTGCAAATATGTTTAAATGCATATTTTTATTAGTAATACCAGAAAAGGTAATCTGAGCCTTAAAACACAAAGAATAAATCCAATCAAACATCTGACAAGGTAAAGATAGATAAAAACCAAAATCACTGGGAAGGGAAGCACCTAATTTCAAATGGTATAATACTGATTTTGTGAAAATACTACTTTCTTAATGTTTTGTTAATTCCTTTGACATAAAATAAAATTAAACACAATGATTACAATTTGCCGAATGACAACTGTGGAATTTTTATGTAATCTGTGTATCACTTCAATATTTAACTTTCAAAACATATACTTTGGGAGAGATTTGAGGATATTGATTTGTAATATCTTAGACAAAATAAAAACTTGCTCAAATGTATGTGTCTACTGAAATGTACTCCTGGAATCCAAAACACATTCTGGTGAACTCCGGACTCCATATGCTGTCTACCATCTTCCCAGCCAGCCTAGATATTTTACTGCTTATGTTAAACAGACCTGATATTCAGCTGTGCTCTGAACTTTGGGCTACTTGAAAGAATGAGGAAAATATTGAATGTGTGTACTAGCAAAGTGCCTGGCACTGTGGAACACTCAGTTGTAGAAAAAATGGAGTTAGAGGAAGGACAAGTAGAAAGGAGTTTAGGCAAAACCTCTCCTATTTAAAGATTGGCTAACTTCAGTTCTTCTTAGAATAATGTGCTTTACTTCCCTTCTTTCAGGTGGCAAATGCTGGGAATGACAGGACCTATTTTGGGTAAATCAATTACTATTAAATGTCAACCCTCTTTTGGTTACATAATGGTAAAAGAACTAAAAAGGGTATATTGTAGGGACACCCTGTTTCGCGGCTCACAGTAATCTGATAGACATCTGAAGGAATCTGATGACTACATGAGCAACACCTTGACAACAAAGAAGAAGAGATGGCCGGATTCACAATGTTAGAATCCATGCTGTGCTGCTATGAGGAAGCAGCTGGACTTTCAGTCAGCAGGAGGAACGTCATGTGAGGTTCAGAGGTTGCATGAATGGGCTGTAGGAGTCTATGTCAGGAGGCCAGAGTAACTCATCTTGTCATCGGAAGCAGACAAAAATGAAGACAGAACTTCCTGGCAGATGAGTTTATTCACCAGCTGAATCTTTAGTGTAAAGCCCCTCCCATGGAAAAAAATTGAAGCCATCAAAATTGTGACATAACTGTCCAAGGTCTTGATACCAAGAAATATGAGAACATAAGCCAGAATACTTTCCCTTAACAACATAAAATATCATACATACATAGAATTTTTTTTAGTTTTTAATAAAAATGTTAAAGCTATTGAAATTTTCTCATAATCACATGGTCTCCACCCTACTCAAGTTTAGAAAATTACCATATGTTTTGCAAATTTAAAATTTCACAAGTTTGTTATCCCTTAGACTTCCCAGTGGACTTTTTATCCCTAATAATGGTGACTATTTGAAATTGTTGATGAAAAATAACATCAGTTATCTCCTGTTTTACAAATGCAATTATTCGGTTCTTGATTTTAACCAAGGGGTTCACCAAATTTCCTTCTATTATTTCTTCCCCTCTGCTTTTGTTCATTTTTTTTCCTTCTCTGAACCAGATTTTCTGGGAAAGATCAAAAAAGAATTATTACTATCCTTGTCTTGAGAGGAGAAAACAACAGTGCATGAGCAATGATGACTCTGTACATATTTATATATAGGAAAAAGCAGTTCATATGTGCTTAAGTATTATGAACTATTAGCTATGAATGACCAATACTGAAAATCACCTTTAAGAAGCAGTACTAGGAGAGATGTGTGTATTTTGGATGTAAGGGGATTAAAAACATGGGATCTGATGAACTCACCAAAACTCAAGTACAGATGATAGGAAAGTCAGCAGTTAGAGCTTTGGAAATCTAGCAAGAAAGATTGCACATGAGTAGCCAATAAAATAGGAAAGGAAGAAAAAGAGGAGGTCAAGCGTTTCAGGAAAGAGAAGGTCAAGCGTTTCAGGAAGGAGACAGTGATTAAGTTAAATCTTTTGTGGTGATGGAAGCAAGATAAAGAATAAGAATTGATCATGAGATTTAACCATGCAGAGAATATTGATAAGTGTGACTAAATATTTTCCTTGGGGAAAAAAAAACCACAAAGCACAAATTGGAAGGTTCGAGCAAAAATAGACGAGGCAAGACTAGAAAGTATTTTTGTAATATTTGCTGTTAATTGTAGTAGGTAATTCAAATCCAATTCAAATTGGAGATAAGCATGTTATCAAACACAGGTTGTATTCAAATGAAACAACAGCATCTGTCTAGCAGTGATTCGGTAGACAGGAAGATCTGAAATCAGCTGAGAAGTGAGGGGCATCACTGGACTTTAGTAGACTGGAGATCAAGGCCTAACACACGAGTGTAGACATTGGTCTTAACACGAGCATTTATAGCTCATCTAAAACATCAAAGGAGATAAGAGAGAAGAGGCAGACAGTATGGGCATAGATTTCCCATATGAGTAGTTCTCTTTTCACGGTTTCTATTTTTTCAGGGAGTTACAAATTAAGATCTGTGAGAACAATAGAGACAGTGAAAGAAGACCTGGAAAAGTGGAAAGAATCGAGGAGAAAGAGGATATGAAATATTTAGGAGAGTAAAAATGTAAAGTGACTTGAGAAATACATAGTGATGGCTAAGCAGCTTTAGGGGCCTCTGGAGCCAAATCCTTATGAGACAAGTATGTATGCTGTGTGCACCAGGGTAAGCACAGAGCAAGAGAGGTTGTACTTAACCAAGACTGTGGTTTAGGCATGAGAGTAAGACCAAGTAAAAGAGGGACAAGGGAATGGACAATGTATGTGGGCATTGTATGGAGTAATTATTGTGACTGACCATGGTGCTAAAACTGAGTTAGCAGGAAAGGGTACAACAATAAGAAACGGAGGAATATAATATAAACATGTATCAAAGGCTTTCTTAAGGGTTTTGGATTGTATGAAATGGTTGATTAGAGATTGAACTGAAAAAGCAGAGTAGTTGTCATGTAGTAATCAGAAAATATATGTGAGTTTATTGAAAATTGGAGATAATAATAAAACAATGTTTATATTTCTCTCACTGGATCAATCTAGCCTCAAAACAGTCTTGCTTTTCATAATACTTGTATCTGAGAGTTTTTTTTTTACATCAGAAAATAGTTCCTTTTGTCAAATTTCTGAATACAGTATTTTGAGAGCAGAAATCTTATAAAATAACCTGAGAAGATCCAAATGCTTAAGATACACCATCATATGTTTGTAAATATGTAAACAAGCAAACAACCAACCAAAACATTGAAGTATTTTTCTTTATCTGAGGCTGTTTGTGTGCAGTCAAAGTAAGGCTTTCCTCTACATGTAAATTTACATTTTGGTAATCTGACATTTAAATGAAATTTAAATTTTCCTTTATTACTGAATTGTGATTAAAATAGCGAATTCAGTTACTTTATGGCACTGTGCATTACATTGTTTTCCTTTGAATTTGTAGACTTTCTTCTGTTCTTTCCACTTACTCTGTGTCCAACAAAAAAGTTTAGTACAAGTACTAAAACTCAAAACCTGGAATCACTTTAAATAAACCAGATATACTATAGTACTATATAATTTTTCAGGATCGATAGAATCACACAATTGCATCCTCTCTTACAGATTTCTGGATCTTCTATCTATTGCAATAAGTTGATTAATACTGAAAAATCATAGTGAGGAAATGATAAGATTTGTTAGTTCCTATGTCATAAACTGTAAAAACAACAAATGACAGTGTAAAAAAATAGCATATTTTAATGCATGTTTATTGACCAGTCTACAGAGCATTATCTACAAAGTATGAAGGCTTTGAAGTCATAAGAGAAGCAAAGCACAAATCAATATCTATTAATACAGAAGGAAATTATGTTCACTAAGTAGAAGTAGGAAGATTGTGGAAAGTTTCCTTAAAGGAAAGAACTTAGACAACCACCAATATTCTGAGGAAGCCTGGGGCAGAAGGGAGGTAGGATGCAGTTTCTTGGACATAGGCTGTGTTTGGGATTGGTGATGAGATATTCACTTCAGTAGGAGCACAATCAAACTGGATATATATATATATATATATATATTTCTGTATTTCTCAGTGTCATCCAGAAAACACTAAGGATCTCTGAGATTTTCTGAGTCTCTACAAGGAAAAACAATTTTTGTAATAGTATGTCCTTTGTTTCAATTTCATTCTTTCATGTGAATACAGTTGGGTTTTCTAAAAGATATGTGATGTGTGATATCTCAGCTAATGGAATGCACAACAAATATAGAGCAATGACTGCTGTCTCAAATCTAGACATTAAAGAGTTTTGTAAAATAATTGTAGAACAATGTGATTCTCCTCACTTTTGAGAAATGTTTTTATAAAATCATTTTGTTTACATGGAAATGTTTCAATGTATCAAAACTATTTAAAATTTTTGTTTTTAATACTTAATATGACAAACATATGTGTAATTTATGGTGACAAAAGCACTTTGGAATTTTAATTTCAAAGTGAATAAAAAGGTTCCAATACCAAAGTTTGAGATACACTGGGAGTCACTGAAGCTGGAAATTGACCACACCTGTGGGGGTCGGACAGCTGTTTAGAGAAGGAACACTGACTGGGGCAAGCCACGGAAACAAATGACTCCAGGCCCCAAAACATCAGGTCCTTAGGTTGCCATGCATTCAGATTAGTAGGCAGTGGGGTGTCATGTGACATTAAGTTGCTAAATGTATAAATAAACACTGCTAGAGTGCGAGGGCAGTTCCTTTCCTCCCATTAGGAAAGACAGGGCTCCACCTGACCTCCTCTTTTGTCTCTTTTCTTTATTTTCCCATCCTCTTGCAGTCCTGCCCCCAAGAACATTAAGAGCTGCATCAGTCGTGGCAGAGACATACTGCTATAGACTAGTTAATTTGAGCTTTCTACCTACAAAAACGATTGCAGGAAGGGAAAGTGGTCACAGGAATTGATGGAAAATGAGGGGCCATGGTTAAAGTTTGTGATTGGCCATATTTATCTGCCATTTTTCACTAAAAGAAACTGTCTTGAGCCTTCATTATTTCATTATCTAGCTTCTGTAATTGATAATTGAGTTTCCTTCTATGCTACAAATCACTTGGCTTTTTTTGTTTGTTTGTTTGTGTGTTTGTTTGTTTGTTTGTTTGTTTTGTACACGAGGATCAAACTCAGCCTCACACTTGCCAGGCCAGCACTTACACTGCTGAGCTAACTCCCCAGCTAGCACTTGGCCTTTAAATCAGGTATTTCTTGCATCTTCCTATAGCACCACTTGGCGCCCCTCTTTGTCATGGTTACCAGTGCCACTGTGTCTCCGGGTCCTCTACAGGCTTCCCTGGCTCCACCCTGGCAGCCTGACCCTGGACGGGGGCCTGCATGACCTGCACCACTCTTTCTCCTGGGCTCCTCTGTACCATGGAGTGGGGGGCACTGGGAACTGACTCTGCTCTCAAATATGTGCCCCATGCAGAAATGTACAGCACTACCACTGGTCAATGAAACATGAAGGTCAAAAGCTGCCACCTTTTTAGAGCTGAATGGGAAGTCCTGAGGCTCAATTCATGAAGCTTCTCCCAACTGCCGAGGGATCAGGGTGGGCAGCTTCGCAGCCTCTCCAGGTTTGATTTTGCCTCTTTCCTGGTTACACCCTTCTCAGCCCTTCACTTCTGCTTCCCAAGGTCATCTTTATGAACAAAATTCTGCAGACGACCTATTGCTTCAGTCTTTGCTTTGTAGGAAACCCATGCTAAGAGCATATTCACCAGACTCTTTCCCTAGAAATTAAGATAGTCTCCTGTTATACTGGTGTAAATCAATGTTTCTTTTTAGTGAAAACTAAGTCAGTGCTATGGAAGGATATATTTGTAGAGTTAGAGACACAAATAGGAAACACATCTCTGGCAAAGAAATGCTCCCGTATACATTTTGCTTCAATGTTTTAAATGAAGAACAAATACTATTTTAACAATAGACTAGTAAGGATAAAAAATAAATTAACTCATTGAGAGAAGCCTCTAAAATCAGATATTACTACAGCTACAACGCTAATGTATAATGATGTACTCAATCAGAAATATAAAATATTTTCAACTTGTAAGATGTTTCTTCAAGTGAGCCAGGAAAGGAAGACAAGTGCCACATACTCTCACTCATAGATGGTATCTGAAAATGTTGATCTCCCAAAAGTTTAGACCAGAATGATGGTAACCAGAAGTTAGGGAGATTGTTCTTCATATTAAGTCTGAAGAATAATGATCAAGAATATAATTTAACATTTTCAGAGTGTCTTAAAATTTTGGAAACCTTTCCTAAATCTAGCAGAAACATTTCTACTGTGCACTCCATTTCATTCCATCCCCATTAGTACCTTGTAGTGACCTACACTGATCATGGTTAACTTCTTTCCACCGGGAGAAAACATTAGGATTACTTTTCAGGGTTCATTCCACAAATGTGTGTGCTGAGCATACTTAGAAGAAATAAACCTGTCCTGGTTGTTATTAATATGTGACAGACTATGACCCTCTTATTTAGTACATCCTGGCTTAGTAATTATTAAATAACTGTAGAAGGAAGTTTGATGCCCTCTAAGTAACTTACCTCATCCATATTTTTGGCCTTGTGCTCAACACTGACATAATATTAAATATAGTCTCCATTTCCCTAAGAATTGTTATTCCAGTTACTCGTCTACTTATTCACTACATATAAATCTGACTGCATAATGTGTGAAATATGCAATTATGTGAAACATAATAGAAAATTACCCTCAAATTTGTCATTTCTAATTATCTTCATATGTCAAAGTTCCTTGAAATATTCTTCCTTTTAAGTATAGATTTTGTAGTTTCTCTGGTAAATTTCAAACCATGAGCAATACCTTAAATGATATCCCCTGTAAAAGCCTTTTTACTATGTCTTCCTCACTATCACAGGTAAATTTAAATACTTCTGGACTCATCTTTAACGTGGTAAATTTCACCATATTTTATTATGTATATGACTTACACACACTAATTGGTCACTTTAAGTACTTCAAGGGCAGATATCATGCCACATACACTTTTGCATTTTCAACAAGTAACAAATACTGTTAAATAAATAAACAAACAGAGTAAAGAATAGATCAAGCAATAAATGAAAGACTACATGAGTGAAAAAACAAATAAACAAGTAATTGAAACAAATAAATTTAATACTGTACCACAGTTAAAATTCTAGAAATACAATGGAAAAGTCAAAAGAAATTAAAGGTGTTTTTTTTTCTTTTTCTCCTCTAGTTCCCATTTCAGTCTTTAAATTGTTTCTGATTTAGTGGAAATGAAAAGCAATTTTTTTCTCCAAGCTAAATTTTTCTATTTTAATGTTCTTTCTGACTTTAATTAAATATCCTCCCAGAGCTTGTCTTTTGCCTTCTCTTTCTCCGAACTGAGGCAGTGAATGCTCAACTCACAGGCTTCATAAAGATTTCACAGTTCTATTTTTAATGCTCACAGTACAGTTGAAGACACACGTTACACTTTTTTAAGTCTTATTATTGTTAATTCCAACAGACTGTTACAGAAAAAGAATTGTTCTGATCAGAATTATGCTAATTAATTTTACATAATCAGAGATTTGCTATCACTGTGGCTTTGTGTACTTGGACCATGTGTCATTTTCTATGAGATAACAAATCTGTATCTTTATAGTTTTACACATTCAGCAGTAGTGAGCCCCATTGTAGATGCCAAGAATGTCGAGCTGCTAAGTGAACATGGGTCGGATAACAGAAAAATTGTAGTAGCTTGCTGCTCAGAGCTGGCATGAGACTCTGCTTGTCAATCTTTGCCACTAGTTTCTTCAGATAAAGTCAGCTATTTTGTGTATTCTTGCCCTGGCAGGAGGTCAGGTACTGACCATCACAGCTTTGGTCAAGTTTACTTTTTTACTAATTGGGCTGAAGAATTTGCCATTGGCTGTTTTTCTGGAATACTTCACTTTCCTAGAGCTTTTGAAATCATCAATCTTACATATCTATCACTTAGAGAGCCATGTTGACAGTTTTGATGGGCCATTATAGCAGTTCAAATTTCATTTTGGGAAGATTTCACTTGACATTTCAGATTTATTATGCTACCTTGAAAGCTAGAGCTCCATAAGGCTCTGTCTTTGATCTGAGGTCATCATTAGTTAGTGCAGTGCACCACAGCCTCCCCCGGTGTGAATGTTAACCTGGAAATCTTGTGAAGTACAATTCATTGTGGGCCTTTCTTCTTTAGTAATTATATTGGGCAGTTTGAGAACCATCTTTACATATAGAAATTCTTCCTATATAATTTAATTAATTATTAGGATGAATATTACTTAGAAATTTCAGTTACACTTAAATATAAATAAAAATTTATGATTAAAATGACACTTCTTTTTTATAAAAAATTGGAAAGAGGAAAAAGAATGCCAACTGAAAGATACTGGTTCACTTTTTCCTCTTTTGCTGCCACCAAAATAAAATAAATTCTGAATGTTGCATTAAATCAAGAGAGTGATTATAGTTATATAATATATATATATATATATATATATATATATATAACTATGAGATTTGATATCTCATAGAAAATGACACACGGTCCAAGTACACAAAGCCACAGTAATAGAAAATCTCTGATTAGGTAAAAAATATATTTTAATAAATACTACTACTGCTATATATACTATATATATTTTATATAATATATATTACGTATACTACATGTATTTTTATATAATAGTATATATATTTTCTTTTCTTTTTTTTTTGGTACTGGGGACTAAACTCACAACCTCATGCTTTCTAGGTAGGCACACTGCCACAGAGCTATATCCCTGGCCCCAATTAATACTATTATAAAAACGTTATTTATATGTTTAGTTTGCTTTCAGCAGAGCTTTTGTAAAGTACATATTTTGAAAAGAAAAGAAAAATGAGGCAAATGGACATTTTTATAATAATACTTACACAAATAGCACTTCCATAAAAAAAGCAAAAACTGTGCTTTAATATCTTGAAGAGACCAAAATGGTTCACAGAAAATTATTTATAAACTTGTAATGGCACAAGGTATTAAATATATCACGTGATATGAAAAATATATGCTATATATATAAACTTTAAGTCATTGTTATTAAGAAATAATTTTTCATGCTTGTTTGCTTTTAAGAGAAGTTACTGTGAATTGAGATATATTCTGGCATTCAGCAGTAATTGTTCTAAACTTTTTTTTGCATTTGTGAAACTGTAAACACTCAAAGAAAATATATTTAAATAAATAAGAACATGGTGATTTTGTTAACCACTAAGCAGATAGTTTTGGAGGCGATCACCAATGTTTTTCAGGGAAGAGATGTTGCTCCCTTAATACTTTTGTTTCATATAAACCCCATCAGAGAAACCCACAGGGAATCAACCAAAATCATTGGGTCCCCCTCACTCATCCAACCAGGTGCCTTAGATTAAACTTTGCTCATTATAGCACGAAATTCTCTACCCAGCAAGTATTTTCATGCACTGTTATTTGAGGACGCAATGTATAGGGAAGTGTGATCTACAACAGAGCATCCTTAAAAGTGTACATCCAGCTACTGTTTTCTATATGAATATGGAAGTTTCCCTCCAAATGACTCATTGCTCAGGGTGATGGACAGCTTTAGGAGTTCTCCCCAGTTCTCTTCTAATTTGACCTTGATGCTTTCTTCAATCTTTTATCCTCTGGTCACAGTTACTAAGGGTTAAACCTACCAGTTTCATTTACAATTTGGGCTGAAAGAATAGGAAGACACTTTCTTCAAACTGTCTGATTATTTTCTACAACATCACTGATTTTCTTAGGTTGGTCTCTTTCGGCTACTAGAAGTCTCTTTTATTTTCTTCCAGGACTCTGAAATCACAGATTACTTCTGGAGTTTCTTTTGTCTACTATCCAAACAACTGTTATTCAACTCACCAATCTAAAATGACACTTGATTCCCTTCAGAAGGCCAACTGATTTCCATCCATCGCAAATTAACCATTGCATGATATCCTCAGAGAGATCTATGTTACTCTATCTATCTATCTCACTGTATTACTTTAAGCTTGAGTCAAAACTTTCCTTGGCAACTTTGGACAGATTTTCACTATGAATTTTTAAATTTGTTTGTTTATATAGTCCTATCTTGGAGTGTGGATGTCTTTGAAGCTAAAAAATGACACAAAGCTGCAGTGAAAATGTAATGTGTCCAAGAATTTTCTCTTCTTGGTGTCCGGAAGGGTGCTATTTGGTTGAAGGCATTTCCAGCATGGTATGATAATGTTCACCAGTGAGAAGGACACTATTGACCTCTGTCCCAGCTCTTCTGGACTGAGAATATAGAAAAACCTTCAACACACACATTGGAAACGTGTATACAGACACATATGTTTATTAGCAGTGCACTGAAATAGACCTGTAGATGTGTAAAACAGTATTTTGTGGATATAAAGAAATATAAAAACCATAGATATATAAATTAATCTAGTTGTGTGTGTGTAATATCCTTCAATTTCACATAACTCAAAGGAATAGAAATGATAAGCAAATGGCAGATCCCTTTCTCTCTTTCTGTTCTCAAATACAATTTTATATGTGCTAATTAACTACTGGGGGACTACATTTTATTTCCTTTTGATCATGTGAGCTGAGAAGGAGATTTACAGAAATGCATTGATATTAACAGAATCCCATTACAGCAAAACAATATGTGTAACCACATGAGATTGCTATAAAAGGATTTTATTTCTATTGTTGTCAGGGACATTTTTGTAAATTCAGTTTTAAAGTGTAAAACTGGTTTTCAAAAATTTAGTCAATAAGGCATATTACACAATCTACCTACAGATATCATAATGATGATGCACATTTTTGTTTAACTTAACTGCAGGAGAAATCATACAATTTGATTATGTACAAAATTTAATGGAATGAGAATCTCCTAAGAGTACAAAGCTATATTCTGCTGAAACTTTTGAGTATTCTCTTTGTTTTCTCATGCAAAACTCTGTTGAAGACATGTCCTTCTTTATTAAGTAAATAAAATTTCTGACATTCTCATTAAATATTCCTTTTTCCCCTGTTAACTAACTAGTTCTTCTTCTTTGGTCACCAAGACAGGGAACATAAGTGAGGAGTGAGCCAGACTTCAGCTCTGAAGGACTTCACCTTCCTGACCTTATTGATGGCTAAGAAGTGCAGACACATCAACACACCAGAAACCTCCCTTGAGTTTTGTTCAGTTAGGAAGAAGACTTCTGTTTCCATTAGAAGAACTGGGGTAACAGTAATGGAAGCCTGAAGCTGCCACTGCCCACTGCCCAGACTTCTTTGCAGTACCATGGAAGGGAAAAGTTTGAGGAGGAAGCTGGCTGTGAGGAAAGCAGAAGAAATAATCAGTAAGTAAAAGAATAACCTCATAATGTTCAAACTCCCAAACTCTGTGGTGTCAGAATAACATTTATTCCTTGGGAAACCTTCCTCCCTCTGGCATTTCTATGAAATAAAATATTATCTTTTTGGTTTTGTAGTTGAGTAGAGGGTTTTTGTCTTTTGCTACTGAAAAATTTGTGACTAACACACATACCCACTTTCAGCATTTGACATATTGGACACAGAGGATGGTACAATTTATTTTGGAAGTGTTGACAGTGAACTTTTAAAAATATTCTCAAATTTCCTCCTTAGACACTGAAGGGGTATTTTATAAGTAAGTAAATGTCTTAGTTACTTTTCTTGTTGCTGGGACAAAATACCTAACACCCAAACTTAAAGGGGGAAAGTATATTTAGCTCAGACTTTGCAGAAATTTCAGTCCACAATTGACTGACTCCAAGGCAAGGTGGCTTGGCAATGAACAGCTAGCTCATGGCGGTAAAAGAAAACAAAAGCCACAAAAGGGTGAGACAAGATTTTTTTCTGTTCCTTACATTATATGCAGGTTACATGTCCCACAGTGGGTATTCTACTCACAAACTGAATCTAGCCAGAACTGGGCCAAACCAATCAGTGGACTGATTTACTAACCACATGCCTTTAATTCCAGCATCACACACTCTAGATTCAACCACCTCTGTAAAAGCATTATGACTACATGATTCTTTCAGGGGGACATCTATACAAAAGCCATAATAGTAAACAACAAGATGTACCGTTAAGCAAACTAAGTGTAGTGTTTCTTAGAAAAAAACACGAAAGTCTTCTTTTCTATTAAAATCCATCCTCAATTGTCATACCAAATTGGGTTGCTACCAGATTTCAATTCTAGATTTGAGCTGTTGACTCTATAGTCCACCTCTAGCCACCTCATTATAATTCTTGGCTTCTTATCACATATTTAGCCTCAAAAATGAACAAGGGTTGATGAATTAATATATGTGACTTCCTCCCAATTCTGAAATTGGTATAAATTTACTCCATAAATTACTGTAGTTATTTGGAATTCCTGCCATTGTAGATTTGTTTGAGTGTCACCTGATTATCAGAGCAACCACATATAACTGCCCTGGTTTAAATTTATGCTGGAGGTTGAGTGTTGTGTCCTGGAGGACTGTGAAAAATGTTAGGCGGGATTAAGGCACTCCCTCTCAGTCTCACTTTTAAACATGTGCTAGTGGTAAAATGTTCTTTGAAAAATGCAATTGATTATTTAAGGGAAAATATTTTTTATTTAAGGAAAAATATTACTGTAGCATATTTTAATTCAGAAAATCAAAGAAAATAATTTAAATCAGAAAATCAAAGAAAATAATTTTTCATCACTGAGTAGAAGGCAAATCATAGCTTGCAGCCCAAGAAAAAGGTGTAATTCATTAGGTACATAGCAGAAGTTTGAGAGATGCTCTGATTTCCAAATAAAAAGAAAATCTATTCCTTAGAATAGTGGTGTTCTTAAGACCCCACTCCTACCTACCAATGCTTGAGATTTTAACACCTGCTGAAAATGCTTCGAACTTCCAGTTTCTGCAGTATCTAGCTGAGGGCTTTCCTGGGCCGGTTGAACCTTCCTTTCCTGTGTTCAGGGAAGGCAGCCAAAGTGGGGCAGGATCAGTGTTCCCAATCCCAGCACATTCAAGCAGTGACTGGCAGAATGTGGTGTCTAAATACTCTAACTTCTTCAAACTTCAAGCGGAAAAAATATGAGGTATGTGTTGTGTATATTGTTTCACATAGCTCCTCAGAAAGACAAGTTTCCAATTTTCAACAGCTGTGCCTTGATCAACAATGTAAATTTTATCCTGATCTTCGCTATTTAAATTTGCCACTTCTGTGTTGCTGTTTCTGGAATTAGATCACAGCCAACCAACCAGCCACACCAAACCCTTGTCCCAGAGCCTGCTTCTTACAAATCCCAAAGTATGGTAACTACTGTTATCTTAGGTGCCATCCCATTTATCAGAGACTTAAAATGACCACAAAAATATTTGACATTTCTGACCCAGAGAGGTGAGAGCTAAGATTCTTCAGAAACTGGAGATTCCATTTCTTTTTTCTCGTAGTATAATAATATTTAAACTCTATTTTGATAAGGATTTATTTGCAGTTATTTTATGTAGTATTTATTTTTCTGGAACGTACTCAATTTATTTACCATTTTTTTAATAAATGTTGACCTGAATATAAAATTTAACTAATGACTTGATATACAAATTTAAGTTTCTAGTTAGTAGTTCAGCATTTTAATTCCTTTTTTTCTATTTTCACATATTTCAATATTGATATTAATGTGTAGTTTATTATATTTTATTTTCAGTAAAGATTTTTACATGCAATTGTTTTTAATAACAACTTTTCTGGAATACTCTGTATTTCATTCAAGTGTGAATTTCTTTTTATTCATTCTTCTTGGAATCCACTAAGACTTATGAATATAAGAAATCAAGACAACCGCAGAAAATGTTGAAGGATTATGTGTTTCATGTTCTCTGTTTTCTACTCTGCATATTTTCTTTCACATCAATTAGTAATATATTGTTCTATCTAATTCATTCTTTCATATCCATAAGAACACTTTCAGGGTTGGGGATTCAGCTAAGTGGCATAAGCACCCGCCTGGAAAGCACCAGGTAGAGAATTCCATCCCCAGAACTGAAGGAAAAAAAACTTTCAATTTATTGTATCTCTTTAATTCTCTCTGGTTTATTCTTTACATTTTATTGAGCTCTTGTTTCCAGTTTGCACTTTTTCAAAATATGTATCTAATCTGATTTAACTCTTCTATAACATCTTTCCACAGCTACTTTTTCAGTCTATTTAATAAATGCCATTTATGGGTATCTGCAGCTAGTTAATTGTGAATCTGTAACCAGTCACTAGGTTCTTGGATAGAACGTGTGGATTATTCCTATACAGGAACTATTCTCAGTGTAAGTATCAAATCTTCTGGATTGAATGATTTAGTTTAGAATGTAGCAAATAAAAACTCAAGTTTTTCTTTAGATAAATTTAGTTATATTTACAGCATTTATACTTAAAATGTATATATGACTTGTTTCTTATGAAGAAAAAAATTGATTTATTTAATCAAAAATTGAAGGAAATATTTTTAAATTAAGTTCTTCATAAGCTTACACATTTCATCAATTTGTCAATTTGCTGTCAGTTTGCATAGTGTTCTTCCTAGGAAATCCATCCTACACCTGAATACCATGAAAAAAGCTTGAGGCACCATACTTTCTGACTGCAAAAACGCATTGTAAAGCTGCATTTTACAGCTATGTAATAAAAACACTGCATGATACTAGCATAAAAACAGATATATAAATCAATGGAAAGAAACAGCCCCAAAATAAGTCCACATATTAATAACCACCTGATTTTTAGCAAAGGAAATGAAATCAGTGTCAAAAAGATACCTGCATTCCCATATTATTAAAGTGTTATTCACAATGACCAAGAAGTGCCAATCAATGAATTAATGGATAAAGAAAGTGCAATGCCAGATACATTATATATATATATATATATATATATATATATATATATATATATAATGATATATATGTATGACACTATATAAAGATATATGTATGATATATATATATATATATGGGGTGGTTCACATAATGTAATATTATCCAGCCATAAAAAAGAATGAAGTCCTGTCATTTCTAGTAAAATGAATGAAGCTGGAGGAAATTATGGTAAGTGAAATAAATCAAGCACAGAAAGACATCTGCTACATGGATTTCTTGTATATATGGAACCAAAACAGTGGTATTACAGAAGTAGATAATAGAATCATGGTTCTAAGGAAGTGAAGAGATGGAGTAAAAAGGAGATGGAGATATCAGTTATTGAGAACAAAGTTAGAGCTTGATAAGAGAAATAAGTTCTAAGTATTTGATTGCATGATAAGGTGACTATAAGCAGCAGTATTGTTCTGCAAGTCGCAAAATACAAGTAGAGGGAATTCTGATTTTTATCACAAAAATGTAAACGACTGAATTATCACTTTGATAAATATAACTTGGTCATTACATAACACATACATATAAGGATATAATATACATACCCCATAAATATATAATTTTATGCATTAGAGATAAAACACAAAATCTACACATTTACCTTTAATTTTTTTAAATTGACATACTTGATATGTGATTTAAGCATACGGTGAAAGTTTACATTGTGAGAATTATTACATTGAAAGACACATGGCCATTAATCCCTCTCAAAACACATTCTCTTGCTTCAACCACACTATTCTTCTTGTTACTTTCCGAAGCAGTAGTGAGACTCTTCTTCATAAGTGTCTTCAGCAGGTGTGATCAGAATTCAGTCAATGTGCTGAATGATTTCAATTCAAATGAAGGGTCATAAAACATTTGATGTGTCTTGTCTTGCCTTCTTCACTGTGTGTCATTTTCATGGGGCTTCTATCTCTTCCCCAAAGTCAAAATTACCCTGATAAGTCCGTGTTTTGAATCAATTCAGAACATCCAGGCTGCCACACTGTGCAACTAAAGACACTCAAGAAAGGGGGCTGCTGAAACTGCTTCAGAAAGCGCCGAGCACAGTAGGATAAGTGCATTCAAAATGGGGGTAAATATTTTGAGGTATATTAATGATACTGAGTCTTTTACTGCCATGTTTTTTAAAAATTAACTGTATTTTTATGCATCTATTGGTATATCAATTGATAGAGTCTATCTTAAATATAATAAATTTACTACATTTACCATTAAAAAAAAACCACTGAGCAAGATCATTAATTCCAAGAATAGTCTTTTTAGGTACTTTCAGAATGATGAAGAAGTATTTTTTGTTTGTTTGTTTGTTTACTTATTTATTTATTGGTACTGGGGACTAAACTCATGACCTCACATTTGCCAAGAAGGCACTTACACTGCTGAGCTAAACCCCCTGGCTTCTGTTTGTTTGTTTGTTTCTTTCTTTCTTTTTTTTTTTTTTTTTTTTTTTTTTTTTTTTTTTTTTTTTTTTTTTTTTTTTTTTTAATCAGGTATCAAACTCATGACCTCACACTTACCAGGCAGGTGCTTACACCACTGAGCTAAATCCCCAGCCTTTCTGTTTGTTTCTTAATCATATTTCAAAACTTTTCACCATTTTACAGTTTCAGAACGGTAGGAAAAATTTATGATTGAATGAATATTCATGTAAATACACTAAAAATACACTAAATACACTAAAAAAGTGCTCACAACATGACCATAATTTGATTTTAATTACAACTTTCATTTGTTTTGTTTTGAAGATAAAAAAGAGATTAATAGTATAACTGTCTATCATGAACACATATATGTCTTTTTTTTCAGTAATAGACAAAACAAAATATGTTGAGCATATGAGCACCACAAACACCCTTTCTACATGAATGTTTCTTCCCAGGTAAGCAGACAAGCAAAGGCATGTTTATAGGATGGTAATATTACCTCTCTAGTTAGCTACCACAGCAGTTGAAAAGTGTCTTGTACACGTGTTGGTTCTGTTTGTTTGCAACTTGCTTTCAAAAAGTATGACTATTTTTTATTACTATTAAAATTAATGCTTAAAATTTTTAAACTTCAGTGTTAATACTTGGATAGCCAAGTTTTGTTTTCTTCTCTCTCACCTGAAATAAGTGAATTTCACACAGAAAATGAGTTTTCATACTGCCCACATAAAATTGAGTAGTTTTATTTACCAGAGAGGTCATTATTTAAATAAATAAATAAATAAATAATAATAAATTTAAAATATATGTTTTAAATTGTCATATGAATTGTGAAATTTTCATACAACAACTTGCAAAACATGCATAACAATACAGACATTGTCACTCACCATAAATGGTTACTGATTTAATAAATCTAATCTAAAGTCATCGTTGATTCCTGCTTCATAGTTTCTCTTGCTGCTTTTACTAAATCATTCCAGTCTCAAAATTTTGTTCTGATTCCAAACAAATTTACCTTTTTTGTTTTAATACTATTTTAACCATTTATATTTAAGGCTGTTTTATGGTATTTGTGTCCATATTTTACTATCTTCATTTTTCAGTGAGTAGTTTTGGGGATTCAACAAAGTAAAATTCTAGTTATATTAAGAATGTAAATTTATTCAAAACATATGCACGTTTTGACAGTGGAACTAGTCTACTGGTCAGCTAAAAGCAATTTTATTTATCTTTTTTTTTCTTAGAAAGTAGAGATGCTGTATATATTTTTCAAATAAACTGCATCCTGTAACTTCATTAAAAAAACTGATGGAAGGTCTTCAAATGCTTATGCCAAGCAGAAGCCTGTCTGCTACCTGTGGTTATACATAAATTCAAACTGAAGCTGGATCCAGCATTCTGAAACTAAGTTTCTATTACTTGAATTCTAGCAAAATATAAGGTTTCATAGCCTCAACTCATATAGTGTCTGCCTTGTCCAAATCCAGAATAATTATACTGATAGAGGCCATGCTGGAAATGATATTCAAACTGACCCCCTGGCAGTTAAGTCTGACCTCCCCTTCCACAAGGGAATACAAAGTAAGAGATTTTTGATTAGTGTGTAAGGTCTTTATCATTGCTGCAGAAAACAAAACTCTGACTGAGCTGATATTTTGCATTCTCCTTCACTGAGATCTACATGACATGCTTGTTGCTAGGTTTTGTATATATAAATATTGTCAAATTGTGAAAAAAAATGGCTGAAGGTGTGCTTTGTGTGAAAGGTGAGCAATAAAGTATCCATACATTTTAAAAAGAATAAATTAAACAAATAACTTTAATAAAATGAAATTATTTTTGTCACGCCAAATTACTCCATATGAATGTTAGCCTACAACCAAAAGTCTAACACAATACTTATAGTACATTATCCAAAACTTCTTAACGAATATAATAGAAATTTTGTGCAAATAAGTTAATCTCAAATTTCAAATGTACAAAATATATCTGAACAAAATTTTTCATATTTTCAAATCCATAGAAAATTGTCAAATTCTCATTATTTAAATGATTGTTTTCCCAGAAATATACCTCAGGAGGTTGACTCTAGACAGCGTGAAGTCATTCTTTTGAGGAGAGGCATAACTTTCATAAGCAAAAAGTAGTCCAAACAATATGTAAAGCATGCAGATTATAAACAATTTTACATCTGTAAAAGCAGATAAAATGTTAATGTAGAAAAATATATGCAGAAAAAAATGGTAAAGAGACACTTGAAGCAAAACCACTTTGGTATGAGAACCTGAAGTCTCCACTTCCAACCAATAGCATTTCTATGACCTTTCCATTTCAGCACCTATTACTACTAGGCTACTGAAACAAAAAAGTAGTAATCACATCTGTGCAACTCGACACAATACCCAGTAATCTGTCACACTTGATTTACTAGATTACTGATGGTAACAGACTCACATGAAGCACTCTTCGTTCAGTGTCCGTGACAGCGCATTTCCATCCTTCCGATGCCCAAATCTGCAACTGAGTCCCACACTCAGAAAGTCAACTAGCTACTTACCAGTACTTAGAATTTTCATTCATTGTAACTATCTGGATGCTAAAGTTGTGGTTAATATGCGTATACTTTACTCTCCTTCCTTATCTCAGTTAAAGGTACTATTAATGATTCTGTTACACAAGTCTTTTTTCTTCATCCATAATTAAAACCTTTGTCATTACCAACTTTGAAATAGGTCCAAAAATTTATTTCTGTTGTCACCACTCAAGACCAACTCACCATTAACTGTCAATTAGGCTGCTTCAAAAGATTCTCAGCTTCTTTGTTAAACCCATTCTTTACATTAGAAACCAAATTCATGCATGTAGCTCTATAAAGACCTAAAAGAAGTTATATGACTGCAGGCAAATCCATAGCACAAGCTCTTATACCACTAGACCCTCTGCTCACTAGGCTTTAGGCATATTTCCTTTCCATTTATTACTACAGTATGGTAAAATTGGTTCCATCTGGGTGATTTTGCACTTTTTCTTTTAGAACAAATGACCTACTGATTGTCACATACTGTTACCTTTTGAATTCTTTGAATCTTAGCTACAAAGTTATCTACTTATTGAAACACTCCCCCAGTTATTTAAATTATCACTCTGGCATTCTTTAACATGTTTACCTGTCTTAAATTCTTCACCACAGTTTTTCTTATCCAAAATTAAGTTTTATATATCCAACTATATTTTTTTTCTACTAGGAGGAAAGTTTTATAAATGCAGAAAGTTTTATTTGTCATTATACCACCAGTGCCCAGAAAATCATCAATAAATAATAAATATTTGTTGCATAAATGTTAAGTAATTCATAATTTGAAATGTAGTGAATAACATGGAGAATTAACCACAGCTCAAATTGGGAGACTTAATGACTAATTAAATAGTGATGATATTAATGATGATACCAACTTGGACAGCAGATGAAATTTATAAAGGCACCCTGGGTTGGCTGAATAAGAGGTATCAAGATTAAGTACTGATTTTCAAGGGGAGAAGCATAATGGAAAGATAGGGGCGAGAAACACAGAACTGAAATTACTGGCATGCAATTATAACCGAGGTGGATGAGCTCACTAAGATGAGTAACACAGAAGAGAGTGACAAACGCTGAATGTCAAGCATTGGGAAATGTACAGAGTTGGGAAAGGAGAGGGGATTGTGAGCCAGAGTAGAAAAGTGAACTCAAATTCACATCCTCACCAAGTATAAGGTGAAGAGACTCCTTAAAAGGAACAAAGGCTAGCAGCACAAAGAGCAATGAGTGCACGGCAACTACTGCAGCAGATGAAAACCGAGGAATGTGAACTGGACCGAATCAGGGATATTGAGGGTGAAAGCAAGATGAAACAGTGGACACAGTGAATACAGAACAGTCTCTCATAGCATGACACTACTTGGTAGGAAAGAGTGTGGAAGAACAATTTGACTATATCTTTACCATAAGAGCAACTTAAACATGCTTGGATATCAAGGAAATAAAATCCAAGAAATTGGAGAATTAATGTTGAAAGCCAGGATGTTGACAAAATAGGTACCAATAACATGACAATGAAGTGACTGAGGTTACGGTCTCAAAATAGTGGGGATTTATTACCTAACTATCTTGTAAATAGTGCAGGCAGATAAGTAAGCAACATGCTTTACAGACGGAAGCACTGTGAAGACCAGACTAGAGCAGAATGCTTAACATGGCAGCAGAAGCTACGTATCACTAATGAACTCTGCTTGGCAAAGTCACCAGATATTGCTCATTGGGAACTAACTTTTTAACTGTGTTGCAATTATCTGTTCACTCATTCTCTCTCTATTGCCCATACCTGTCCAATTTGAAAGGAAAAGTTAGCTGGCAGAAAATTACAAAACTGAAGGCTTTACAGTTCACTTTTGATCTATAGCAATACAATGCCACATGACCAAGACTGCAATGATGTTAGCACTTCCTTTTTATTGCAAGTATGTCCTCATTTTGGATGATAAACGTTATGATCCATAGTCACCCTATATGAAATTTTTAACAGTAATATTTATGTCATTTTAACAATGACTTGATGAATACTCAGCAATTCATAACAAAAAAGCAAATGGACAACAGAATCTGCCCACATGGTGGACTTGTGAGTTTTACTACCATGGAATAAAGTGCTGTCTACCGGTGCTGAGTAGTAGTCTCTGGACACTGCTCCACACATGTGTTATCTTGTTTAATTCTGACAGTAAGACTAGATGAGAAAATTTTATGCTTCTCATTTAGTGGACAAATGAGGAGACTGAGAAATTAATGAACTTGACTAAGGTAATAGCAGCAAATAGTGGAACTGAGTATCCAAAGCAGACAATTTGTAAGATTTTAAGGTATTCATGAGTGCAGACGTAAAATGACTATGATGTGATATAAGAGATAAATGAAACCAGCGGGAGACTTTAAACTAGGATGAGAAGAAAAAGACAAGAGTGAGACCCAAGGGTAAAACATTTGCTCAATAGATGGAAGGGGCTGATTGAGTGGGCAGATGAAAGGCTGTGGTGAGAAGAAGGGACTTCAAAGTTTTAAGCTATGTTCCTAAAAACCATGATGAATACTGAAGCTCAGGGAAGTAGCCATGTTTGTGAGTGCCGGGCACACATTAGGAAAGCTAATAAATGTGTTGGAAATTTAAAAACTCAAGAATTTATGGGCCATGAGTTACATGGGAAAGTATTTACATAGTATTGTCAAACATTGTGATTAACTTTTCTCCCCTTTAATACCAATTCACCTTTTGCTTTTGTGCTCACTCACTCATCTTTCATTCATTACCTCTAGGAGTTGCAGTATCTAGGCAATAATACTATTTTATATTTTCTAGTCCTCTGATATATTTTGTTTAGTAAAAATAAGTTTATTGTTTCTATGTGGCTTCTAAGTTTGATAATAACTTCATATTTCATAGCAGACATAGGGAGATGCCTAGTAGCAAACCCATTCATTTTTGCAAAAAGAAATCTTTGGAAATTTCTCTTTATGATCGCAGGTCAAATCACTCACATCTACTTTTGAGTACTTGTCCTGAAGAATTTCAATGGGTTCAAAGAAAATTTCTCTCTCTTTCCTCTCTTCTCTCTCTCTCTCTCTCTCTTTTGCTCTCTCTCAATCTCTGTCTTTTCAACACCCAGGCCCTGAGCATGCTAAGCAAGCATTCTACCTCTGAGCTACATTGATAACTTCTTCTATTTAAAGAATATAAAATGAATAAACATAAGAAAAATTCCCTATCATAATTGATTATATAACTGTTACAAAACAAGTTGTGTTCATTACAAAATCATAGTTGAAAAGGATATAAATATCCTAACCAATTCTTTTGTATACTCATTAATGTAAAAATGATGGAATTATAACTTGATAAAGTGTTGATGTATGCAAATATACAAAGTAGAATGTATCCAGAAACATTCAAAGAAAACTGGAGTGAGGAAAAAACAAAGTTGTGTGGGAGATTATTGATAGGTATTTTCCTTTAATATTTTGTATCAAGAAACCATGCTGGGAGGAGTATCTCAAGAAGTCAATTTGCCCTTCTGGTAAGCCCCACAAACTATGCAGGGCCCAGGAAGAGAGAAGCCAGCTCACCCTCCCTATAAATCAGCAAAAGCCATGCTGGGTCTGGAAGGATCACATCAAGAAGCCAGTTCACCTTTCTGGTAAGCTACGCAAGTCAGTCCCAGGAAGAGAGAAACCAGTTCACCCTTCCTGCGAGCCAACTGGCATGCTGGCTGAGAAGAACTGTCTGCCCTCTTCCACTGATTCAGAGGTACAAAAACAACTAAATGTTTATGTTGTTTGATTGACTTTGCAGGCCTTAGGCTGATAGTCTGAGCATCCATTAGGATAACAGTATGCAATATAGCTAATATGGGGATTTCATTCTGTCTTGTTTTTGGAATCCAATATTGTTTTCACTGCTTTGTTTTGATTGGCTTTACTCTTTTTTTGTTTGGTTGGATTTTATTCTCTTTAAGATAAAAGATAAATGTTTTATATCAAATATTATAATAAAATTATAATACCAGTAATATGTGTATTAACATTTAAAAGAATGTAAAAAAGATAAATGATGCTTTTAAGAAATAATCTTCCAAACAAATGAAATAATCTGTAGGCAATGGTTTAGTCCATATTGTTTTGAATACATATAAATATTATGTACACACACACACACACACACACACACACTGTGGAAATTCCTCTGGTTCTAACACCATTCATTGAAAAAAAATTTAGAAATGTAATATTAGATATGTAATAAATGTAGCTTTTTTGATGATATTAAATAGCTGTTAAAATATTTCATATGATTTTGTGTAATTATCAATCAAAATATTAGAAGTGTTTAAATTTTTTATGAATACAAAAATAGATTAGTATATTCATTAGTTCAAGATAAATTTTCTATAGTAGACGAGACCCCAAAATCTATGATTCCTGAAATAAAAAATAATTCTCCACTGACTTAATTATATAATAAGAGAAAACGTGCTTTGCTTTTATCCAAAAACTGTTTATTTCTATCAGATATGATTCAGTAGAAACAGATTTTATAACACAAAAAGGAAATTCATTTGATCAAGTGATATTGTTCTTTCCTTCGTTTGTTCCAATAATTATTACATTTTTGCAACAAAGGAAAAATTATCAAGACTAGCCTTAAAAGATTTTTCTCATGTTAAACCAGGAAGGATTGCATTTACAAATAAAGTGAAACAACTTTATTTGGATTTATGAGAGAAACAGTAAAAAACCCTTATTGCCAATAAGTAACAGCCTGGTAAGGAAGCAGCACTTTGGATTTAGAAGGATTAGAAAAGAATTTTTGACTATTTTCTTTTCACTTTCCTTAAGGACAAGTAGGAAACATCATTATCTGCCAATAATAGATGGCAGTGGATGAAAACATTCCACTAGTTATTAACTCACTCTGCCAAACCTTTCAATTAGATTCATCAATGTACCATGCTTACACTGTTAGCCTATCAAAATAAATTCCTCTTGTACTTAACTCTGTTTCAGTAATCAAAGACCCTAATTCTTGCAGTTTAGATATATTGATAAAACAACTAAAGTCACTTAAGACAGATCAGAAAATACTGAAAGTCAGTATTAAGATTCAGCAAATACCAATGAGCGACCTTATACTTCCCTAACCCTTCTGCCCTTAAATATCTCTACTTCTGCAAGTTGAAAATTTCCTTGTTTTCATGGGGTTTTTTCTAGATAGCAAAACAGTCCAGAAACTGTCAGTTTACTGTAGTTTGGGGGATGCCCATGAATACTAGAGACATATTTTTTAACCTTACTTGAAGTTTCAAGATTGCTTTTTGGACAATTCCAAAATACCTATCACATTTCATACTGAATGCTATTTACAAAACAGCAGTGCATTCTCCCAATACCCTTCAGAGGTCACTAAATGAATTCCCAAGTGAAAAAAAATTCAACCAAAATGATATTTTCTTTAAACTATAGTAAATTGGAGGATTTTCCTGTCCTTTTTAGTTTGGGAAATATTTAATTTGCTTCTGACAATATTAGTCTCATTTAATCTGCAAGTGCTTAATTGTAAGAGTACAAAGAAGAAGCAAAGAAAACTTGGTCCACAGAGTCTTTTATTCATTCCAGGTAACTTTCTGTTATTCATTAGTCAATGTCCGTGTGTAATTTGACTTCCAAATGGAATCCTCGAAAAAAATAAAGAAAGGAAGCCTAAATTAGTGCACTTATCATAAAATATTATCTTCATCATTCTCCCATCTGCTTGTGTTTATTATCTCTTTCTGTCACAGTGAGCATATGTGTCCCAACATGTGCGTTAATGCAAAAACAGGAAACTTCCTGGTTTCCTGAGACCTTTGGAATATTTTAAGGTTATCAAGATAACAGCCAAGATGGTAGAATAGCTGTGCCCTGCACATGATTCTGCCACCAAGAAAGAATTAAAATAGCAAAAGAAAAGTTGTCTTTCGAGGTGAGTGTTTGAGGAATAGCTCTGGAAATCTGAGAGGAAATAAGAGGAACTCTAAGCAGCAGGGAGAGTCAGAAAAGTAACATAGAGGAGAACAAAGCAAACTGCAACTTGGGCTGCAGCCTGGTGGGAGTGCAGGAACCTGGCATGGAGTGAGGGAGCTCTCTCTGCCCTGTCACTGGGCTGGGCTGAGGAGGAGGCAAAAAGCAAAGTGCCAGCAACTGCAGCCATAGCAGCAGACCAGCAGTCCCAGCTTCAGAATCCACCTTCCATAGGCCTCGCAGGTTAGGACCTGGCTGATCTAACAATGACTGCTTGCTCTGTTGCCTGACAATAAATCAACTTCTTTCTGCCCGTCTTTCTTTTTTCTTTCTTTCTTTCTTCTTCTTTTTCATTTGTTTTTTAAATACAAAAATACAATCTCACTAAGTCACTGTGTTGCCCAGGCTCTACTCGGACTTGTTATTCTCCTGCCTCAGCCTCCCAGGGTCCTAGAGCTGTAATCTTTATGGCATTAAACAGTTGAATGACATTATGTCATATATTGTGCACAAGACAGGAATAGCTTCTTCTTGGAGTCTCAATCTCCAGGACAAAATGAGCCTGGGAGATCAGGTGGCTTACCCCACAAAGGAAGGGACATATTTCCTATCAATTTGTTAGGTAGGAAAGTTTGGTAATTTTCTGTTCATCACAGGCATGCTTTTAAGAGACGTTCTTTTGTCCACTAACACTGTGGCCTTGCATTCGGAATTCTCCCTGGTGGGCAGCATGCTCTGAAACTGCTA
The DNA here is from genome assembly GCA_004027455.1 of Hydrochoerus hydrochaeris. Lineage (NCBI taxonomy): Eukaryota > Metazoa > Chordata > Mammalia > Rodentia > Hydrochaeridae > Hydrochoerus > Hydrochoerus hydrochaeris. The sequence goes on along the minus strand of PVLA01001459.1, from coordinate 183,780 downwards.
AGTTAGTTACTTATGCAGCAGGCATCATTATCTTGTGTGAACATCTTGACCTTAAGATAAGGCTGAAAGTGCTTGAACTGCTCTGAAAGAATGAGGGTGGAGTAGCAGAAACACAGAACTTCTCCAACAAACCGAACAGGCCAACTTAACCCAGAACCATAATCTTGGATGAAACATTTGTGGTTTTTTGTTTATTTGTTTTGTTTTGGAACAGGAGATTGAAATCATGACCTCATGCTTGCCAGGCAGATGCTGTGCCACTGAGCTATATCCCTGGCAGATAAGATATTTTTTTTTTTAAATGACCAATGTATCTGGGTACGGAATTGAGTAGAATTTGCCTCATGGGTTAAGAGAGCAGGGAGAGATAATATGAAGGAAAAGATGCCAAGCCTTTTCTTCCATTTTGTCACCCAGCAGACCTCTACAGACCCAAGTGAAGAGTTAGTGTTCACAGAAAAGTAGCTTTCAGGCCCCTGGAAAGTAACCCAGGCAACTGCTGTCACCACACACTGGTCAGAGGTGTAAGCTACAAGAAAGTTAATGGGAAACCGATAATGTAATTCCCAGCTCTGAAACTTCCAAAATTGGTGATTTTAAATTGACTAAGAAAAAAGTGAAGCTAGAAGACTCACTTAGATGTTTTTCTTGTGTTCATTTTTGATCTCACAAAAACATGCTGCTTTTGTGGTGCCTTCGGGTCTCATGATGAGTGTCTGGTGAAGTATGCCATAGCCCACAGGGTAAGAATTTACTGTGCCCAGGAGTTTATTTTGTTTTCTCAGCCTTCTGTCCTATTCTTTTCTCTAAATGTCTTGGTTTCAAATAAAGAAATCACTCTGGGGCTTCCCCAGCCCCCAGAACACAAGGGACTACAACAGCCGCTTCCTGGCGCCATCTTGCCTTAGAGGATGGTAATCAGTCCTCTCAAGGCACCAGACGGTTTAGCTGCTGCAGCCATCTTGGAGTGCAAAACAGCCCCCTCAGCATCCTGCAATTTCAAAACCAGTGACTGTTGTTCCCACAAACTTCCATCCCACCTATATTTTTGTCCCACTTGAAGTAGAAAAAACATCCCTAACCCTAAGCCTTGAGACAGCTTTCAGGTGAAAAGTCTAGAATTCACCTGTGATGATCTGCTGGAATTTGGAAAAGTCTCAGCCATATCCCAGACACATGGCTATCAGCAGCTCTCTAATCTTTGGCACTACTTGTACTAGCTTGATTGGAACTAAGAAAAGGTCTTTTACCCAGCCCATGACATTGGCATTGCAGCTTCTGGTGCAAAAAGCACCAGCACCTGAGATTACCTCCCAGCTACCAATGTCACAAGCTTTATATCCAACACGGCTTTATCCACATGATGTGAGGACATTCCCATCCCAAGTCCTGGAACTTCAGAACCACAAATTCCAATGTCACAAGCCTCATCACCACAAGGATTTGACCCACAGAATCTAAGAAAGTCTTCTCCATGTCCAGGATCATTGATACCAGTCCCAAAGCTCAAACAGTACCTATACCTGCCCCAGAATTTGTTGTTTGTGCCCCAAATCCTGGCACTGCCTGTACTTGTTCTTTGAGACCAAGAGAAGGTAGTATCTGGATTCCAAAACTTCATGAAAGTGGCTAATACTGTCACAAAGGCTCAGCATCAACTGCAATAACTCTGTGGGGCCTAGAGGAGGTTCCTTTGGTACCCCACAAACTCCAGTGCCACAGACCCCATCATCATGCTGCAGGACCTAGGGAAGGTGCCACTCCATTCCATGGCTTCAGAGTGTGTGTGCTGGTGCCATAATCCTCCCACAGATTTGTGCTTGATCTAAGGGACGTGGGAGCACTTCTCCATGTTGCACAACACGAATCTGTGGCAGCTGATGCCATGAGTTCCCTGTGCTCAGCAGAGCCTGCTCTGTGTAGCCGGAGGGCAGGGCACATTGGAAGTCTATCTCTACTGCAAAGTCACATAACTCTCTTTATGAGCCACTGCAGTCTAAGCTATTGAAGCTTTCATAGACGCTGCTCACATCAATCAAAGATGAAAGATCACACAGAGCTTTGAGCTGCCCTAAAGCCAAACCTAGAGCATCAATTCAACTCGCAAAACTGCATCTCATCTAAACAAGTTACAAATATGATCTTCCCTTGGACCAGGCTGCCTGTAAATGGGAAGAGCAGCCTCCATGCACAGCCAGTTCCCTGAGGCTCAGAACTCCTCATTGAGCACTGATGATACCGAGGATCGAAATCATGACCTTGCACTTGCCAGGCAGGTGTTTATGTCACTGAGCTAAATTCCCAGCCCAAGCACAGGTGATTTTGCCAAGAACCTGAATGAGCTTGGGAATGGATTCTTCCTCAATAAAGATTCCAGATAATAACATGGCTCTGGCCAACAATTTATTTTAGGCTTATGAGACCCAGAACAGGGGACCTAGAACAGGGGACCCAGAGCCTTGACCCACAGAAATTGTATTAAAGATAATTATATACAGCTTTAAGCTACTAAATGCATTATGATTTTTTAGGAGGAAAAGGAAATTAATTTTACCATCACATTTTCAATAATCGGTAAGAAACTAGAACTGTGACCCCATTCATTCAGTAACCAAAAGTCTCCACTGTTGCTTTCCTCTCATGGCTGACAATGATTCCATCAAATCTAGTCATTTATAACCTCATCTCTGTTTTCAGCTGTCCTCTGGTTGTCCACAGGCAATGATTTCCAAAAGGAAAGCAAAATATGTTTCATCTCTTAAATTTCTGCTACTTATCATTTCACCCATCTCAGCTCTCTCGGTTCTGTGCATAGCAGTTGAGACTGATTTAAATAACTCATTTTTTTAAATAGGAAGGAGAATAATTATATCAAATGACAAGAAGGTTATCAATAGGAAAGGCTTTAGATTCTGCAGACTAAAACTCCAGCTCAGCTTCTTTGTAATTCTTTTAACAATTTCTCTAGGTTGGTTTCATTCTACAGCAAATCTAGGAACTGCATCTGGATATGACATGTCTAGCATTCAAAGGAAGGCTCTCTCTCTCTCTCTCTCTGTCTTTCTCTGTCTCTGTCTCTGTCAGTCTGTCTCTCTCTCTGTCTCTCTATCTCTGTCTCTGTCTGTCTCTGTCTGTTTCTCACTCTGTCTCTCTCTCTCTCTCTCACCTCCCTCCCTTTCCCTTCTTCCTTCTCTGTCTCTTCCCTCATCTTCCATCACCAATTCTCTCAGAAGAAACTCACCCATCTGGCTTTGCTTTATGTGTCATTAACCAGACCTATGTGTCACATGACTCTCTTAAAATGTTCATTGACAAGGCTCAACTAATTCCTTACCTAGACAAAGGGTCACCTTCCCTGATTAGATGATGCGATCAAAATAGAATTTAATCAGTGGAAATACACTAAAAAGGTAAGATAGTTTAGGAAAAAATTCAAATAGTTATTCCTGGTTGGATAACAAAGATCAAGCAATTACTAGTCATACAAAAATAGACAAGAGAAAGTTAAAGGGTTAGGGATGTGAAGGATGAACAGGATCTGAATAGGGATAATTATATCTGAATGAAGGAATATCAACCCAGGAAAATCGTTTATGCAATAGGTGGTAAAATTGAGAGGAATTTTTAAAGTATTATAAAGTATTCATCTCCCCCCAAACACTGCACGACCTAACTTTCTTCAATTGGTTCACTTAAACAATTGAGTGACTTTCAAAGATAATCTGAAATCTTGGAAACACACTTTGTTCATGTTAAAGGTCACAAATGAGTTAATTTCCTCTACCAAATCTGAACATTTCAAACTTGAGAGCAACTAAAAAGTGACCACCATGCTAATTGCAAATACCAAACATAATTGATTCAAAATATGAAAGCCACTTAAGCATGAACAGCCTTCATTTCAAGATAGAAAACCAAACGCAGTAACTGTTCAAGCTAATTGTCCTCTCATGAAAGTTCTCTTATATAATTGTAAACCATCCATTTCTTTAAAAAAAATTCTTCAACTGGCATTATGAAAAGATTCATGCCTTTTAAATATCCAGCGTAAGGCTTTAAACTGTTGTACATGTGAATAATTTTGTGAAGTTTCAAATAATTATATATGACTCCCCATAATTAAATAAAATTGTTAAATTAAAAAAGACAATTAAAGCTTGAGTAAAATGATCTGTGTTAAAATCATAAAATCGTCATTACTCTAATTATTAACACAATCCATTTTTAATCTATGACATTTATAAAGCAAGAGATTTTACTTATCCAGGCTTATTAGCATAATAATCATTGCACTTTACATGGGTTTAACAATAAATTACTTCCCTTATATTTAAGTTTTGCTCAGACAAACAGAATTAAATATGTGTTGAACTTAAAGGTTAAAGTTCCTTCATTAATTCTGTTATTGTTTTTCACAAGCCAAGTTCTCCATTTGGGTGCCTCTTGACTTTATAGCACTGATTCTAATCATTTGCTAGTAATGAACCCCATTCTGACATGAGATAATGCCTTTGGGCATTTTTTCTTGTAAGAAACCGCAACCTTTAACCCCTTTCAATCCATTTGCATAATCACTTGCATAGATCTTTCTCCATTTGAGATGTGTCTGAGTTTTTCTTCATTAAACTTCAGCTTTACTAACTCAGAACAATGTCGATTTTTCTTTTTCTTTTTCTTTTCCCTTTTCATTGCCACTCCAGGCCAGCACTCACTGTCCCTGAGATTTCATTTTGGTAGTTAGCCTTCTTGCTTCTACTTGTTTGGTCATTTAAAAGAACTATTGATTGTATGAATTCACAAACTCCAAAGATGAGGCATATACAGTATAACCACCACTCTCTCCTCCTTTCGATATACGCATGACGTCTTTTGTTAGAGTTACACTTCTTCACTCACAGGCCAACTAGTGGCTCCCTCCTCTGGTAGCTATTCTTTAAGATGAATCTTTATCACTAGTTCTATTTATTTCCCTAACAATTCATTTGCCTCATCTCAAACATATCATTTTTAATATATATCTTTTCCAAACTGAATTAAATTTCATTAGTTACTCCTTTCTCCAGTAACATAATTTGAGAAACACTACACCCTCTCTAGTGCTTTCCAAAGGGTTTTTGATCTCCAGGCTCTTTCATGTTCTCTGACCTTGACTCATACCCAGCAGGTGTGCTTGCCCTCTGATCCTTGTGTTGGTCAAGTATTAATCTATCATATCCAGCTTCTCACAGCTTGAATTTGTTCCTTTCACACTTTCAAAATAAATATCTATCTTCAGCTACGTGTCCCTGTGTTCTAATACCTGGTCCTATTTTCATATTCATTCAAATTCTTTTCCAAATCCATTCATTTCCCATGGAAATCCCACATCATAACTACTCTTCTCCTATCTCCGTAACTTATTTTTCCCTTTTTTAACTTTTTAACTGATACATAAATATCAACTTAAAAATGTAGGTTCTATGCATAATGATAATTTAATACATGTATATACTGTGTAACATTTAAGTTATACATGCTGATCAATTATTTCTTTGTAGCAAAAACATTCAAACTTCTCTTTTCCAGTTTTTTGAAATATAAGTACATTTTGTCATCTATAATAGCCTTATTGACTAGCAGCACTCCTCAGCTTTTCACTCTAATCTAACTGTAACTTATCACTCACAGATCAACCTTTCCCCGCCCCGACCCATTCTTACTGCTCCGACCCCCCACGTTCTCCTGTTGTACTCTCAACTTCTATGAGACCAACTCTATTTTGTCTTCTACATAGGAGTGAATCACGTCTTTCTGTGTCTGGCTCATTGGATTCAACATAATAATATACAGTTCCAACTCTGTTGTCACAGATTTATAACAAGATTTCACTCTTTTATGACTAAATAGTATGCCTTTGTGAATATGCACTTTATTTCATTTTTCCTTGTATCAGTTGATGGACCCTTAGGTTGTTTCTATTTTTGAGTACTGTAAATACGTTGCAAAAAACATGGAAATGCAAATGTCTCTTTAACATAATTGTTTAATTTCCTTTTATTCTATACTCAGGAATGGCATCATAGGAACATACAGTGAGTTTTACTTCTAATTTTTCCAGGAATCTTCATAATGTTTTCTAAAACAGCTACACTTACATGTATTCCTCAAGCATAGTGCAAAGTTTCCTTTTCCTTCACATCATCCCAATGTTTATTCTGACATCTTACTGTGATTTTAATTTATATTGCCCTGATGCTTGCTGATATCAAGTATTTTTTTCACGTGTTTGATTACATTTCTTCCATCTCTGTAATTTCTTTACATTGATGTCATTTCCTGAAAAGATGCTTGAAGTCTAGAAGTCTATTAGTTTCCATCTAATTATCTAGAATTTTTCCTTCAGGTTGTTTACACATCTCTTCCTGGCTTACCTGTATTTTTCAGCTTAAACATCACCACTCCAGAGAACTTACCCTGATTGCTCAGAAATATTCTCACAAGGATTGTTTATCACATTGCTTTCCATTTGCTTTGAGCTGTTTATAATTACTCTTCATTGTTTGCTTTCTTAGTGTTATTTTTCTACCAATAAATAAAAGCTTCATGAAAACTAGGATGCTTCTCATTTATCATTACATTCATGGTATTTAGGGTATTTTTTTTCGGTCCATAGCACAAATTCATTAAATGTATGAGAAACAGACACATTATGCATGTGTATAAATGATATCATTGCAAGAATGTAATTAATATTTGTAAATTAATGTATAATAAATCTCACTCTCAAAAACAAGTAATACAGCGATCTGGAAGAAATGAGAATCCTCTAAAATTTTGGAGTTACATACACCTGAAAACTTTAAATGGCTCACTTTTTACAGGTTATAATTTCAAAATTTCCAAGTATTCTAAAATACAGATATCTTGCTTATTTTCTTCTTGTTAATGCCTGTGACACCCAAATTAAATGAAGGGGGGGTTTAGAAATCAAAGTACCTGGGCTTTCCAGACAATTGATAAAGACAATTTTGTAGACTGTAAATTCCTTGAGACTAAGAGCTCCTTGAGGGCATGACTGAACAAATCTCTGAAACTCTAATAGTGCCTATAAAATGTCTCTTTGTGAATATACAACAATAGTCTGCAGATGGTGAGATAAAAAGTTATACAAATTCAGTTTTGCCTCCACGCTATTTACAAATGATAAAATTAATAAAATGATTTTGGATTTCTTTTCAGTTTTAAAACCTGGAATCCACATTAAATATAAATTTGCCTGTGTTTCCTGCATTTCCATGTGTTTTTGCAACGTATTTACAGTACTCAGGTGGGTGCTCTGTGAGGCATAATCATGCTCTTGGCTCAGAGTAAACTGTTTAAGCAGTAACGCGCAATGCATTCAGTGATTTGATTATGTCTTACGGGAAGACACACCTAAAGATTTCACTTAGTGCTTAGGAATGCTTCAGAAACCTGAGAAAACCAAGTGTACCAGGAGGTAAATACAATGAGAGAGTCTGAGTCTTTACATGAATTTTAAACAGGATAAAAAAACCAGTTGTGGATGTTGGGTAACATTTTGCTTATCATTTTTACAATAAATACTTTAACTTACAACCAATAAATGCCTTGGATTTTGACTAATAAAGGTTTAGAAATACAACATCTCTAAATTAGCACATTTCTCTGGTTTCTGGACCTGGTTTTATAAACCATTTTATAAATGAGAAAAAAGTCATAAATAAGAGTGTGTGAAGACCTTCAAGAAACTCTTGACTCAAAAAATAATTTCTAAGAGAATGATATTTTAGGATTAAGATCCCACAGTGCTTGAATCAAAAACATTTTTCATGTGATTTTGATTAAAGTAGTGCAAGGAATGTATATTAAATCTGATTTAGGTAACAATGCCATATTAAGGTAAGAAAATTCTATCCAACAAGATTTGTCGATGAAAAATGGAGATATGATTAGTAAAAAACCTGTAAGTGGCCTGGAAGACAACTATTTGACTATTTTCCACGAAAAAGGACAAATATTCATCCTGCAATTCCTTTTACCCACTAACCACTGATTCATCCCCAAAATTGTTGATGGGCCTTAATTTGTAGGTTCCACTAAGAGGTTTATAGCTGAGGCTATTCAAATCTGTATGAACTACACAAAACTGGCTGTTGCAACACAGTCTTTCATGTATGTAAGAGATAGATTAGCCCAGGAGGATCCACACAGTTCCAAAAACTAAAAAGAGAAACAAAACACTTTGTAAGCAAACTGGATTCATGTCAATTTGTGCTTTAAGAAATTAATCAACATAAATATCTGTGTGTGTGTCTGTGTACACAAATAACAAAACCCTATTTACAAGATCAGTTTTGCCTTCTGTAATCTTTAGAAATAATATTGCTTCAGTCTAACTCTTTCAGTCAAGTAATAAATGTACATGTCATGCTTGGATAAAAATCCCAGTGATAGTCAAACACCACCCTATTCTTCACATCCATTCAAAAAGATAGCTTTCAGGGGAAATAGAATATTATTAACCCCATTTTGAAAAAATATGTGAAGATATAAAGTGTTTTATGGGCATAGTTCCACCTTTCAAAACTACTTTAAAATTAAGAACTTTGAGAATTAAGAACAAAAATTACACTTTAATCCATTTGGACTTCTATAAAAATACTATAAATGAGTAAATTATAAACAACATAAAATTCTCATAATTCAAGAGTGTGGAAGACCCAACATCAATACATGGGCAAATTACTCTCTGAAGAGGGCTCTCTCCTTGATTTTTAAATGACCCCTTTTTACCAAGTGCTTACATAGTAATAGGAGTAAGGAAGATCTCTGGATAATTATGGCAGACTCCTAATCCAGTCATTACCAAAACCACACTTCCTGATGCAGCCTCATTGGTGATCAGGTTTAAGTACTGGAGATTATGAGTGATATAAACATTCAGAACACATCAATAAAATTAAGTACATTCATCTTTTTATGTTTTTCATTGGCTCAAAATTTGGAATTAGAATCAGTTCTGGTTAAAAAGATGATTCCCTGCTCATAATAATGCTAATAACCAGAGCCAAATATACATATGCGTGGTATTTTATGTTATCTAAAATTTTTGAAAAATGTGTGGGTACAATTCTAGTAGTAAGTTAAACACTTATATCCTCATGAGTTTTTCCTAAGTGTGGATTTGATCACAAGTTTAAAATATCAACAAACAGCAATTTTTTGGCATGGCCAGACAGAAGCATATCTTCAAAGAAATTTTAAGGATGAGAAAGAAGTTCTAAATACAAGTTAGTGAAAGACTGATAAAATTCATGGTATTTCCACTTATAATTCTATGGAAACAAAATTGAAATCTACATGAAAATCATAACATGCAGCAAAATGTAAATTGAAAAACTGACACTTCACAAAGCAGACATCAGGATGAGTTCAGAAAAGTGATTAGAAATACACTTCAGGATAAAGTTACAAAACCTAATGGGCTTATACTTGAGTTCCATCTAGTTTCTAAAGAGGAGCAAATACTTTCAGACTTAAAACATCTCAAAATACATCAAAAAATAGTGAAGTAAACAAAATTTTATGAAACCAGCAAAACAGTAACTTTAAAACGTTTAATAGTTATAAAGAAAAAACTATAGACTTATTTTAATACTGAGTATTAGTTATACATTTTCAAACAATTAAAAACTATAAGTCAACAATGCATTGAAAGAATTTCACATTATGTTAAATTAGAATGTATTTTAAGAGCACACAAGTGTTTCCAGGTTAGAAACAAAATCATAGCTCATTAAGCAAAAGGACAAGGAAGGCTTTACATTGGTTCACAATTTCCAAGAGTTTAGACTGTAATCAGTTGTCTTCATTGCTTTTATGCTTGTGAAAAGAAAGCACATCATGAAGGAAAGTGTGGTAGAAAAAAACCACAAAAGAGAGAGAGAAAAGCTGAAATACCACCTTCCTTTCCCAGACCAGGACCCCAGTAACCTGAAGAACTCTTACTGGCTCCCATCACCTCCCCAAAATGCCACACTAGGGACCAAGTCTTTACAACATGTAGCATGAGGGACACATAAGAACCCAGCTATAGCAGCCTGTCCCTAGCTCCCAAAATTCATGCCCATCTCACAATACAAAATGTAGTTAATTCATCTGCAAGAATTCCCAAATTCTTAAGTAATCCATCATTGTGCAAATATCCAAGTCCAAGGTTTCCTCTGGGTGGAAAGCAAACCCTAAACTGTGGGACCCTGTAAAAATTAAAACACCAATCATAAATTTTGAAGATATGATAATAGCACAGGCCCAGGGTATGCATTCTTAGTCCAAAAGAGATTAATAATGAAGTAGAAAGAAATTATCTTAGAGCAAGACCACAACCTACCAGGACAAACATTTATCCTCGTAGCTGCTCATCTGGCAACCGGAACATACTGTAACTGAGGGCCCCGTGGGCTTGGCAGCCTCACTCCTGTAGTTTTGCTGGTTGCAGCCCTCGTGGCCACTCTTTCGGCCGGATTGCATGCTGTCAGCAGCTTCTCCCAATGAGTGTTCTTCTGTTCCTAACATCTCTTAACTCTTTGGTATCTCCACTGCAGCTTCAGCTCCACTCTCACAGCTTCATTATGCATCATCAAGTTTTTTATTTGCCGAGTTTGTGACAATGCAATTCTTGGCCTCTAAGATTTTCTTTGGAAATCTCTATGTCAGCCTCCACAACCCCCTCTCTTGCATTTTGTGTGTCTACAAAACTAGCACCACGGTCAGCTGCCAGTGAGAGCTGGACTGGACTCCACTTGAACCATGGTTGCCGTAGCCTCTCTATGCATTGCTGGATTAGTTGGTTCGGGTGAGCAAGCCACTCCGAGGTTCTCTCCTCATAATACTCTACCATGAAAAGTCTTTGAAACATATTTGAATCTGTGCATCATGAGTCTGTAGTGGCTGTAGTTTTATAGATTTCTGAGATTTCTTCTAGGCATCTTTCCAGTTGTCTTGGTACAAAGCTCTTGGCTTCATGTAAATGGTGCTAATTTAATCTCTTTAGCAATGTCACTTACCTCAGTTTTTACGCTTACAAGTGCTCCTTTTTTAGCTGGGCAGTAAATACATTTTAAATATCTTTTTTCCTCTCCCTTTTGCTCCCAATTCTCACTTTAAATCTGGCAAAATCAGCTAGTAATACCCATGCTACAGCATGAGTGTTTTGCTGCCTTGAAATTTCCTTATGGAGAAAATCTAGTCCATCACCTTTAAGCTCAGTCTTCCATTAAATATCAGAGCATGGGAAATGTTTCCAATTTTTTGCCATATTATAACCAGAATGACCTCCAGTCCAATTTCATTTTCATCTGTATCCTCATCAGCAAGGCTTTTATTGTTTGCATTTCTATCAGTACTCTGCTCTTCAGCAACCCAATGAATTGCCTGTTAAGCTTCACTTATCGCATTCTTGGCTTTCTCTGATGTGCTCCTCAAAACTTTTCTAAACTCCCCCGCCAATCAATTCCAAATCTCCACATCAAGTTGGGTATAGCAAAAGTCACACGCTTCTCCCTAGAAACTTCGTACAGCTGTCACCTTTCTGTCACTAAAAATTATACCTGAGATAATCAACTTATAAAGAGAGAAGATTTATTTTATTTTCCTGCTTTGGAAGTTTCGGTATGTTTGATTGACCTCTGCTTTTTGCCCTGTGGTAAGGCTGCACATCATAGCAAGGACCACATGACAGACCAAAGCCCATCAACTCATGGCTGGACAGTAAAAGAGCAGTAGAGGAAGAGAATGGAGCCCCACATCTCCTTCAAGAGAATGCCTCCAATGAGTGGAAGACTTTCCACCTTTAAAAGGCCTCTAGCATGCTAGAGACCAACTCTTTACCACATCTTTGAAGGATATTTAAGGTCTAAGATCTAGAAAGAACCAGATGAAAAAAATACCTTAAAAAGTATGATACATTATTCATAGGTATGATTATATATGATTATAAAAATTTTGTATAATATAAAAGTAGTTCTTTGCATATGTGAATTTCTTTCCTATCATTAGGTCTACTTCACCTTTTCCTATTGTTTTGATGATAAACGAAGAATATTTGAACATTCACATAAATTACTGTGAATTAGTAACGTATTTTAGGATCTCATAGAATGCAAAGGATAAGGAAAGATGCTTTTAGCTACTGACCTCTTAATGTTCTCAAAATGTCCACAGGTTGTTCAGTATTATTAGATGTTCATTCAAAATTCTCACTTGCCTGGAGTATCTCTGATCCCTGTTTTATCATCCCGCCTCTGTTCTGTGCTGACAGCTCTTGAGTTGAAATTATCTCCTCCTTGCAGTCAAATTTTAACAATCCAGTTATCTTTTTCTCTATTATTCATCTGTCTTAAACCAAATGAGAAGTTTTTTTCCAGTGAGACTTACTCTCCACACTTGGTAAAAATGAAAGTAACTTTCTTTATTATGGAATTCAATTCAAATCAAAAAAGGTCTGAACCCCATTTAAAAGACGGTTTTGTAACTGAAGACTTGAAAGTATTGCTTTATGAAATTGCATCACCTTAAAACAGAGGATGAGAGCCCTGAGGATAGCATTATGATGAATCTCAGAGGCACTTTCCTAAATTATGGGAGCACAGCCAAGAAGCAGGGCATGAAGAAGGATCCAGAAGGGCAGTGTGACAGGAAAGAAGAGTGGCACTTTGTCCCCAAGAGAGAAGTGGCCTTCGTCTTCATCTTTCAGTATGGAAAAGGACATTATGAACAGAGATAATAGACACTGAACAGTAAGAGGGGAAAGGTGGGAATGAAAGAAAAGAAATGAAACAAGAGAAAAAAATAAGATTATACTAAAGTGGTAATACAATTTTATACTGAACAGGGTGATTTGAAATCTATAATATGCTCCAGTGCTGTTCAATACATTCAGACTGTGTAAATGCATTTCAGAAATGAGACTTCTTCATCAGCTGAACAGGGGTGATCTGTACTAGACTTCACACCATACAAATGCTTCCCATTTATGCCCTATGAGGACAATATATTACTGTAAGGATACTTCATCAGGACTGTGAATGAGAGAGAAGTAAATCAATAGTGTGACAGATGCAAAATATGCAACTCTGTCTCCTGCTGTATGAGTAGAACCTAACTGTACTTTATCTGGTTATTAGTCAAAGCTTTGCTGACACAACTCTAGAGGCCAAAACAGGAGAAAGGGAGGATATGCTGACTTCCTCCAGGACAGAGGGACTCTCAGGGAGTGACTGGAACCTTGCTTCCAGAAAACTACTTGGCACTCTCAATTTTGGAGATCTGTTTGAAACTCAGAAGGAAATTAGATGAACACAATACCACTGTCAAATTTAGAAAGTTGTTTATATATCTTGCAGAAAATATCAGAAGCTTTTGAGAGTTCAATTTAAATACCTACAGATTATATTTCCAGTTGAGTACCTGGGACATTAACTTCATTCACTTTACCAGCTTCAATGAATTTCACTTTTGGAGTACAACATTGCACTGAAACTATGTCCTCTAACCTGTGATATTTATGTATTATTTATTAGGAAATTTATGAGGTTTCATTTCTTAGTTCAAAATAGATGCAAATTAGGGCACAGAGTATTTACATTCTTTTATTTGTAAACCACATATATAAAGTTTGACTTTAAAATGCCACTGCACTTACCTGTTTCATAGAAGCTGTCTGTATTTATATTTGTCCTTTGTATTTCTAGTATATTTGGAGTTCAATATTTTAATTTCCTATTAGGCAAGAATTAACTTAAAATATGATTATGATGTCATTGAAGATAAAAGGGTATTTTTTTTACTTTTAACTCCTGAGACTTCTATAGATTTTCAGTGAGATAGAATTTGCAAACATATCATCATTAATAATTTTCCTCCTTTTTTAATTGGTAGTTAAATATTTCTAAGATCTTATGATTCTCAGATTGTATTCTTAGGGAGAAGAAATCTGTGGATCTGTTCCCATTCTTGTTCATGTAAGACAGATTTGTACAAAATGACTGTCCTAGCTGTTAAGGATAGAGAAATATTTGTTTTCAGGAGGCATTGGCATACATTTCATTTCCTTGACAAATATTTTATACTGCTTAAGTACTATGAATCTATTTACATTTCCACAAATGATTCCTTGGGTGATGAAATACAAATCTAAGATTTAAAACCAATAGGCTTATAAAAGTTATGTCACAGTCATTGAATGATAGAGCTTGGACAAATCTACTTTGAATGCAGATGCTGATTTTGTGATGATAACCAACAGGAACTCTTGTAAACAAACCAGTATTTTCTGTGTATAGAATTTAGACAAAATATTTGATAGATCAGTAATCTTGGCCCATGATAATTGTTGACAACATATTGCCATTTAAGTATTCTCTTTCAGGAAATGCAACACCAAAACGTAACACAAATCCTTCTAGAAAGGTGATGTTCTGTGTACCGTCCTTAGTACTGTCACTGTGCTTGTATTCATTGTTCAGACTCCACTGCTTATAGTTATGACTTTCTCATTTTTGCCTTCCAATAACTTGCTATAACCTGCTATTTTGCTTAACCAACATAAAGGATTGATAACAGAAAACAGGAAGCTAGATCTCCGCAAATGAGAAAGGAGCCAAAAGGAGGGAGGACAGGGGAGTGCAGGGGATGAAAAAAGGAATCAAGAAAACAAATGTAAAACCCTCTATTCAATCAACAAAATGTCTGTATCATGCTATTTCTCTTGAACTGCATAAAAACTATACTAAAATACCAAACTAATACTGAGAAAGGGTGTGAGTAAATATGTACTTTTAAATGGGAAGGTTAGAGGTTAAAAGGGAAAAGTTAACAATTGGTTACCATATGATCTGATTAAAAATAAACTCATATGAGCAGATACAAAAATACTTGGATGTTCTCGTTCATATTTGAGACAATGTTAAATAGTTTGGCTAACATCATCTGTAGGAATTTCAAATATTTTGGTCCCAGGTCCTGCTTCTGTCATTGTATGTGTAAGGGTGGCAAAGGACAAAGATTCCACTCCTGTTTCTTTCTTTGCAGAATACGGTTACTGATTTCTAACCTTACTTCAGAAGATCATTATAAATGTCAAATGAGATCTTATATGTAAAAATCCCCTGAAAACTGAGATAGTGTTAACAAATAGTGTCTACATTGTAATTCTCTGAAATGTTTCACCTTTTGTTGTGAACTTAGAAGGACAGAAACTCCAAAAAATAGGAGACATGGGAACCCTAAAGATTTCTGCAGAATAGAGAATTCCAACTCAGAGTAAAACTTTAGGAATTAAAATACCATGGCTAAATTGAGAGATTTGCTTTGTAGTTTCTACCCCTTTTATAACACAATTCAATTTGTTAATTCTTATTTTCCTATAAAATATTTTAGGATCTAGGTTAATAATATTAAAGAAAGTATTTTCCAATAGATTTGCAAAGTTCCACAAATTGAGCACAATGCAGAATGATTTATACTCTCATTTTTTATATCCAGATATTTCTAAATATATATAAATCTACTTGGTCCTATCCTAAGTAGACACAAGTGTGATTATTTGTGGATTTTTAAATGCTTTTTTCTATAACAAACATAAATTTGTTCTATTTATTAAGACGAATAATTTTCTATCATGATTTTTTCTCAACTAAACTAATAAACCTTAAATAAAGATTTATTTTGTTTTTATCACATGCTTTAGTAAGATTGAACCACTGTTTACTTTTCAATTAAATGGCAAAATGCCATTAATATTAGTATAAAATGTCTCTAAACACTAGCATCGAGTCATTTATGTCTTTTTAGAGCTAATATGAGACTAATAATGTTAAATAATTGCAGTTCAGAAGCCAGGGTTGTATAATAAAATCATTAATATATGTACACATGAATATATTAATGACTATTAAAATATATTCTATAGTAGGCATTAAGATACATTATTTTCTGATTCTATAATAATTTTAAAATTATTTATATTAGCTTTCATATTTAAAGAGAACTCCATAAAAGAACTTCAGGATTTAGAAATATTTAAAAACTGATAAATACGTTTCTTACACTGAGGTTTATTTATATTCTCTCAAATGTAATCATTACATATTCATGGTTTCCTATTTATTTTATATTTCTCTTTTTCTTTTTTCTTTACATTACTACTATTTTTATGAAGTAACTTTTAAAATTATTTCTCCCTAATGAAGGAATATTTACTTTATAATCATTCACTGAGTACAAAACTCCCAACACTTTCCCCATAAATATAGTAATTTTCCCTCTACCTTCTTTTTCTCTCCTCAACACAATGAAGTTCTCAAATATTATTACCTGCTCACTCTTCTGCCTGAGTATGACTCTCAGTCATACGTATGACTCTCAGTCATACTCTTAAATTTGGGGCAAAATGGAATTTTATTCTGCTTTCCAATCTGCACACCATTTCCAATGCACTGCTTTAGTGAAATTATTTAGAACTTTAGGCACATGACAATGTTGAAAGTCTCTTATTGTGTACCCATTTTGTAACACCAGATACTAAGGCAAATATTGCATATTTTTAGTGTGTCTTATTTGGTTGTCCTTAATTATTTAAAAAATGAGAGAAAGATTGCTTATTTTGTTCTTCCCACTTCTTATTATGAGGACTTAATTATTTTTGTTCTCTCTCTCTCGCTCTGTCTCTCTCTGTCTTTGTCTCTCTGTCTCTCTCCTTCTCTCTCTCTCTATCTCTGTCTCTGTGTCTGTCTCTGTCTCTCCCCCAATCCTCTCCCTCTCTGCTGTACTAAGGATTGAAATTAAGACCTAATATAAGCTAGACAGGCACTCGCAGTGAGCTACGTCCCTAGACCTTGAGAACTTTGTGCTAATTCACATATTTTTAATTGGAGAAATGTATTTTCTTCTAGTATTTTATTGAGAAGATTCATGTTGTTTTCTTGTTCTTACATATTTTAATTGTTTTTTTCACGGTAAGTTAGACATTTTCCTTGAACACTTAATATGCGTTCTTCGCAGTAGTTTGTTTTTTATAGAGTTGAAAATGAGAAGTCTTGGGCAGGGGATTTAGCCCAGTGGCACAGTGCCTGCCTGGTAAGCGCAAGATGATGAGTTTGATTCCTGGTACAAAAAAAAAAGGAAAAAAATGAGAATCCTGAAACAAGCCTATTTTTTCTGTTTGCTTTGAAGCTCAACTTTTTGTCTCAATAAAATATAAGAAATTTAGTAAGTCATATTTAAATTTGCACTGTTTTTGTTCAGTGAAGTATAGAATGTGGTAAGTAGAGATAATTAATGAGTCTGATTTCTAACTTGGAAAATTTTTTCTATTATGTCTTGAGTTATTACTTCTAGCACTTACATTGCTTTTAGAAATTATATTACTCTGTTGTTAGTTCACTAAAATCCACTTTATATGTTATTTCTTCCCCTTTTTCCTATGTTTTTAAATTTTATATTGCACACCCTGTTATTTTAACAATTTCTTTCACTTTATTTTCTTGGCCAACTTTTAGATCTCAAGTGAATATTCTATTTTTGAATTATCGACTAAATATTTCACTTGACAAGTCACATCTTATGAATTTTATTTTGTTCTATTTTATTTTGATTGTGGAACCTCCTTTTCCTTGTGTAAGTCTGTCAGAAGAGGCTGCCCCTTAGCTCTGTTTTGACTGGTTAGTGTAGTTCCTCACGTAGCAGCTAGCTCTGTTTTGACAGGTTAGTGTCATTCTTACAGACTGGTCACTGTCTTTAGCTGCTACCCAGTTTAGAAGTGCTGTGACTCATCTGGCTGAGCTCATAAATTTGAGGCTAGTTTTTGTTCTCAAGCAACACTCTTACAGGGGATGGAAGGGAAAGGTTTCTTGCCCTACAAGCTATTAGTGAGTAAGAATCAGGTTGTTAAGATTTGCTGACACTCACAAGGAAGTGTCTGGTCTTCCTAAATTCGCTCCACCTTCATTCTGGCGAAGCTTGGCTCTCTTATTTGTTGGCCTCATGCCTGGAGCAATCAAATGTACTTGGACAAGGAGAGGTTGCCATGGGTTCCCTGAGAACAATTAACTTCCCAGCATGCTCCAGCCTCCATAATACTCTCTAGACATTTTATTACCCAAATTACCCATCAAATGCCAAGAAAATTAGATCACACTTAACTGAACTGATATTTAAAAGGCACAAACTACCATGAGGCTAAAGAGAACCTGGTGCAGCAAAGTAGAGGAGGGGAAAAAAAAGTGTATGTTCAAAATTCATGTGCCTTATTTATTCATAGAGAGCTCTCCCAAAGTGTGGAAAGAAAAAAAGCATGAGTTGTGTGATTTCTGTTAATGTTAACCTATGTTTAATTGGGTCACAATGCTATTTGTATATGCATATATTAATTTATTGGAAAGAATTTCTGCATGTTGACCCTTTAAATCAGCAAGATTTGTTTCCATTTTTTTCCTTTAAATTCTCTTACAAAGCTTTCATAAATAAGGAGAGGAAGAGGGATTGAAGGGAAAAGAAAGGACTGAGGAAAAATGAATATGATAGATATATCAAGTAAATGTAGAAGTTCCATATGATGAATGTTATCATTATGTATATCCAAAATGTACCAATATGATTTTAAAAATAAAAAATAAAACTAAAAAATAAATCACCACGATTTTTCAGAGAATTTTATTTTTAAGTCATAGAAAGATATATGATCATTTGTTTTGCTTTATTTTCTTAAATTTTGCTATTTTCCAAGTTTTGTAGCATATATGTGACCATCAATTGGCGATGCCAACCTGACTGGGTTAAAACACATCTAATGGATTAGTAAAAAACACTTCTGAGAATGTCCTTGCTGGTTATAGAGGCATGACTTTGGCGTCTGTCTGGTCCCTGATCCTGGGTCCCTTTATTTCTGTTGCTGTTCCTCTGCTTAGTTTCCAAGGTACCACAGAGTAAAGTTTTCATGCTCTGCATACCTCTCTCATAGGCTCCCACCTTCAGCCCAGCAAACCATGAACGAAACAAATGAATCAAATTAAACCTCTCCTTTTTTAAATTGGGGGTTCCGAGTATTACGTAGCAGCAATAAAAACCCATACAGGTTACATGTATAGGTATGCATGTACATAGATATCAGATATTTAATAATAAAATACTAGCTGTTCAAATATAGGTGAGGATTTATTGTTTTAACCTGACTCTTACAGCTTTATGTGTAGTTCCAAGTAGCTCATCTTATGTGACTTGTCTTTCATGTTTCATACATATAGAAATACTCTGAAATTTTGAATTTCTTACTCTTAAAGGAGTAGCAATTGCTACATTTTCATCTATTGATAAAAACTACATCTTCTATTTTGAAGTCTACAATACTAGTTTTTTTCTTATCAAATACAGCTGTGCTTTTCTTTCTTTGTCATACATGTGTGAAATCATACATTTCAGCAATCTACTACAGAATTCCTCTGAAAAATATACTATCTCAGCTGAACACAGCTCTACCACTGTACTGAAAATAAATGTATGGTAGGAACACTAAGTATAAAATCTAGAGTGCAACCAAATATTTCCTAGATAATAGTGACTTAAAATCTAATATCACCTTCTAACGGGTATAATATGTGTTACGGTTATAATATATAAGTGAATTCAGATTACTAATATTTATACAAGCTTCTTCATTTCTAGAAATAATTGTACTTTCATTAAAAAAAAGTGAAGTTTCATTTTTAAGTCTACATCATATAGATTTTAGGGAACAGAAAATAGTTTATATATTTAATTTATTCATTCTTATTTGTAAAAAAATGAAGAAAGACAAACAACAGTCTTATCCATTTAGTAGTAGGGATAAGAAGTATCAGATTTCAGAAATTATCAAGGTATGTCTTTGAGTGGCTGTTTGCCAGTTTTCTGAGGCAATTAAGCACTCATTTGTGGTAGTAGAATTAGAGATTTATCGTATCTTCTCTTCTGTTTTAATTCTTATATTTTAAGGATTGCATTTGAAATTATTTAAGGAAAAATACTGTATCTGATTAATTTTAGAATCAGTTTAGCTCAATGCTAAAATGATGAATAAAGATTAAAGGAACTTGTAACTGGTTACAAAAAAAAAAATCAAGAAAATAAGATAACTCAGTAGAAACACACAAAAATAAAACAAAAAAATTCCAAAGTTCCTGCATAGAACAAGGAAAAACAAAACAAAACAGAAAACCACATACAGCTAAATTTCAGAAACTATTCTTAAAAAATAAAGTGGTTTTGTTGATTTTGTCTTGGATAACAACTCTCTATTGTATGATAACATGTAAATGCTTTAAATTAACCTGTTGTTACCATAACAGTAAGACCCAGGGAAACACAAATTTCAAAAAGAAGAAAGAAATGTTACCTTCTTTGACAGTCAAATTGAAACTATCTAATAAACTGGGTTTCAGAGATCTAAATAAAGCCCGGAGTATAATTTCCTCATACAGGCTACACAATGTTGGTTTAATTTCTCCTTTAAGTCATTGAGGAAGTAGGATTATTTTGTCTACTTTTTCTCACATAAACAAATATGAGTCTACAATGTTCACGATTCCCACATGGTCTAAAGAGAAAGCTTCAGACTTCACACTTGCTATAGATAAGGAGAAAAGGAGTAAGAAAGGAGCTTAAACTTCTCACTTCTCTTCAAGGACAACACAAATGTACCTTTTGAGCATCACACCTTTTCCATATTCTGATACCAAAAAGAGACAGAGGAATTAAGAAAACAACTAGCATTTACACCACACCACAACTCAAAAAAAATTATCTTGAACAGGCTCTTGATTCAGAACAGAATGTAGAAATTAAAAATAATACTTAGCGTATAAATACACTATATATCCACTCATTTGGGATATATTTTTTCAGATCAAATATTGGTCAAAGGATATCTTTATGTAAGGACTGCTTTGGTTACATCATTAGCTAGAGTAATATAGTTCACTTTTGCTAACGGTCAAAGAGAACACAAAATTTCAGCCTTCCTGGATAATAATGTAATCTCAGATTATCTTTGTCTAGCAATAGTATTTGTTAAGACTATAATTTGTCCATATTAAAGATTGTTTCAGTTTAAAACAAACTGCATTCCCAGCATGGGACTGAGTTCATGTACATGTAACTCCTGCAGTCATAAGATGCCTTCCTCAAAAGGGCCCCACTCTGGTTTTAACAGTGCTGTTTGAAGAAGGTTTGGTAGCATTCTAACAGGTCTATGAGTTTTGATTTTGCATGAGGAACTACACATTATGTAGCCAGTCCTGTTCCCATATGCCATAGCAAAAGCTTTCTGAAAGCAATCAAAAACAGAGTTTTTAAAAGCATTATATCCCAGGAATGAAAAATAATTTTGTACTACTGACTGCAGATTAAACATATGTATGATGTTACAGGTAACACTTAATAGACACTAGAAATACCACACAACTTAGAAGTCACATAAACCGTGACCCTAGAGCTAATTAAATTTAGCATCTAATGGAGTGAAATTTATTGACAGCTCACTAAAATGAATTAAGAGAAGCAGTAACTGCAGTATGTGAAAAGAAATAAAGTGCTGATTTTTTTTCCTAAGCTCTTGGAAGATTATTATAAAATTGCTCTAGGCCACTCGGCTAATGTGCTACACCCAATTACTATTCTTAAATCAGGGAGGATATGTCTATTTATTGAAAAGTAACTTACTTGTTATTGTTTCTAATTTTTATTCATTCTTAAGAAATTGGACAGTTATTAAATATTGAAATTGAGCGAGGCACATAATAGATGTCAGGTTAATAACATGCAAAGTCTAATTTGCATTGTATTAGCTCTATTTTCAGGCACTTTTAATTTCTAACATTATTTGAGCACAGGGAGCAGGAAACTATGCAACCTTCTTCAGATTTAATTTTTAAAGTTGAAATTTTCCAGTAACAGTTTTATGGACAAATGTAGTCTCCTTCACTTTACAGGAAAGAAAATCCATTTGAAAAACTCTTTCTCAAGGACCCTGAAAAGCATATCCCTGATTCAACCCAACTGTTCAAATAAATAAATAAAAATTTATAGTAGTTGCTTATAATCAGTCCATATTCTTGTACTATATACTATACAAAAGATGTTGTTCCTGCCTTTTATCCTCCAATTAAGGAAATTCAAATCAATAAGAAGGAAAATAAAATGTGGGGTAGTAGCATATAGTGATCTAACAGCAAGATAGTCAATGTATCTGAAGAAAGGATAAAAGAGAAATCCAGACTTCAAGGCTGAGAAATTAACGTAGGTATTCAAATTAATGTTAAGTAATTTATTGAAATGCCTATAAAAGGGTTAGGTTTAGATATTTTGCTGTTTCTTAAATTTTCAGGTTTTATTTGTTTGGTTTTCCTTTGTCAATTTTTGATACAAGGAGATCTTAAAGTATTTAAATGTACAAGATTCATTTTGTAAACTTCAGAGTAATATTCCACTCAGGTTCATCCAAAGAGGTCCTCCTGACCATTGTCAGTCAGTAAAAGGAAATACAAAATGTGCCTTAGCAAAGCTAAGAGTCCTTGTTTACTGTTCTAATGTAATTTTGCAAGCCAGCTGAGAGTACAGACATGTTAATTAGCTTGACTGTGGTAATCATTTCAATCATGTGTATGTGTATCAAAATAGCAAGTTCTGTACCTTAACTACATAATGTACTTATTTGACCATTATACATAAATAAGGCCAAGAAAAGAAAGCACAGAAGAAAGTTCAGTCTTTGCTCCAATTATTGGGCTAATTGACACAATCCTCTACTTTGTTTTATTAGTGAAGATGAATACTCTAAAAGTTGATGATCTGGCAAAGAACGTTATTCTCATTTTGTACTAAATGGACACCAGCTAATGTAAAACTAAATGAATTCTAAAAAATGGAGCAGCAGGAGTCATGAAAGCAGAAAACTAAAATGATTAAAAGTAATTTATCAAGCCTAAAATATGTTGCTGTCCACAAAATTCTTAAGGAAACTACTGTTTCCTTAAGGAACTATCTCCAAAGAAACTATCTCCAATCATGTCAAAATTCAGTGTGTCCTATAAAAATGCCACTTCACATAAGATAATATTTTTAAGTAGAAAAACTGCAACATTTTATAGTACCATATTAAGGCACTGGTAAATGTTCCTTTGAAAATATTAAGGCAAAAGGAACTTATCTGTGTTCACTTCCATTATCTACTGAACCGAGAGACATAGAAATACTTAAATTTGTAGACTGTTATATTTTAGAACACTTATACCAAAAGAAAATAAGAAATAAGAAATCTAGTACTGATGCTTTCTCTATTTTTTATAAGAAGAGGGTTTTGGGGCCCTGGGTAAAGGGAAGATAGGACAATGCAAGGTCAGAAGAAAACTATTAAATTAGTGTCATTATAAGATCACAAGTATATTTGAAGTTTATTTATAAGGAGATATTCAGTGAGCTAAACCTCCCTCTGCATTGATTCCTAAAATAATTATATATGGCCTGTCTAATGAACCCAGATAATAACTTCTGTGTAACTAACCAATATATTACCCTATTCGTAATTAATCCAGTCTTAGACTATGATCCCTGTTCTTGGACATAATAATAGATATAAACAACATCTATATAAACTCTAAAAGCACACTGAAAACAAAAGCTTCCAAAAAGCAAAATGAAAGGAAATAAATGGAAAGCACAGGACAGGATAGGAAAGGAAAAAATTTGCATAGTGTTTTATTTTTAAAAATGTGGATACTATACAAAAGCCTAGGGATCTTATTCTTAAAAACAACTTTTGTGGAAAAATACTACCTTTTTATGTCTCTGACCAATGAAAGCAAGATAGATTTATGGCAGCTGGAAGCAATCATAAAGCAGAGCCTGTAATCTATTTTGCTCACCAAGATGTGAGGGATTCAGAATGACAGGACAGTCGGCCTCCTCATTACCTCCTCATATGTCCATCATGACTACATAAGTCATAGCCATAATGACAAAAGCTCTTCATGTTGGATTTAGGAAGCATTTGTGTCCTAAATGAACTGTGAACTGAGAACATCCTTAGTCAAAAGATACTTTTTAGGCTATCTAGCCCTGTCTTTCATAAGAGGCCAAAGTTTCTTCCCTGACTCCACATAAATAATTCAAGTGTCAGGCAGCTCTCTCTGTTCATGGCTGGGCAGTTTGTGGAACCAGAATCTTCCCTCTTTCAACAACCAAACATTACACCTAATTTGGGTGACAGTAGCAACACAGAATAAGTTTTAATTCCCTTTTAAACTGAATTACTACAGCTATTGGACTGTGTTTACCCTGTTTGCAACTGTTTGCTCTTATACATATTCACACATCCAGTCCTTTGGACCACACCTACCATGTTTAAATCCTGTTGGTCCACTTTTTCTTTCACATACTTTTTTCCCACTTTTTAAAAAATGTTTACCTTAAACTCCAAACATACGGGAAGGGGCAAGGCAGGGGAATTTAGCAAATTAGTGAGACCCATTCTGAAAATGTAAAATTACAAAGGATTGGGAGTACAGCTCAGTATGAAGGCCCTGAGTATCACAACAAAAAGAAAAAAATATTTTGCCAAGATATCAGCCTGCATATTTAGACAGTCACATGTCTAATACCTTTGGATCTTTTATGTTGCTTCCTTTTCTTCATAATATTTATCTGTATTTGAGACAACCTTTAGTGATGAGTTACTTTTCTTCTATCATTTTCCTACTAGAATGGATACTCTATAATGGAGGGGACTTTGACTGTCTTACCAACCACTAAGACCTACAATTACAAGGACACTGCTTGGCACATGATGTATATACAATGAATTAAAAAATGAATGTATGTACAAATATATTTGATAACTGATATTCCACATAGGAAACAGATTGATTGTTCTTACCTAATTATGAATTCAAACCAAGCGACAGCACTCTCCTTCTTGCGACTGAGAAGGGATCTCCCATTTGGGATCAATGCAGATAGTTCCATGGCCTTTGCTGGGTTATTTAGAGAAACTATTTGGTTCCGTCTGTGAGCACTGAGCCACACCAAAGCTGTGTCCCATTTTTCTTAGGAAGAAACTCAAACTCCCATGCCTGTCTTACGAAAATGCACTATCTGTCTACCTCGGCTACCGTTTCTGCTTTATCTTTCCTCCTCTTCTCTCCTACATTTTCTCACTAAACATTCTGACTTGCTTTTAGCTCCTGGTGGTGCCATGCTGACTCACAGAATAATTTATGCTTCCTTCTAATAAATTAATTTTATCCTGTGGTCCATTCACATCTCATTCCTAAGTGCCTTTCTGTAGCTTCTCCTATTTTTCTGCTTTCCTCCTATAAGAGTAATCTTTTCACTGTTTTCCATTGTTTGTCTTTTCATTTCATCTATGAAGTAGTGGTCGTATTTGTCATACTTATCATTGTATTTGCCTTTTATCCCATAAATTAATCAGGAGTCACAACTTGGTTTCCAAAGTAGATATATCTTGATGGCAGTTTTCCTTTGTGTTTTCTATGTTAATATTGTTAAATTTGATATTGTGCGGCTCCTAGTTATTTTAGATGGAACTTCACCTCTTGTGCTGACCACATAGAAGACAAAGGAGCAATGTTCTCATGTAAATATAAACTATAGTATATTTCAGCATATTGCTACTTTTATACTAAAGAAATCTAAAACTATTATTTTGTTAAATCTGTGTGAACCTAGTCGTATTCAAGCTCATTGTCCTGCCTCTGGTCATTTCAGGGCCTTACTTCAATTTTTATTTTATAATATCAATAGTAAATATGTTTACTTCCTTTAAGGATATATGAAAAATGTGCACTTAAGTGATAAGCAAAACACTGCCTGAGACCCCAGCCTCAGTCACCATACCACATACATCCTACTTCTTGCTATCAAGTGCTTTTGTCTAAATCCATAGAATCAAGGAACTTAAGGTTCCTATAAAAGGGATTTTTCTCATGGTCATATCATTTAAATTTTAAAAGCAGTGTGATTATCGCAGAAATATCAGTACCAGCCTTACAGTACACATTCAGAGTGACATTATTTGCGTTGACCTATTATTCAAGCCACAGACTCTCTCTAGATTTTTAAAGTTAGGTGGATTCATGCTGTTACTGTAATCTGATTATAAGCTAAGACAAAATTTGAATTTATTTTAAATGGCAAAGAATTCAAAATGCAAATCAATGTCACAGTGATAGGATCAAACGCCTTTCAAACACAGAGCAGAGAAGGTAAGAATGATTTTCTTTGAGTGTTAACTTTGAGGTATAAAATTAAGAAACAGATATTAAATCACAAAGTCGAGATGATCTTCTTAAGAAGCTCGATGAATATGAGTAAAATGAATGGCAAGAGAGGTATTAGACCTCTCAGAACCTGAGCAAAGAGTGGGGCAGGCTGAGTGTGTGAGATAAACAGCCCTGAGAAGACAGATGGAAATGGGAGCAGAGTCTGAGAGCTGCAAAAAAGATAGTGCTCGGTCTAGCAGGAGAAGTCGAGGGATAAACTGTGATAAAGAGCTTAAAAACGTAAAAGTTTGAGACGGCAGATGCCACTGAATGTGAGTACAGGGTAGAATCATAGCATACAACACAAGAGGATGCCATATAGAAATAAATAAATTATCTGAGGCTATGGAAAAGTTAAGAAAGAGCTTCATGATTTACCATTTTATTTGGAAATAACAGCCTTAACAAGACAATGATGAATATTCTAGGACAAACATAAAGGGCATTATTAAAGTGGTAGATATCAGTCAGGGGAATTGGAAATGAGCTTTCTTTAATTAGGAACCAGAGTGGAATAACAAATGTTAAAGTGACATTTGGAGATACTAAAGATGAGACAATATGTTTTCATATGTTACTATTTGCTGATGGACCTGGTGATGCATCACTGCAAAGGAACTTAAGGAGTGAATAATAGTTGGCCATCTGGTTGCAAACTGACAGCTTTTGAAGATAGTGGTTCATAGGGAGCGAGGAGTGATGAAAATAGAGTTTTACCAACTGCATCAAAGTTATATGGGAGTAAAGGGGTTGCCTACTAATGAAGATAATTACCTCTTCTTGATAAGAGAAGAAGGCACAAAGCTACAGCTGGATAATAAAAAATTCTTCTAGAGCAGAATGGCATAAAATTATATTCAGTTCAGGTCCCATGCATTATTAACTCCCTCAAAATTAAAGCATTTCTTTAGTCTCTGGCCAGGCAGAGGCATGCAAGGGAAAGATCAGACAGAGGGTTTGAAGTCAGAAAAGCATGGATTCAAAATCCACATCTACAAGTGTAATTTTGAGCAAATCTTTTAAGCAATCCTCATTTTGAAAATGAAGATATAGCTATCTACCTATCTCCCAAGGTTACAATGTTGAACAAAGACCAGTATGTTAAATGACCTTGCATTCATATCCACATAACAAATATCCGTTAAGGGCTACTATGACTTAGGTGCTGTGTGAATACACAAAGGTGATTCCAAGCAGAACAGACTGTCCCTTGTTAGTTTATGTAATACATAGTTACTAATAGGACAGTTGCAAAACTAAATGCAAAATAACTATCACGGCAGGTGCTGCAAAGAGAAGCTACATAAAATTATTAGTATGATGGCATGTGTCTAGAGGTCCCCCCAAAGCCTCATGTGGTCATAGGTGGGGTTTTTCAGAGGTGGCTGGATGGATGGTGTGTGGTTCTGGGATTAAGAGTGTGTGATTACTAAATTAGTGTACTGATTGCTTTGACATAGTTGTGGGTGTAAATAAGGGGAAAGCTACCCTGGTATGAGTGCTAATCCTATGAGGGCATGTAGCCCGGTCAGAATATAAGGGACAAAAAAGAGGGCTGCTGCTGTCACTTGCTGTTTTGCTGGCTTCTGACTGTTATAAACAGTTTCCCCTCAGTGATGACCCTCTGCCACGCCACCCTGCCTTGGAGCCAACCAACTGTGAGCTGAAACCTCTACAAACTGTGAGCAGATATAAACCTTTCCTGCTTTAACTCTGGGTGTTAGGTGTTTTGTCTCAGTAATGAGAAACAGTAATTTAGACAAGTAGATTATATAAATATTGCCCAGTGAGGCACCTGAGAAGGCACTATTGAGTCGATATTAGAAGGAGAAGCTAAGAAAAATAAAGCAAAAAGGACCAAAAGGAAAGCATTGTGTGAGGAGAGGCAGTGAGGCTCAGATAACATAGGATGGAAAAGTTTTGAACAATATGCATACAAGGGCCATCAATGAAAGCTTTCACTTTCTCTTCTGCATGCACTTCTCCCATGATCTTCTTTGTCTAACCAACATGGAGACAGCTAAACATAACTTCTCTGTGTCCCTGTATACATTCTTAGCTATGCAACCAATGAGATCCTAAAAGGATTACAGATTCCTCTTAAATGTAGGTACTGACTACTATCTATTTTTATCATTATTTTTGTTGGTACATGCTTGTAGTACATTATGATTATGCTCATCATGGGGAGTTGGCACTTGTATGTGGCATTTCTCAATTCTTTAAAAGTAAGACATTGACAGATGTCTAGGCATCAGACAGAATTTGGGCCACTGACCTTTAATAGCAAGATAAAAAACAGTGCAGGTCTTGTCCTGTCCTTTCCTAGAAAAGGGCAATAGTCTCTCAGATTTGCATCGTTTTAGTAGTGTCCAGATTAACCTGTACTCCGATCCTTGCTTCTGGCTTGTTACGTGAAGGGACGGGCATAGATTCTCATAAACCTCTGCATGAGTTCGCTGTCTTAACTTGTCCTCTCTACAAGGAGGACAATCTAGTTAGGCTAAAAGAAAATAAGTATGAGATTTTAAAACAACACAGATATATTCCTTGCTGATTTCTCATAGCTTTCGCTGGTCAGCTGGGGCCTCTACTCCACATTACTTTCATAGGGACTGGCTGAGGCCATAAACACATGTGGTCACCACGTGGCCATAAACACATGCCCAAACCACACATTCCTCACTGGCTATGCAAGTGACATTTCCATGTTTGATACCAGAAAATCTGATAAGCGCAATCCCACCATAATTCTGGAATGAGGACATTAATATATTATCAAATGATCATACTGATAGCATACCCCTTACTGTCCGTACAGAGCCAGAGGGTGAATGAATCTTTCATACCTGCTTTCAGGACTTTTGCTTTTCTATGTTATACTGTGATTTAAAAAAAAAAATCATACTAACTCCAGGAATTATATTCTAATAAACTTGCAGCCATTGTTGTTCATTTCCAATGGATCTTCTCCAAAATATACATATTACCCACATTTATAGGTCTTATAATAATCTTCAAGCTAAACTCTTCTAAGATTCATAGCAATCAAGTAATCTCTCTAATACTGTGTTACATTACAATAGAGAAGTATCTCAAAGACATTTTGGGAAATAAATTCTTGTGTGACATCAAAATCAAGCTGGAGGTCAATGGTGCCCTATTTTATTGGGAAAAAACCCAAAATTCAGATTACTATAATGATTAGCCAGGATCATGGGCTAATAATTGACAAAGTCTGGATTTGAATCTGCATCTGATCGAAGATTATGATCTTTAAATAGCTCTACCACATCTCAAATCTGAGGTTTGCTTTTAATAATTAAAGTTTGTACATAAACTGTTTTTCTAGCAATCACACTAACAGAAAGCAAACAAAACAGGGGCTGATAAGGTACTGGTTGGTATGCATATCCTTGTCATTCTGCCTCACATTCATTAACTGAATGTAGGTACTTAGAGTCCCAGACCATTAGCCTCATCAGAAACTGCAGATAATAACTGACCCCACCCAAATAACAAGATACAGGAAGCATTGACATAAAATAATGGAGTCATGTCTCCTAAGTAGTAAAAAGATTAAAATACATTGAGATTAAAAAAAGTAAAATACCCTTTCAAAATGTAAATTGCTTCTTCCATAGCAACAATGATAATGTACTAATTCTGGGAGTCAAATAAATTATTCAAGGACACTGCCATTTAGTTTGTTTCTTGACTCCATAGGGAAAAAGTAATTATGTCTCACCCAGCCAAGCCTGTGATAACAGCTGGCTATAGGAGAACAAAAGGGAAAGTTAAGTCTTCAGAAATCCACCACGATGCTTCATGCGTTAGTGAAAAATATCCTTGGAGGGACCTTAGAATCAATCACTCCAAGGTTCTCATTTTACATTCAAAGGAGTTGACACCCAGTGAGGTTAAGTACTTTTCTTAAGGTCACATACTTTGTGGCAGTTCTAAAGACAAAAGGCAGATTCCAACCATGCAAGACTGGAAAGAAAACTACCAATTATTCAGCATGTTCTTAGATGCTTTATGCACATTGCCTTACTTCATGCTCAGATGAGCACAATGAAAAAAAGTATCATTTCCTCTTCTATTAGATATCTATCAGGAAGTTGCAGATAAAATAACCAGCCTATATGCACACAGTGAAAGATAAAGCTGGACCCAAAGTTTTGTTTTTTTTTAATCCAAATGTGGGTATTTTGCTCAACAACAACCACAACAAAAAGGCTTTGTATGTTCACTCTGTTAATATGTCAAGCTACTATTTAAAGAGATTTTTCTTGGTAAAGTCCCTTCTAATGCTATATTTCCAGATATGTCTGATTAGCATATCTGTACTTTCTTGAAGCACTGTCTTATTTGAAGGGTTGGTTAGATAATTGAAATAATTCAGAGATCATTCAGATGATAGACATTGTCTTCCTGTATTACTGTCGCTAGGTTTTGGAAATGCAGGTGCTGTCTACAGAGAAGTTCCCTGAAAACTAAAGGGATATTGTCTTCCAGATTTATAATGGCTCTTTTTTCCTGAGAAGAGTCATGTTGTGCTTCTGGTAGCTGGATAATTAAGTTCCCTCTAGGAAAACAGCACCAGCTCCATCTGACCACTCTTATCATGTCACACCTTGTCAAAGCCATGTGAGCTAGGTAGAACAGACTGGGAGACTGAAGGAACTGACTTTCAGTTGAGTGATCCAACCACCCCTCACTCAGTGCCACCCATGCGTACTGTCCACCTCTGAGCACACACGGACTGCGTTAAGGGATGAACCGTCTGGACTACATGGGGCAGAGGTAAGAGCCAGAACCAGTGGGGCAATCACGTCACCGATAGCAACAATAGCAACTTACTGGATTTGTCCACAGTTCTGACACAGTTGAGCAGACCTCCTTGAATGTTCTGAAAGTTTGCCCAGCACATCAGAGAAACCAAAAGATACCCTCTGTGTCCACAAACAAAACTCAAAAAGAACTTTCAACTAAGGATTTGGAAGAATGACTTCCACCTGGGCCTGCCTTCTGAATGAAAATTTGTTCGCATTTCAGAGCTCATTCAAGCACATTCTAAGAAGAGAAAATCGCTAAGATTGCTCTCAACAGCAGTCTGTATACTAGGGAAACACGCGAAAATTAGCTTTCTGTTGTCAAGAGGCAAATCCCAGTGAATGTTTAGAAAAACTTGAACCATGTCCGTCTCTACCTTTCTCCATTTCTTGATCCTGATGTCTAACTAACATCATAATTCAGATCTCTCCACTGTATTTTTGGTTGAAAAGACAGAAAATCCTTTAGTGACCAGCTTATGCTCACTGGGTGAAACAAATTTAGGTATGCAGAAAAAGACTAAGGAAGGATTGAATAAGGCAGTATAATCACGGATATGTTTTAACGAGTTAGAACACCCTAAGCCTTCCCAAGGGTTCCAAGGCAATAGTCTATCAGATCCAACTAAGTACCCAAATCCATTTCAAATGTGTGAAATAGTGAAAAATGTTTTGAGTTTCTTAATCATTATTTTAGAAACTACTGAATCAATTATATGAGACCAATGATTTCAAAAGTAGTAATACTGTATGTTTGTGAAATGCTTTACAATAAACAAGGGCTTTATATTACAACTTTGAATCCTTTCAAGGGAAAGTATTCTTTTTATTTAAAAGTAAGAAACAAAGCACCACAAAAATTAAGATTTATGCAGGAAATAAATTTCAAAACAATCAACAAATGTCTTTTTCCTATCCTATTTCCCCTCAGCCACTTTCTCTGCAACTTTAGATTATATTTACAAAGTAAATATAATCTGTATGAGCTGTGTTTTCCTTTATGTTTCTTTTTCTTTTATTCTGAAAATATTTATATTATTTTGCATTTTAATAAAAACTCTTCCCAAAAATATTATATTTCTACTTAATTTTGTGAGTTCTCTCATTATTTAAAAAAAATTAAATTCACTTTGCTTAAAGTCCTGATATCTTTTACAGGGTAATTTTTTGTTTTTTATTTTTGTCTTTGGTAAGCTAACTCTGACATTTTAGCGATAGAAAAAAAAAAAAGATAAATCTGTTATATTTGTCACTTTACCAAAACTAAGAAAGGTAGGAAATGGAACAGCTGATAGATATTTCTAATCTAAACTGTCAGACAGAGTGAACATGAAGAGAAATCTGTTGATGTTGATGTTTCTGATTCAACCCCAGGCAGGATGATCCTGCAGGAAATCTCCCCAGAGTACCACTTTCAGGTGAAGCGCCACCAAGTGCCCACTTCCAAAGCACCTGAAGAAGTGGAGTAACTTACTACAAAAACAAGTTTATTTTTCCAAATGAAATGCCTACTTTGAGTTACTGTTTAAAATGCTTTGTTGTGGTACTGAAAGTAACAGAAGAGGTAACATACTTTTATTATGTTCACCACTCCAGTGAGCAATTCCAGAAACAGGAACTAAAACAACTGATTAAAAGTAGCCACCTTATGGTGTTTATATACTGCACTACTGACTAGATTTCACATAGTTTTGACAAATATAACTTGGAAAAAGACCATTCTTGTGTTTTAAAAGTGCCAAATACTGTCTGGCTTCAATTTGGTGGCATTATGAGAAAACAACCAGCATTTAATTTAATATTTATCCCCAGAAATCATCTGCATGAAAAATAGCCTATGAAATTTGCTGGGTTGAATTTCCTGTGTTTGTCCCCCACCCCATTTTAGTTCTCTTTGCAAAC
The DNA here is from genome assembly GCA_004027455.1 of Hydrochoerus hydrochaeris. Classification (NCBI taxonomy): domain Eukaryota; kingdom Metazoa; phylum Chordata; class Mammalia; order Rodentia; family Hydrochaeridae; genus Hydrochoerus; species Hydrochoerus hydrochaeris. Next base: position 150,674 of record PVLA01001459.1, on the reverse strand, counting down.
AAATGACATGTCTTTTCTTCCAGACTGTTCAATTTTTAATGTTTATATTTAAAAGTACTTTCAAAATCTGAAGTGTCTTTATTAGTTTGATTAATTGATTTATGAACTTGTATTTTGTGGAGGTTTTGTTTTAGTTTTTATGTAAAAGCATATAAACACTAGGAGTCATTTAACAAGTTAGTTTTTCTAAGTATTTTAAGAGATTATTTCTTCTTTAGGTAAATGTGCTGATTTGCTCAACACTGTTTCAGAGAACATACAAAGCTATTTTAAAAATATGCAAATATTGTATTGATTTTCTTACATTTAACAGTGGAGAAAAAACATGTCGTATTTTCACATACTGCCCTTTTTCAGTTTTCAAAGAAAAAATACAATTCAGATTCCTATAAAAACATAAAGTACCATTATAACTGAAAATTTCCAAGCAGAATAAAAAGTGAAAAGTTGTTTCTAGTCAATCTTCAATAGAAATCACTGGAGAATTTTCTGATAAAACAAAAATGTAGTCAAAATATCTAAGAGGTTTCTTCTTTGATTACATTAAAAATACTTAAATGACCATAGGCATTAATAAACAGTAATTTCCTCCAGACATCTGTCTCATTGTCATTTTGGTTCTTCCCTCTCAACAAGTGCAGAGATCAAGTGGTATTGTCTAAGGAAGTATATGAATAAATAAGCATTTTTAATATTTTGAGTTCAGGTTTTCTCTTGCATGTTTATTTCTTAATCTTTGTGGATTTTTACTTTCCAGTGATTAAAATTCTTCCAGTCCTATCTCCAAATATATCTAAATACATATGAATCTTTAAACATATTCCTTAACCCTTTTAAATAAATTTTATATCTAAACCCACAGCTAAAGGTGGGTAAAATTTTCTTTCTTCTTTAAAATAGTTTCTATGAAATGTGATTTTTAAACAAGACCATACCAAAAAACGTTGTGAGATTTGATTTCTTCTTTGTAAAAATATAAAGATAGAACGGTGATTTTCCTCATCAAAATTGTCTTTACTAACTTTGAATGAATTTTGTAAACAATTAAGACCAAGAAAGAGAAGACTGTAATACTAGCAGGTTTACCTTATTTGGTATATGTTTTCTACAGATTTGTCAAAGCAAACAGTACACTAGAAAAGGTTTGAAAGACAAAGCTTTCTAGTCTGCAGCAAGAAGCTTGCCTATTAGTTTGCTACCCTCAAATATTAGGAGGTCTGGGTTGTTATCTTTTTGATGACATCTCAGAGACATCTCTTAGATCCTTTGAAAAACATATTCTTGTGATTTAACACTATCAAGAATATCTCCCTCTGCTTAATGGCACATGCCTGTAATCTCAGCCCTCAGATGCGGAAGGACTGCCATAGGAATTTGAGTTAAAGACCAGCCTGGGCCATATAGTGAGTTCAAGGCCAGACTGAACTACATCGCAAGACATACATCTATGCATCTTGAAAAGGCAAACTGAATATCTATATTTGTAAAGTTTCTAAATTGTATGTTCTAAGTAAAGAGAGGTAATAGAATCCAGACAAAGCTTATGCAAAGTTTATTCTAACTAAGGAAAGTAGTAAGGTCATCTTAATCAATGATTATGAAAATATAAATATAAAAATAATCAAGGTACAAAATTATGCAGAAGAGGTTTCTTTATTTTTTAATATTCATTCATTTATTTATTTGAATTATAGTTACATAGAAGAATGAAGTTCCAGTGTGTTATTGAACAGTATGGGCAAGTAGAGCTAACCTTCAAAAAGCAGAAGAAAATATTTTGAAAGTTTTCACCATAAACAAGTGATAAAAAATACATTTTTGTAGAACTGTGTAGGTTTAATCTGATTTTCACAATGTACACATGAATTGGAACAGCACGTTAGTATGGACAAATGTTTATGCTTATATGTATCAATTCAAAAATAAATGTAATTAAGAATTTAAAAAGAGGACCAACAAACAATCACAGATTGACTCATTATGAGATGTTTCAAAAGATTTAAGTGGATCTTTGCCAAAGAAAATCATGTGACCTCTTACTTTCTCCCCTTAATTAGTTTCTATGCTTCTGGCATGAAAGACTAAATATTGTAGAATGAGATAAACAATGACTTTTAAGTTTAGTTCTTAGTTTACCAGAAGCTATCTGAATGATTGTAGGCAAGTTATTTAATGTCTCCAAACACATTAGGTAGACAATAGATCCTCCTTCATAGAAGAAGAATGAGGTTCAGCAATTAAATAGAAATAAAGCGAAAGTGGGAAGTATTTTCAAGGTAAAATATAATGTTAGGTCAAATCTGATAAAGATGTATATTTTATTTTGTTACTTTTCCATGTCTTCAGGATGATTAGAGTATAAAAACTTTTGTTTATTCAATACAAATTATAGCATTAACATACATACCATATAAACAATTCTTTAGAAAAATTTTATCAGTTTAACAACAACCCACAATCTTTGGACCAACTGAAAAATATTGTCAGACTAGCACAGTTACAGAATTCTCTCAGTAACTGAAAATACTTGGAAGAAAACAAATAAAATTAAAAGCTTTGTTTAACAAAATAACATAGGCAACCGAATTTACAAAATATGAATATTATAACTTTAAAATCATCATTAAGTATTTGTAAAGTAAGCATACATGAACTGAAGAGGGAAAAAAATCTCCATATTTTTAAATGTGACAATCATCCACATTATATTACTTTGTCAAATATACTTATAAAATAACAATAAAACATTTCTTAATAACCACTGGATTAAAAATAAGCTAGAATTTTTAATTATACCACTTATAACCAAACCATGCCCATATACCTATGGAATGCAATAAATTAGCTCTTGGAAAAACTCATAGTTAGTTGATAAATCCATTTATAGAAAAATGGGATTTTTTTAAACAAATAAATACATATTCAATTGTTGAAAAATTTAAAATGAAAAAGTCAGGGAAAATAATCAGATTTAAAAGAGTAATACTCAATAAAATAGGAAAAAATGATAAAGTTGTAAGTAACGTTGTAGGGAAAAAAACAATAATAACCAAACCACAAACACTAAAATCTGATTTTGATAATAATCAGTTCTCATTCTAATTCAGCCCTTGAGAAATGATTAGGTCTTTAGTTTTTTGTTTGTATCTTTTCTAGAGTTTAATCTAGTCCCTGTAGGATTCATTACCAGCATAGGCCCATTGCTACTAAGAGCCAATGTGGAAGCATAAACTACTGAGGTTAATCCATCAAGCCCAGTAGAGATTGTCTCCCATTCTGTTAAAGCGTTGTGAAGATACAGTTGCTGTAAAATCAGTCAATTCTTGGAAGAGAAAAATTCTGGTAGAGCTTTATGTTTATTTTTAATGGGAAATCCAGGCAGATAAAATGGTGGTGCACACGTAAAGCAATTGTTTCTATATCTACCTTTCTTCTCCAAAATAAGTTTGAAGCCTGTTCAGTCCTTTACAATAACCCAATGTATTTTGCATGGGAAAGAAGGAAGGGCAGGATAATATAGACACAGAAGTCTTCCTTTGACATGAGAGTGATGTATTTTATAAAGAAGACCTCTTGGTACTTTAATAAATAAGCATCATCAGATGGGACCATCAGGAGACAGGAAATAGAACAGATTGTATAAGAGGGTACAGATTGTAGTAGAGAGTACAGGTTGTACAGCCAAATAGATATAGTTTTGAGCATTAGTTCTGACATTTATTAGCTACTTGATATGATATTAGATAATTTTTTTAACTTCTGATTCAGTTACTGAATCCATAAAATAAAGACCATAGCAAACCACTGACAACATTCTAGAAATCAAAGATAATATGAATATACACATTAAAACTATTGTAATTATTTAGGAATAATGAAAACAGAATGATGACTTCTGCTCAACAAGTAGGTTTTTCATTACTACTATGTACTATTTATAAATGCTAGTATTTTAATTGTTTGTTCAAGTACATGAATAGAGTTAACAAATAATACCAAGTGTCTTATACTGTGCAAAGGATAAGAATGGAAGGTTGAACAATTCTGACAATTCCTACATCTAACAATTCAAATTCCAATGGACCTTTTCAAATCTACACCTCATTCTCTGTTCTCAAATAACTAAGCATTAGGCTAAGCCTAAAGATGATAGGGAAAAAATGACTTAATTTAGATATCAATGTTGGCTGATATATCAATTCTTACAAGCCCATCTAAAAGTTTCCTGCCACATGGTTAGAACAGATTTTCACTGTAAAAAGATTTTTCGGGTGTTAGTGCATAGAACACACAATAGATACTTGCAATCTTTTGACTGCAAGAGAGATGGCAAGAGGGTAAGAATGTCCCAGAAAAAGAAGCAGGGTTTGTTTCTCAGTTTTATACTACACAATATATTGAAAACACAAAAAGGAGTTAGTTGAAGTGAAATCTAGGGAAAAACATATATCGTACCTAATTTTCACTTTCTCCTTACAGCCTTCACATTATAAGTAATGAGAAAACATGGACCTTCAACTTCTAAGTTCTAATCCAGACAAAGAATCCTCCAAGAAAATTTCTCAATTCAGGAAAAGTCAACACTTCTCCCTCCTGTGAGTTTCTTGTATTTTCTTTAATTATCAGCTATTTACTACACGATATGCATCATGAATCTATCTACCTGTAACTTTGACTGCATACTATTGAGATCAAGGCTAAGGTTAAAACAACACGTGACTATCCAGAAATAACAAAATATCAGCCACATATTAGGCAATCTATACATGTTGAGTTAAATTTCTTTAAGAATGGTTTATATAGGACAAGACATAAAGCATTACAAATGTTGTCCTTATATGTATAATTCAGTTTACCAGTTTTAGGTATATGTTAAAACATTAAAGGATCTTTTTCTGAGTCAAGGAATCTGTTTTGAGTCCTCATCATATAATTTCTCACTGTGGAGACACTGTTAATGTGTTTCTTTTAACTTACGGGTTAATTTTTTAAGGTATAATAATACTTGTTCATTTCAGATGAGACAAAATCCTTTACAGTAGTGTTCAAATTTGTAAAAATGCATAGGAATAAAAGTTAGATATTCTTTGAAGAAATAGTTTGAAAAAGCACATTTAATACATTTTTAGTTCTTGTACTTTCTAAAAAATATGCAATCTGCACGTATATTTTTACATTTTTGTTACATGTTTTACTGGTAAACTACAGGAATAAACCAATACTCAAAGATCCCTCCATCCTTCTCATTTCTATAGTGGGTAAAACTTTTAATGGACCCTCTACTATTTACATATTTCTATAAATTGTGTTATCCTGGGCTGGATTGACATGAAAAACAATTAATTACCAGTGAAATTTATACTTGCAAATCATAAAATCATTAATTAAAACAATGCTTTTAGAAGCTTGTCTTATTCACTCTCTAAGAGTTTTGTATTAAAAAGTTTATTTAAAATGTTCAATGAATAGATGCTCAGCAATCTGCAATTCCCACTGAAATGAGAACTCATACCAGACTATTCAAATTAAATTTTATATAGAGCTATTTAATTTTTTCCATCAAAATATAAAAATGAAAGCAATTAGCAACATCTGATTAAAGTAATGGTGTAGCATACTTGATTATATTTGCTCATTACTTTTCTTTATTTTTTTTCTTGCATTATGAAATGAAACAGTCACAAGCCCTTCATTTTAGAGTCTCTGTGAAAGGCCAAGGCTTCCTAAAACACCCTCAGTAAACATTCTTAATGCTGTAAATTGTTCTTCCATTTCTTAGAGATTTACAAGGACAGGTTGAGTGGAGAAATAACCATAGTGATGAATTCCCTTAAGAGAGACTGAGTGGTTTGAAAATGTGATTGAAAATAAGATTCAGGAGATTATTTTTAGCCTATAAATACATAGTTTCTGATTCCACTTTCATATCTCTGAGGGAAAAAAAAGACCAGTTAGATCATTACTTTTACCATTTACGGTGTGCACGGTTTCTCCCAAGTCATAATTTTTCAAAGTATTTGTGATATGGAAGATAAAATCCTGACCTTGATATTAAAAAATATTATCAAGGCATATAACTCTCCTCATCTAAATTGAAGGATTATCAGTATTAAATTGAACATGTATAGTTCCATAGAAGTTCTATAATCCCCAATTTTTGGAACAATAAATTTCATTTTTACTTAGCTGTCACACATCTATGATTCAGACTAACTTGATAGCTCTATGAGGAACAATAATTCTGTTAAACTCAAAGTAACAGACCAGGGATTATCTCCTTAAAGCCCATAACAAAATTAAAAATATCATTCAAATATTCAGTTATCTTATTAGTGACTCTACTTTGTTTCTAGATTAAAGCATTTTTTGTATACTCAAAACTAATTCTCTCCAGGAACCGAATAAATCCTGACTTTAGAACACTCTGTCTGTCCTTAGTTTTCATTTGGCCAGGAGTGTAAATAATCTTCCAGTGAACAACAACATGCAATTGGTGAAAAAGGAAAGGTCACATGGGAACTTTCACATGGACTAACGCACTATGTCTAATTATAGGGTTGGTCAAACCATAAGGAAGAAAATTAGTCCTCACCGGAGATGTAGAGTTGTTACAGTTCTTCTGAGTCTAATTGTACACAAAATCACTGCACTTTTCCAGGCCTATTCATTTTCTTCTGAATCAAAATGCTACTTTAAGAAAAAAAAATATTTAAGAGAAGAATGAAGTTGCTTGTTTCATAGTGTTTGTGAAAGCCACACAACTATTTTTTTTTTAAATGAACTTTGTTTAGTGATTTGACCTGAATTTGATTAGAAGTGTCTGGAAGGCTGATGGATACTGGCTGAAAGGCAGCAGAGACAAGGCAGGCAAGGCGGGGTCTCCAGGCTGACCGGCGGATGTAACTCTGCATAGATGACCACACGCTAGAGACAGGCAGGAGGTACTAGGCCCCTGCAAAGCCACTATTCATCTTGAAAACAGTGAAGCAGCCAGAGACGCTGATGGAGGAGGCTGGGCTTTTGCGTGCAAACAGTGCCCCCTATAGGATCTTCTGTGCTCACTGACAAGAAATGCAACTCGAGGCAGGTGGGTGCAAGCCTTCAGAGAGAAAGAACATGGTTTTGCTTTACCTACCCTCCTTTCTCTTCTAGATGCTAAAGCCTGGGAAGAGAGTTTAGGCTTGTGAAATAAAAAAGAAACCTGTCAGTAGAGTAAGATGACTCAACTAGTAAGAGGAACCCTGTTCATCATTTGGTATCGTTATTGCTTCCTAGAAAAGGGACACATTTTAAGTTCATTTATTATTATTGTTACCATTATTTTGAGAACCTGCCATACAACATATGCACATTTGTGCATAATTCACAGGACATTTACTAACGTGTTGAACTACTATAAAATTTTGTATACCAATTCATTTTCATTAAGCACATTGCCAAGTGTTTGGGATCTGTTTTGTCAAAACCAGAAATGAGTATGAGAAAAAAAAAATTTAGCTGAGATCCATTTCATTGCAAATATTCTGCAATTAAGTGAAAAAGAATAAGTTTACACAAGGAACTATATCCTTTATGGGTCTGGTCCTTTTAAATTTCATTTGACAGTCAGTGGTAGGTTAATTACATAATTTGAAAGAAAATAGCCTAACAAGGTAACTATCACTGCTATTGTATTGTCATGTTAGTCACATAAAGATTTCACAAGATCTGGGATGAAAGAAATGATGAGATCATAGTTAATTAGCTTTCAATTTCAATAACAAAATCTTCACAAGCTTTCAAATGCCCACTTAAAAAGAAAACATAATAAACTTACTAATATGAAAAGAAATTCTGGGTAAAATAGAAAGCTAGGAAAAATAAACAAATCAAAAATATAAATCTGAATTAGAATAAAAATTATCAATATAGCTATCAAAGAAAAACCAAAATAACACTGGATACTTGGTTTTAAAAAGTCCAATGAAAATAATAACCTAATAGAGAAATATCATATATTGCTCTCAGATTAGAAAATCTTTAAAAGAACAATACTGTCTGTGATTAAATAGGTGGTATTATAAAAGAACATATATATGTTATCCTATGTAAAACCTTACTAGAAAATAATTTGCCAATACGAATCAACATCTTTTTAGGAAATTCTATTTACCTTTCTGCCAACAATTCTACTCCTAAGGATGTTACATAATGAAGAAATTCTTTTTGTTTAGAACTAGGTATATATACAGAACAAAATCTGCCAAATTTGAAATAAGTAAAAATGAAGATTACCCAACATTATACATTGAATAATGCACAGACAAAATAAATACATGTATGTGCACACAGATTCATGTACATATATATTTCCAAATATATGCTAACAGTGACTTAATCTAAGTGGTGAGATTTCAGATGATTTGATTGATTTCTTCTATGACTTTTCTAAATTTGCTAGTTTTTTTGCAGAGATTATATATCACTAGCAAAATAAGAAAGGAAAAGACTCCAACTGAAAGCTAAACCTAATGTTCAAATCACCCAGCATCCTTAACACAGATAGATAGAATGTGTAGTATTTAAGGCTGATGTTTCTGATTTTCAGATGGCCTGGATTCAAGTTCTATTATGAAGTTATTTAGGGAAGTTATTTAGCTTCTCTGTGTCATGGTTTCCTTAGCTGCAAAATATATTCATAGTTTCAATGGCCATAAAAAGCTAAACATTTCTAAATCACTATAAAGAATAGGTAAGAATTACCAATTATAATTCCCCACAATTAAGGTATTATGAGGAAATATTCTCAGCTTGTCCCTTTTATATTGTGACCACATAAAAACTGCCAGATAAATAGTAGACAACAAATATATGATGAATATATTCATTCAATAAATCACAATATAAATGACAAAGGAAGCAGTACTAAAAAGGAGGAAATTTATACCTGAATGTCAGAAGAAAGGTACCAACAAGGAGAAAGGCGTTTTACCTCCAGGAAAATTCTAGAAAGACTCAAGACTGGAAACCAAATACATAGTAGTCATGTTGGAGTTCGAAAGCAAGGGGATTTTTTTTGTTCTTTTCAAGAAATTTATAAGGAGCAGTTAAGCATCTCCAAATTCTCACTCTTTTTTAGAGCGCTTATTTTGTCAGGCAATTACCCTGCCTGTCAGCTCCTGAAGAAACTAGAGACTTATATTCTGAATCTAAACAGAATCTAGACAAAAGAATTCCAAATGGAAGGAAGTAGGAAAGTGAAATCTCTTCTGAAAACTAGGAGATTCAGTGTAACTCTGGACCTAGGATAATGAAACGACCAGTTATAATTGAGGTGAAGTGTCTACATAGATTACTTGAAATTCTTTGCACAGATGTTTTAGTCCTCTTTACTGTTTTAGTAATTTATGTCACTATGGTCAGTAGTATTCACTTTCTACTTTGGGTTATAACAAAATACTAACTTTTCTTCGATTTTAATGGTAAAATTGTTTCAACATTGGCCACTGGGCACTCTTTTAGTTGACCCTGAGCGCTGTAGCCACAATTGTGTCCTTGTCGTTGCTTTAGCACATCCTTACTTTCTGTCACAGAGACATGCGCTAAGCTTGTTTTGTTTTACTCCTGGAGTCAGCCATGTCCCTGTGGCGCCTTGCCTTCCTCTATCACAGCACTGTCTTAGAAACCATGCTAAATGGGCTACCCTTCTCTTTTTATTTGCAGGTGAATTCCTTTGTAATTTAACTTATTTGCATGATTTTATTCTTTGAAATTTGTTGAGATGTGTTTTCTGATCAAAAATGTGGTCCATTTTGGTGACTATTCCAATGTGAGAATGAGTTTTCTATTCTTGTGTTGTGCGATAGTTTATAAATAGCAGTTATATCAAGTTGATTGATGTTATTCAGGTTAACTGTATTTTATTAACTTTCTTCTTTTTTGATTAACCAGCAGTAAATGTTGAAGTATTTGACTAAAGAGCACATTCGTGTATTTCCCTTTTAATTTTGGTAGTTTTTACTTCACATATTTTGATAGTTTGTTGTTAGGTATGCTTATGTTCAGAATTGTTAAGTCTTTCAGAAAAATTAATTCTTTATTACTGTAATTCTTCTTTTTATCCTTAGTATATTTTCCTATTCAAACATCAGCTTTATTTAAAATAGTCCAGTTCTGTTTTTATTAGTGTTAATTTAGCATATCTTTCTCCATATTTCTATTTTTAACTGATCAGAGTCTGCGTTAAAGTAAGTTTCTTGCAGCCACCATATAATTGGATTTTATTTTTTAATCTACTCAAGTATTCTCTGTCTTTAATTGATCTGTTTATCGATCACAAATATGGTGATTACTGATACATTTGGATTAACATGAATCAAGTTTGTAATGTCCTAATCACTGCCTCTTCAAGTTTTAATTGAGCACATTACATATATGCTTCATTTCTTACTGCCATTCTTAAGATTAGATATATTCATTATCAAGCAAACTTGTAATACTTGCTACAGAGCTTGAAGTATACATTTTTAATTAATATACCTGTCTCCAAAGGCTTCCACTTCATATGTAATACAAATCATTAGACTATACTCACTTCTTTTCTCTCTTATGATATCCTGTCATTGATTTCACTTAAGTTTTATATTCATACATTAACATTGTTGTTGTTATTGCTTTAAATCATCACCTCCTGTCAATTAAGAATGTGAAAAAAAGTTTACTCTACCTTAACATATTGTTCTTTTATTTATGCAGATCCTTGTACTGATTTATATCATATCCCTTCCGACTGCAGAATATCTTCTAACATTTCTTATATTTCTTATATTGCGTGTCTACCTGTGCTAAATTACCTCAGTTCTGTTTTTCTAAGTCCTCACTTCTCTCTCACTTTGGAAGATTAGTTCTATTGACTATGGAATTCTAGATTAGAAGGATTTTTTTTTCCCTCCAACAGAATTTGAGTAAAGTCTCAGAAAGTAGAATTGTTATTGAGAAAGTTCTGGGAATAGTTTTTATATTTGTTTCTCATCACCCTTTCCCATAGACAAGAGAAACTTTATTTTTTAGATAATTGCTGTGGAAAACTGGTGGTGTCCTAGAGGTAAAGTTCAAAAAATAGGAGGTCTCTCCTTGCCATAAGAGCCCATCACTACCCATAGCAACCTGTCAAAATCGCCAGTGAAGTAGTCCATAACGTTATGGCTCTGCTGTTTTCTGTTTTAAGTAAGCAAATCTCAGCAGGATCTCCCTGTTCTCTCCTGTATCTCCAGATTCGGGAGTAATAGCTTGCCTTGAACATTTAGTCACTCATGGATTTTAAAAAAGCTATTGATTTTTATCTGTTCAGTTTTTTTTATTGTAAAGGCAGAAATAAAATTTTCAGGTTCTTTATATGTTAGAGCTAAAACCCAAAGATTAATTGCAAAATTTAGATAACAAAAAATTCAAAAATGAATTTTAAAAATCAACTTCAGAAACAAAAAATCCTTCATTTTGATTTTTAAAACATGTAAAACAAGTAATGTAAAATTATATGCAAAATAATTTTACATCTTTAAAATCTATTCAGTTCTATTACCTCTTGAAGTGTATAGTCAGAATACTATAACAGGATTTGTATTCACTATTTCCAACAAATGGAAGAAAAGGGATTTTTCATTTTTAGCAATGTAGACACAAATATGAATTGATGATAAACCAGCTTCAATGGACTGTTTTTAGTCTTTTTCATATTAGTACTTTCAAAAAGAATTTTATGAAAAATTTATTAAACAATTCTATGTCTCTACTAAGGATATTTTTTAGAAAATTATTTACAACTTTAGTAATGTTTATGACTTTAAAATAATTCATTTAACACTTGGAAAATAGAATTAAAAATGTTACTTGCAACATATAGTTTTTCATAATCCTTTGAGTGATAATTATTAACTATTATTCGAGTAACTATTTGAGTAGAAATTATGATACAAAATGATTAAATACTGTATCTTATATGTGCTTATAAGAATGAAGATACTTTAATTAACCTATGACTAATGTACACTTGAGACTAAGATCAGGGATAAATTAAAACATGTTGGTATGATAATGATAATAGATAATTGAGTTAAGATGTGGCAAGTTTGTTTCATTCTTTATCCAGGAAATTAACTAATTCACATCTAGAAAAGTACAGTACAGATGATTCAGAAAGTTTATAACACACACAAGAATATTTTCTCCTAAAATATTTGTGGAACTATTTATGTGTAAACAAACTTTCATATTTCACTAGATTTAAACTCCTCAGCCAAGTCTATACTAAGTGTATCAAAGTATTAAGGATTATAGAAATGTCATGGTGTAGTCCTTTCATGATCATAAATGATCTAAAGTTCTTATAAGTTCTTTTTTTTTTGGTATTTTTTTAAACTTTAACAAAAGCAACAAGAAAATCCTTAATTTTGAAATTTTATTTGAAAATTTAAATTGTTTTATCTAATTTTCATCACTAAATCAGTCCACTGTGAGCTAATTTCTGCACTGTAATGATCATATAGAATTGAACATAGGTTCTGACCTATGCACATTGGGGTGATTTATCAATAAAAGACAAGAGTTTAAATCTAAAATTTTTGAGCAGAAGCCCTTTCTAATATAATATTTTTCTCTAAAGGCCTATCTTTTGGTTATTTAAAAGTAAATTATACTCACTTTTATATTTTTACAAGGGAGCTTAAATGCGTTGACTTAAACTGAAGACAAATGGTTTAAATTGATAATATAAATCCTTGGTTTTTAATGCAACGTGATACATATTTTACAGAGATGTGTACCAGACAGTTCAATTGTTTCATTCCAAGGAATATTTCTGACTCTAAGCTATTGTCATTTTCTTACCTTGCCTGCCTGTCCCTTGAGATCATTTAAATTGATCTTGACTTAAAGTCAGACTGACCTAGGTTAAATCTTACTTTTTCCAAGTACAAGTTGTAATTGGCTAAATCAATCAACTTCTTTGAACCTCAGTATAAAAAATGGTGCCATAGCTGTGTCTTATCAGTCAGCATTTTGTCAGGATCCAGCAGCAGTCTTGTGGGCTCATGTAATCATTTTCATTGGGTTGAGTCAGACCCCAACCCCAGCAAAACCTTTCTTTTCATTAACCCAAAGCCAGCTAAATTACATCTTAAATTACATCTTAAGAAAAATCTCTGCCATGTAATGTAGCCTAATCAATAGTGATTAACCAACACCTTTGCCCTATTCCATTGACTAGAACAAGTCACGGATTTTGATTCTTTTTAAGAAGAGGTCATGGTTTATTGAGGGTCTGCAGAGTGTTTTTCTTCACTCAAGTCTTAAGTGACTTCTGACGGATGATATTCAAATATTTGAGTCCTAAAATTATTTTTTTGATGTGAAAGAAATAGCTATTTATGAATTAACTTGAATTCATTTCCTTTTAGTGTCAAAAATCAGAAGCAATACAAATGCTCAAAAGTAGAAAATGTTGGTAAATTGTGATTTATTCCTACTATGATATTTTATGATACCATTATTATATCAGAGTACAGTACTTAAGAATATTCTATTCCAGAATACTCTGATATAGAAAAATGTTTAAAATATTTCTGACCAAAGAAAAAGATAGTTTATGAAAACAAGATGCATGTTACTATTATGTTTTAGACACACACTAAAACTATATATAACATAAGCACACATGTCAGTGCTGTGCCTCTTTCTCTGCATGTACAGCAGTGTAGAGGCAGTCACACTGCCTCAGGTCACACTTCCTCAGTTCCAATCCCGGTCCACAAAAATCATAGGTGACCTCCAGGAAAAAGCAAGCACTAGATCCCCACAGAATTTATGTGACTCTTAAACTATTTTCAGTTTTCACAAATACTGAAATTTCATCCTTGATTGATTTAATGTTTTAATTTCATAGACTTTTGAATTTTTAAGAGCTTAGAAAGGAATACATATTCTACCCCCCCCAAAAAAGCAGTTGAGGTTTCATGATGGATTAAAACGATTCAATTCTTACACAACTTTTACATATCCAACAGGAAAACACATTTATTTATGTAGTCACAAGATTTCTTTTTTTCTTTCAATATTCTACATACGTTGCATTACACTGATACCCAGAGTAACTATATAAATATTGAAAATAGTGTATTCTGTGTCTTTCCTTCTCTCTCCTTCCCTCCATCCCTGCCTAATCCTTCATCTACTTTTAAAACTAGTAGCCAAGAAGCATTTTACAAATAATTGAAGAGCTACAATTACATATTTTTTATTTTAAAACCAAAAAAAGAATAAAAATGATACAGAAATTCAAATAAACATAATAGGAGATTATTGATTGTTAATACATTGCATATTGTTATCTTCAAAATAGTTATCAGATTACAAGATATTGGCATGAAATCTAATCAAACAATGAAAGTACAAACTGGTTTTTTTTGATGAACTAATGGATTAGTAGTATAACTATCATATATACATACATATATAAATTTTTGTCTTTCTTTTCTCCTTCCATCCTAGTTGTTCTTTTCTTTTAAGCAGTTTCTTCCCCTTTTACTTTCATAATATCTATTGTACATTTTGGGTTTTACTTTTCAAGTTTTTTTATAGTAGAGAGACAATTTGATGTTTACACGCGTGAATCTGATTTATTTCACTTATGAGTATGGTCTCAGGTTGCCTCCATTTACCTACAAAAGCTTTGAGTTTGTCCTTATTTATAGCTCCATTGTATAAAAATACCCCATCTTGGGGTGCTGGGAGAACAGGCAGCCGCCAGCATGCCGCTCTGGTAAGTGGCTGTGGCCTGGCAAGCCGCTGCCGCCCCAGGGCAAGAACCGTATCAGCATTTCTTGAGATCTGCAACGCACCATATTGGACCTTGGGAAGCTGGGAAAATGGGCAGCCAGTTCACCCCTCCGGTGGGTGGCTGCGGGCTAAGAATCAAGCATCCATCCCCCCACACACACTAGCAAGTGAGAGCCAGAGATCTGAGCATCTCTTGCGAGTTTGACTCTATGCAATGCAGCAAATACAGGGGATTTTCTTCTGCCATCTCTTTGAGGGCAAATATTTTTATCTCTGTTTTGCTCTGTTTTGATCAATGGTATTGGTCTATTCAATATTCTGTTTTTGTAATCTCGGTATTTCCTCTGATATTGCTCTGCCTGATTGAAGGAGCAACTATTGTGAAGAAAACCAAATGTACTATTGTCTATTGCTGTTGTCCCGGTGGCCTGCTGTGAGATTCTATGCCAATTTCACTGCACTGCCTCAGTTGGCTATGTCCTGTCTTGTTCTACTGTATTTTACTACCTTCAAAACAAAATAAATAAAAGATATAGCTGCATGTATGTTTAGGTGTGTGGGATTGATAACCATATTTCTAGATTCTTGTTGGATAGTTGAACAGATCTGTTTGCATTCTCACTGCTTGAGTGTCCACTTTGTGTGCTTTAATTTTGTAACTTGAACAACTATGTCTAAAAGAACAATATGTAATATATCAACTAGTGATTTCTTACTTTATCTTCTTTTCTTAAAATTCTGTAATATTTCTACCTTTTTCATGTTTTTTTCTCTTTAAATAAAAATTTAAAATAAAATAAAAAATAATAATAAAAAAGGTAAAACAACAGCAAAACAGATCAGCAAGGTACTGAGCAACCTGAGACATGATATAACTAAACAGATAATGGACTTAAAAAGCAAAAGGAGGAAAAGCAGGTGCTCTAAAGGATATAACTGCATGTATATTTAAGAGTGTGGGAATGATAATTATGTTGCTAAGTTTTTGTTGGATCAGAAAACAGAGTTGTTTGCAGCCTCACTGTTTGAATGTCCACTTAGTATGCTTTGATTTTGTAACTTGAACAACTACATCCAGGAAGACAATATGTAATGTATCAACTAGTGATTTCTTACTGTTCATTTTTTTAAAATTCTGTGTTGTTTCTACCATTTTTTTCTGTTTTGCTTTATTTTTCCCCTCTCTTTAAATAAATTTTTTTTAAAAATACCCCATCTTTTTTTATCCACTCCTCAGTCAATGGACATTTAAGTTGTTTCCAATAGTTAGTTATTACAAATTGTGCTTCTATAAACATGGGTGCACATGTAAATCTGTGGTATGATGTTTTCAGTTCTTCTCAAAAAATATCCAGAAGAGGAACAGCTGTATCAAATGGGATCTCCATACCTAGTTTTCTGAGGAATCTCCACACTGATTTCCACAGTGGTTGTATCAGTCTACACTCTCACTAAGAGTGAGAGTGTAGACTGATACACTCTCACTTTTCCCCCACAGCCCCTGCAATATTTGTTACTGGTTGATTTCTTTGGGTAACCATTCTTTTTGGAGTGAGATGATGTTGTTTTAATCCACATTTCTCAAATGAACAGTGATGTTGAGCATTTTTTCATATATTTATTTTTCATTTGTATTTCTTTATCTGAGAAGAGTATATTTGTCTCACATGCCAATTTTTGGATTGTATATTTGAATTTGGGGGGCCTGAATTTTTTTCTTTATATGTTCTAGATAGAAGCCCTTTGTCTGAGGGACAGTTGGCTACATTTTTTAAAATATAAATTTGATATATGAAATACAGATCTATTTTATGTGGCTTCTGAATTTAGATACAATAAAGAACACAATGTGAAAATTAATGTCCAAGATAATTTGGGACCCTGGATCAAAGTCCATATCTTTATTTTTTTGGTCCTATCTATCCAGGAACAAAGTAGGGGTTATACCAACCTTAAAACTTTCTATAAGTTAATAATGTGAAACCAGAGGCTAGGATCTTCACATCACCTAAGATTCTATGTGATATAACCAGACTATTAAGAATCATAATATGGATCTAGAGAAAAAAATGTACTGAAATATTTCACTGGAAAAGAAACTAAGAAATAGAGACACAAATGGAAAGCTTTATGTAAAATGGATTAATTAATGCTGGATCCAAGTATCACTTCCTCGGGGAAGGCTTCACAGCATTATCGATTGTGTTTCTCCTCCGTGTGTCTTTAACATTTTAGGGATGACACACAGAACATTACAGCAATGAACCTTTAAGAGTCAGTGGTCCCCAACTACACAAGAAGATCTAAAAACAAAACCATCATTTCACGTCCTTACAGAGTAGACATCTGTTATCCACATATATAACATATAGTGAACACATGGATGCATTAAAAAATGATTCAGTGAATGATTAAGTCATATCTAACTCAAAGAATGGCTACATGGGAGAAAAATACATCAAACTCTCTCCCACCACTTTTCCTTTTTATTCAGAAAATAGTTTTCGGTAGAATTTCATTAACTGTCTTCATCCTGATATTTTGTGCATATGTTCCTCTGATCAAATATATATTTACATGCTGACTAAACTGAAATGTCATCACTGCAGAAATTCTTGCAGTGTCAAATATTACAATTTTACCATAGAATATATTTTGTATTATCTTGGACATTCTTCTCATATTTTTCCATGCAAGATAATCATTTTCTACATCTTATTTATAAAATAGAAGCCACTGAGGCAAGAGAAATTAAATCTTCAATAAATTTTTTAAAACATTTATACACAGTCCATGATTAACTAGAAAGTAGATTTGGAGTCATTATCATGGTATAAAATACACCCAAATAGAATGTGAATTTAACAAACTTGAATTCATGAAAAAGACAAAACAATAAGTAATAAAAACTAAAAACTTTTCAAGGAACTTTGATAAATAGATTCTTGATCTTTACAAGAATTCAGTGCATTATTTCTATTTTACCAAGTCATAAACTGAGGCGGAGTAAATTAAATGTCTTGCTTACATTCATGCAAATTCTGGGTGATGGAGTTTTAACTGCAGCTCAGGCTCCTGATTCACAGTCTGCTTCTCTTACCTTTTTACTTCAGGGTATGTTTACACATCAATTTCTTGTAAACAAACATAATATAGGTATATATTTCATATACATTACTATTAAAAATAGCTCTATGTTGAGGTATTCTCTGAAGAAATGTTACAATGCATAAATTTTAAGTTATGTATCTATAAGCCAATACAAATAGAAAAGACTATTATTAGAATTCACACTATTATGGCATTTAAAAATCAATTTGTCTCAATTGATGGAGAATCCAATTTAGGTTAAATAACTGTTTATGAAATTACTTCAAGATTTATTGGATGCAGCATGATAACTCATCAACTATAGTGAGCTTGCAAGAATTTGAGCAGAAAAGTTAATTAACAATAATTTTAAAACTGCCAAAAGCTGCTGCAAGTTCACTCTGTACTCTGCATATATAGCAACATGTGGTGAAATTCAAAAAGAAAGACTCATTCCCAAATCTGCTTACTTTTATGTCATTGAACTCATTATTAAAAATTAGTGAGCAGTATTGATTTGGAGGGTTTAATAATTCAAAATGGTTAAAAGCAACAGCACTCCTTGGGTGGACACATATTGCCTATTATTGTTTATTACCAAATTCAAGAATAATGACTCAATTAATCCAGGCATGGTTTCCTAAAGCAAATTGAAATGCAATTATCAAACCAATAAGCTGCTAGAATCAGTAACTTAAACCTCAGGCAGAAGATTTTACAAAGTGATATAATCAATATTGCATCCAAGATGCTATACAGTGGTACTAATTTGCCACAAAAAATAAAGACATTCTATTATCTTTTTGAAGTGAAAATCTCCTCATGTGGTATTGGTTGCACTTTAAATAACTTCTTTGCAGCATATATGTGATTTTAAAAATAGCTTACAGTTACATACTTTGATGACATCTGTTACTGTTAAGTAAGAGGAAATTATGACTAATAAATGCTGGGACTTAATAATAGTGAGTAGGAATAAATGATCTTATGAACAAACAATTGTTATATATCTGTACATGATTCTTGTTCACAAATCTGTTCACAGCCATCACATATATTTTCATCAATTCTCCCTTGAAAATACCAAACTATTCTTCTAGTATCGGAGTTGTCTCCACATTTGCTCATCACACTTCTTTTTATACTGAAGAAAACAGAAATATATGAAAGTACCTCTGATGGAAAAAAATCATACCATAGAAGATATTCTTGGGGTCCCTAGCAGTTATCCATTTTGGGGTATGACTACTTTTCTCCATGATCCTGCACAATTCTTTAATTCAGAATTACTGGCTTTAAAATGAAGTTCACAAAGCTATAAATTTATTTCAAGTGAAGACTGAGGCTATAATCAAGAACTACCTTAAACCAAAAGAAAATCTATTTTTGGCTAATAGTGCACTGAGCTTTGTTTCTTTCTCCCTTTATGTTTTTCAGTATGAAAGTGCTCTTATATCCAATGACACTGTAAGAATAACTACTAAATAGTTTTCTACTTAAAGAGACTTATCCTTGGTTGGCAACCAAGAAAGCAAGAATAGTGTTTTCTCCCACTCACAGCTTTAAAACCGAGAGGAAACTCTGGCGTGCTGAATATAATGAGAACATCATTCAAATTTAATAAACTTGCTAAAAAATTAGTGTTCTTACTTTCCTTTAAATTCTAATCCATAGTATGATGACCATTGTCTCCTACAAGATATATTCTATTCCAAGTGCAAAAACAATTCTGAAATTGAAATACCATTTCTATTCTACAAAATTTAAGGAACAGTATCAAAAGTTATGTGTGTAAAAGGTAAATAATAGAAAAACAAGGATAAAATTGATAGATTCTTTCACATGCCTACCTCCCATTCCAGTCTCTTAAAGTGACACACATAAAGACTCTGATCTTTATTAATTCTTCCCCACTCTCACCAACACAAACTTACATATTCAGTGGTTGTTATGTTCCACCATGAAGATCCTCCTTCAGAAATGAAGACCTTATGGCCCCAGCTGTTACAAACACAGCTGTGAGCTGATCCTCAGCCAACAGTTATCTTTGAGATTAACTCAGCTGAAGAAAACTGCTTCTTCAAAGCACATGTCTTTTGCTAGGGGCATGAGCTCATCAGAGTGGTAAAATGACCTGGCTTCCTTGATCCAACTCAAAAGAAATTTAAAGCAGTATCCTTACCTGCATAGGGTGGCAGGAATTCATAAAAGTACCAAGAATAGCTTTCACATTGACCTACCCAAATATTTACTTTGTCTGATGCCCTTATTTCTTAGAGATCTAGGGTTCCATCTAGTCTAATGAATGTATAGAGCTGGTGAACAATTTCAGCTATCACTCCTCTAAGAAAACCTTAAATTTTTCTTCCTTTCTGAAAAAATATTCTTAGTGAATATAAATTTAAATTTAATGGCTTTTTCTTTCAGTATGCAAAAGGTGTGATTTCACTAGCCTCTATGCTTTGTTATTTATAAAAAATCTAATTGTATCTTTTCCATTTAGCCAAATTTGAAATGTGTCTCGATTTTTCTGACTACAGGTAAGTTTCTATTTTACCTATATGTTTCAACATGTTGACTATGATATGCTTAGATAGTGCTGTTGTGATTGTTTGTACTTTTTCAGCCTGAGATTTGATTGCTATCTTTTTTCAGTTTTGCAAGTTCTCAATAGTTCCCTTTCAGAGATTTTTTTTAATCTTTTACTCCATGAATTCAATGGATACATGTAGTAATGTGTTTCTTACCAATTCATGTATCTTGAACATTTCATTCTTTTTCACTTCTGTTTTCCAGTTCTTGTTTCAATTTGCATACTTTTATCGACCTCTTTTCTATTTCACTGAATATTGCATTTGCTATGCTCAGCTGAAGCGTATGTATTAACCATTCCATTCTATGGTCATATTTGCTTCCAGCTTTTCTGTACTTGACTGTCTCTTCTTTAATTTTTTAATTATTCCACTTTTCCTTCTAGAATTTTTACCATTTCAATCATAGTTAATTTAAATATCATTATCAGATAATTCTAATGTGTAGGCCATCTCTTTAATTATGTCTATTGATTGGTGCATTTTTGACCCCTAGTCATATATTTCTACTTCCCTCCCTCTCACCCCTTGCTTTTTCCTTTCTTTCTTCCTTCCTATCTTCCCTCCTTCCATTCTTCCTATCTTCCCTCCCCTGACTGTCTTTGCTCTTCCTCCTCCCCACCTCCTGATAATTTTTTTATATGCTAACCATTTCTGGTAGACAGCAGTGCAGTATGAGGCAAAGTACTCCATCCACAGCAGGGGGCCACGGTGATAAAGGTGAGCCGCTCTGATCTTGAATGAGACCATACCTAAGCTTCTTAAAATTTTAGCTCTATTCTATTCACCATAGACTTCAAATGTTCTTAGGGAAGGATCAGGATATTTGTCTCAAAAGAGCCTTGCCTTTGTGAGAGTTCAGAGATTCCCCCATGTTTCAAACCCTCCCTCTGTGCTCCTCTCTCCCAGGGCCCCGAGCCGCATCCTATTGCTTGGATAGCAAAGAAATCGATTTTCCTCTCCAGTCAGCCTCCCTGTGCTCCGAGTCAGTCCTTGGACACTCTCCCCGCCCTCTTCTCCACCTCCACCCCTCCACCTCCGCACGCCCCCCACCTTCTGAGGCAGCAACCCTCTGACTTCAGAAAGCCTGAAGCACCTTGAAGTTGCCCTCAGCCACCCTGCCCTCCTCAGGGTTTGGCTGTCAGTCTCTGTGTCTCAGGGGATGGCTCTCAACGCTCCCGCTTTTCTCCCTTCTGAAGAAGATGGTAGCTGCCTTGTACCTACTTCATTCTCCTTTGTCTCTTCATGGTTCTCAGTAAAGGCCTGTAAAAAAGAATTCTCAAAAAGTGGGCACTTTCTCTGTGACTAAAGAGTTTGACCTATCATAGGAGTCCACATGTTGACATTAAAAGTTGATTGTAATTTTGACTGATTTCTCCTTTCCTGGTC
Organism: Hydrochoerus hydrochaeris; assembly: GCA_004027455.1. Lineage (NCBI taxonomy): Eukaryota > Metazoa > Chordata > Mammalia > Rodentia > Hydrochaeridae > Hydrochoerus > Hydrochoerus hydrochaeris. The sequence goes on along the minus strand of PVLA01001459.1, from coordinate 128,793 downwards.
TGTGGTATATTCCTCCTCTTTGACATTTTTACCAAAGAAAAGAGTAGCTGTGGTTCTTTTCTTTTGTGAAAAGGGCTCCTCAGCAGCTGAATTTTGGTTCAGTTGGATTTTTATTTCGAATAGTTCTTAAAAACCTACCACTTTCAAGTGCATCTTGCTTTTTTGGGTCACCAGGCAGAAAATTATTATTTCGTGATTTTATTTTTTATTTATAGAATTATTTCTCTATTGAAAATATTATCTTCACGAACTGAAATGCACTGAAATATATTTTAAAGCCTTTAGATTCACTCTGATATTATTTTTAAAATATTAAAATTCTCAATTGTTTTCATCTTTTTTGAATTATCAAGGCTATAGTTAGAAAGATTAATTATTAGGTCTGGGAAAACTTACATTACTAAAGAAACATCGCACTCAACCATAATTGCTGTCCCTAAATCAAGTTTAAAATGAAATAATAGAAATGCACATGTAGGTTTTTTATACCAGGTCATAAGACATTATTTTGGTATACATTTTAAAGAAATGTATCGTGGAATAGAATAAATTTAACTATTAACAAAACAATCCAAGTTTAATACATACTGAAAATGAAAGTATTGTACTATGTCTATCACTGCATAATAATCACTTACCAAGGGTGTAATTCACACTAGTATGAGTCACTCTAAGATCTTTAGAGCTCATTCTGATGTTCTCAAGGTAATCTCATTAACCAAATTTACTAGTTCCTCTAGTCATGAAATTCACACATCAAATTCTCTGTTTAGCATGCAAGTTAGTAAGACTTCCAGAAATCAGTGACACACACTATTTAGATGCTGTAGCTCCTACACAATAAGAAACTCATTTGTCCCTTACCCTCATTTGCATGATACATGGTAACACCTCCGTGTCTGACACTGTGACTGTTTTGTGTTTCTCATAATAGTCTTAGTCTCATATCTATGTATATCAAGAACATACATGCCAATTTTTTCCACTATCACAAATTAGAAGGTTAATGTATTTCTGAATTTAATGATGATTTTATAATTCATTATTGGATTTCTCAAAATGGTAATACCTCATGATGAGACTCTGGGATTCTGGAACAACTTCTGGCACATTTTCTGTGATGATTGCTTTTCCATTTACTATATTTTATTTCTTCAAAATATTGGGGCTCTAGATCTAAATTTTCATATATTCCAATAATAACTAAGAATTTCTCATATTAACACCCTTTATGAAGTATTCTAGAAAATGCCAATTAAGAGAAGAAAAGAATTTTTAATACATTTTCCTTTTGTTCTACCTTTTTACACCTTGTGAGATACAAAATTCATACCGAAAATTGAGTTAAATGCTGATGTCCTGCCTGCTCCCTGTTTTTCTGCAGTGACTAGAGATGAGTCCACACTGTCACTCCTGCCACACACCCAGGAAACCCTTTACAGCAACTAGTTAACAGGTCTTACTTCTCTTTAGTAATCTCTTTGGCATAGGTACTATGACTCAGTTTATGTATCTCAAAGAAACACAATCATAGATGTTCTGATGACAAAGATTTAAAAATTATAATGAACCAAGACCAAGCATTTTATAAAAATGTATCCTTGCATTCTCACACACACCTCTTGGATGTCCTATGAATTCCAAGTAGGGAACATATACTGTCAACAGGTACCACACTGTCATTTATGAGCAAAGTTTAATCCCTTTTTTGAAATACCTTATCATGTCCTGACTTAATTCAATTTTGGTTTAGGGAGGAAGACATAGTCCCACTGACAGATCATCATCATCCTTGTGATCATCATCGTTGTGATGGGCATGTTTCCCTCTTTACCTGCAGAAGATTTGACAGTTCCTTCCCGTAAACAGCCCAACTTCCCATGGGTTATGAAAAGGAGGAAGTGGCCACTTCCTACTATTGCAAGACCCAGATGCTACATCTCACTCTCCTTGTGAATGTCAAGGGGACTTTGAGCACAAAAGATGTGACACAGAGCTTGGAAATACAGATCAGGTTTATGGCTAACAATAGCAATAGCACACAACTCTCCCCATGATTGTACTGATACATTTACTGTAATTTCTGTTGCCTAACCCATCAGACCTCCCAGAATTCCTTTCTGTATTCTAGTCTATTTTTAGTGTACTTAGATTCAATGAGCTTCAATATTCTTTGAATAAAATTGGAGTTTTTATTGTTTTCAACTATGGTTTGTACCCTTTAAGTTTATGGTTTTGAAATGTACATCTACAACTTGAAAAAATCCAAATGCATCCAAGTCAGAAGCTTATAATGTGGTTGAGTTGCACTCGGGATTTAGTGATGGACTAGATGACTACAAGACAAGCATCTACTCTTACTCTCAGGAGCTTAATGTACACTTCTGTCTTCTTTCTAAGGATTAATGTGGTTACAAATGCTATAGAGAGTGGGTTCTGTTTTGCATGCTACTCTCAATCTCTTCAAATCATTTTTGCAGTAGATCTTCCCTACATTGGAAATTAGCTGTTTCCAGTTTACACATGTAAAAATTCATTCAATTAATGTTAAGCTTCTGTATACTTCAGTGATGATGTTTGCAATGGGAATATAGTGACCAACTCTAGTGTTATGATCACAAGACTCTTCCAAACTCAATGGGCTGGCTTTGGGAAATAAGAATGTATTAAGCACATATTATGTACATAAAAATGCTTTAGGTATTGGATACTAGAAGTAAAGAACAAATGATTGCTGTCTTTAACCGGATTAGAATATAGTATAAGAGACTATTTGAAATAATTTATTATGGAATAATGGTAGGAATATTCAGATAGCCATTGAATCCATATTTATGGTAAGAGAAGAGAAGCAAAAATTGAAGCCTCAGAAAAAGTATGTAAGACTAAATTAAATTTAAACTAAATTTTGAAGCTGGAGAAACTAGAATGAATATTTTTTCACACCAAAACAGAATGTACAGGGATGAAGCAGAGGAGCTCATGAATCAAAGAAATGCTAAATTTTCTATATCAAAAGGCCACAGTTGTAAAAATGGAGAATCATGCAAATGCATCTTTATCTTATGATTTCTTTCTTAATCAGTCAGGCCATCCAATCCATCAGGTAAATCTTCATCAATATAGTGTAGAAAGCATTATAGAATTTCTTTTTATGTTTAACACTCTCATAAGGGTTATTTGGATGCCTTTAAAAATTTTGCCGATTCAAAATATTAACTACTACTTCTAAGAATGCTGTAACATTATAAATATTCACTAACAAAATAAGAAAATTATTTTTACACAGTACTCCTACTAACAAGAAGTATAGTACTCTTATTTAGTTTTGACAATATAATGGGTTACAAATTGTATCTTACTTGTGTTTTGGTTTATACTACTTTCTGACACTGAATTTCAGCACCTTTTAAAATATTTTCACCATTTTAAACTTTGTAATTGTATCATCACACTTGTTTTTCTTAAGAAAAGGAAATTAATTGCATTTTATGTCAACTTATGGTACCTCCTAATTTATTATATAATACTAACCCTTTTTCATCATGTGCAAATTTGCCCACATCTGTCATTTGAACATTTTTAGCATCACTTTTTTTTGAAAGTCAAAGTATTTGTTAAATAGTGTTGGTAAATATGCATTCTGTCTCTTATGGCAGCTGGGTTTTTAGTCTTGGTTAAAATACTCCTTTTAATTCAGTGTGAACTGGATATTTTTACTTTACTTTTCTTCTTCTGATGAGTTCTGTCAACATCATTTGTTAATTGGTCAATTATTTTCCTTCAGAAGTGAAATGCTTTCTCTCTGGGAGGTTGGAATCTGTGTACCTGAGATCAATCACATAAACATGCAGTGAGCCACAGTAAAACCTCTGTATGTTAAAACTCAGGTGAGCCCCCCCCCCATCAATCCTTCATATGTATTTCCCCATGTGTGTATATATAGGTTCTCCCATTTACATAGGATTATGAATTAACTATGTATTTTCTTCCATACACATAGTTTGTAAGATAAACAAGCATGTCTATGCCACTTGACTGGAAGAAGATATATAGATGATTGTACATTTTCTCCTCTCACTAGACTTTCTCATGTGCCTTGTATTCTTTGTTGATTTTAATTTCTATGCTTTCACCATAATTGACAGTCACCACAACATAATAGTTTATGTGAATGCTTGCAATGAATCATCAAAACCTAAGATGGTCTTGGAAGCGCCAACACAGGGATGAATACCAAGAGACAAGATCAATTGGGGTCATTAATGTAGGAATCTATTACAGGATGGAAGAAAAACTTTGATCTCAAGCAAATAGATCCCACTCTAGATTTAATACTCTACAATGGTTAAATCATTCTAAACATATGATCTGAAAAATTTACCTTGTAAATCAAATTTTACATAAAATATTTCCCAAGGCTAGTTGCTGAAGGGAAAATGTTAAATATATAAACAGCATAAAACATATTACATAATATATTCTCTTCTTAGAGATTCTTCTAGTAAATGTTCTAAAAAATCAAGCAATATACTTGTTAAGTTTTATTGATGTTCATGTTTCCCTTTATTATTGAAATATGACACTCTTTCATTAAGTTATTTTTCAAAATGTTTGCTAATTTCTTGTTGAATACATTTTGGGAAAGGTTAGTCTACATCTGTGTGCATTTATAAAATTTACATATTATATAATATTAAACTATGTATTTTTCTTTTTTAAAAAACACACACAATCTTTATTTTGGTTCTTAGTATACATAACAGATACAGTATAAAAATTTGCTCTTATACTAGCATCTTGAAGTTTAAATTTTAAATTGGCTGTTTAAATATACCTCTGTAATCCTGGCAAAATGACTTAATAAGTCTCTGTTCCCTCAGCTGTAAACATGGAACATAATGACAAAGTTGATCCACTGGATTGTTACAAGAGGAAAATGAATAACATGTACAGTCGGACAGCTGGTATAGTAAGCAACCTCTACGTAATACCTAATTCTTTCATCATCATCATCATCACTATCTCCATCGATGCTAATAAGCAAAGGAAGGATGACTGGACCCTTCACTCTTTCATTCACTTTCTTCCCCTTCCAATACAAATGTTAGCTCAATAATGCAGAGCTAGTGAAAAGAAACCCAATGTGAAGGCCAAATTCAAATACACTTCAAAGGAGGAAACAGCTGTCCTTCCTGAAGTTAAACTTGGGAGTGTTGAGCGTTGTTCTTATAATAAAAAGTCTATTCTCAAATGTTATAATTCTAATTTTTGTAAAAAGGTATGCTAAGAGGAAAAACGTCATTAAATATAACAATCATCTCTACTATTGTAGCACTATTATTTTCATGGTTTATTCTGTATTTATTACTATAGACTATTACCCTCTTTTTTGTTGTTGTTTTGTTTTGTTGTGTTTTGTTCTGGGAATGGAACTCCTGACCTCATGCTTGCCAGGCAGTATATCCACAGCCCAACTATTATCCTCTTAAACTTGAGCAGTGTACATAACTCAAAAGCTAAGTATGCAACTCAATTTCTATTACTCTATCAATGTGGAATTCTTTCTGTGGATCACAGGTCCTTGAGATGCATATTCCATTTTGGAGGAATCTTTAACATTTTAATGGGATAAAAGGTACAATGAATTGAGTGGTGTTTTTGTGGGTTGCAAAAAAGGAATCTTTCAGCTGAACTATTCTGACAACAGAATATTCTATACAATCAGGTCATTTTAAATGTGTGTCTAATTAGTAAATTAAAAGATGTTCCACTGGCAAACCATAGCAATCAGGGATCAAAAATGACATAAAAATGTCAAAGGAAAAAACAATTGACTTTTTTTGTTGTTGTTGTACTGGGGATCGAACTAACAACCTTGCGTTTGCCAAGCAGGAGCTTGTACCACTGAGCTGAATCCTCCCAACAACTGAAATTTTTATCAGTACCTTTCATTCCATACCTGAGGCAATGATATGTCAAATAATTTGTCCCCAATAATAATAATGGTTTTGAAATTCATGAGATAACTTACTTTAAAAAAACACTGATTTAGCACATCGAATTATTCTCATGCATAACCCTCCCTGTGTTGCATTCAATTTGCTTTCTTTTTTTTATTTAAAGAGAAAAAAACAGAAAAAAGGTAGAAATATTACAGAATTTCAAAAAAAGATAAACAGTAAGAGATCACTGGTTTATAAATTACATATTGCCCTTTTAGAAATAGTTTCCATTTGCTTTCTTTAAGGAGGAGGAAAACAACATGCTAGCAATCCAAGTACTGCTGTGGAGAAATATTCTCAGCCCCAGTTTGCAAATTCATCAGTCAGATGTATACAAGTGTCATACTTGAGACCAGGTGAAAAATTTCCAGACTCTGCTATGATTCACATAGCCAATAATGCTTTTAGATTCCAGTGCAGACAATAATTGGTAGAAGCAAATAGAATGAGGAAGAATTCAAAAGTAAATTCTATTCATCTTCTACCTTACATTTCATTAAATAATTATGACATCTTTACACTATTTACAATAGCGATAACAGAAAAAAAAATTACAAAATGATCCAAAGTAACTGACAGTGAATTTGCCTTCAACATCATGTGCTTTAAATCTTCTTGTTAAAGTGGGTTATAGCTCAAGTTTTGAAAAAATATGATATAACATAAATAATATTTCAATATTTGGGGAAAGTATGCAATTTTCCATTTTTTTCAGTTTGTTACTTATAAAAGCAGAGTTGGAGTAATATAAGTATATACAATATTCAGTTCATAACCTGAATAAAGTACTGCACAACATTTCAAAGCATCTCAGAATAATATTTTTCGTTTGCATTTTATGGAAAACAGGTAAAAAAGAATCCAGAACAAAATGATAGAAGAATAAGAATAGTTAATACATTGCATATTGTCTTTTTCAAAGCAGTTACTCAGAGTACAAGACATGAACATAAAATGCTCTCCAACTGATAACAGCACAAACCTTCCTTTTCAGTGAACTAAGAGATACAAATAGTATAACTAACTTGTTTTCTCTCTCTCTCTCTCTCTTCCCTTCCTTCCTTTCCCTCCTTACTCCATCCTGGCTCCTTTCTCCTTTTAAACCATTTCTTTTTATTTCACAGTATCTATTATACATTTTAAACGTTATTTACTCTTCTAATTACTCACACCACACCAGTGAGACAATATAATGTTTACAAATATGAATCTGATTATTTGATTTACCAATATGGTCTCAAGTTGCATTCATTAACCTATAAAAGTCTCAAGTTTATCCTTCTTTATGGATGAGTACTACTCAGTTATATAAAAATACCACATCTTCTTTATTCATTCCTTTTTGAAATGGGAATTTGGGTTGGTTCCAAGATTTAGCTATTACAAATTATGCTACTATAAACGTGGGTGCACCTATCTTGTGTGATATGATATTTTTAATTCTTCTGGAAAGATAGTCTCTGAGAATAATTCTTATATGGTCATATAAGTTCTAGAGAACAACTTGGATCCCTGATATAGCAAACAGCTTAAAACCCAACAAATAAAATAAAGGTTAGGTTCCATAATAGAAAATCTCCTTTGCAATATTTTGCTAAGTTTGATTTTGCATTTTTAAAAGAATGACAACCAATATCTTCTAGGAAGTTTACATGTTCTACAAATGTACTTACTATGTGGACAGTAATTTGTACCACTACAGGTGAATTGCCTTAGGGTACTGATGAACTTGAAATTACCTCTCTTACTCCCTTCCCCATCATAATTTATTTATATTACATGAAATTAATTTTATGACTAAATACAACACTTATCAGAAATATGTATCCACTTACATAATGGTAGTTTCTGTTTTCTACATTAGGACATCTTTAAAATATAAATCAACATAATATAAACTTGATACAGATTTTTTTAATTAAGGTCAATACAAGTAACCTAATTATTGTAGTATATATTGACTTTAATTACTATTACCTGAAATAGTAACTATCCCATCCAAACAATTGCATTAAGATGCCTGCTTTGTGCATGCTCCTCTTTTTTTATAGCATCTTGGCCTGATTTCAGTATCTTTTGCTATTTCATGCCATGACCCAAATTTCTGACCATGGTAGCAGGAAATATCACTCCAAATATCTCCATCTGCAGTTTTATATCTTAATATTTCCAATCACTCTCAACAAGAATGCTTAATAACTTTGGAATCTCTGTAAGGAAATCCCACATTCCTGTCTTCTTGTAATATTGATTTATATTATGGCAAAACAAGTACTTGATTTTATTAATTAAATCAGAGAATAAAATTTTCAATTGTTGTATGTTTTCCTGCTTAGATAAATTTCCCAATTACTTTATTTAGCTTGTTATTTGCTATTCTCCTGAATATTTGTATGGGTGTACACATATATAGCTATTAGAGATTTTAAAAATAATATTTGGCAAATGCCCAAATTCACATTATTATGCATTATAACTATTGAAAGATCTTATTTTTAAAGTCTCTTGAGTAATAGCGTTTTCTTATGAATAAAAAAATAATAGTGCCATTTATCATGCCCTTAAAATAATATTCTGCTTTAAAAGAAGTTTTAATTGAGATAAAAATTGGAATCAAAAATAATAGTGATTGGTATTATTGTCTCATTCTATGTCCAATTGTATTTATTTTCTGTTCATTATTGACTTTTTTAAAAAGGCAACCCATGGAGAAGATGCATCCCAAGTTGGATTTGCCAAATCTACTGTTGTGGAATAATCATACTATTTCACCTTGCCCTTTGTTTCACCAGCAATGTTAATATCAGCAAAATGCAAGAACACACAATACAACCAAGATTTTTTCATCAGAAATTCAAACGAACAAACTAACTAAACTGTTTCTTGTGCAGGCAGTTACATTTACTTTTATAGGCTGTGTAGACATATGAGCTAACTTACTTTGAAAAATGATACTAGTTATATAAAAAGATTTTTAAAAACTGTTTATTGTTCTTCTGTCTAGTCTAATATTTCTTTATTGCATTAAGAAAAATCTAGAAATACTGTGACTTTATGGTTCCAAAATCTAGAAACACTGTGACTTTATGTTTCCAAGATAATAGTATGTCTCTAATACTACTATTTATTTTATTCAAAGGCCTAAGTTGAGAGAAAAAAAAAAGGTGTCTGGTATACCAAATAGTATACCAGATGTTCCAATTCTTAAGAGTATGGAGTAGTATTTGTTACATGAAACAAAAGCTCTCTGCAAGGACAGCCTCAATGTATGGGATAGTGTTGAAATACTGAATTGTCCCTTAAATATCAGTTACCTTTCCTTTCTTCTCTATTCTTGTATCCACTTCCCATAACATTATCATTTCGATCATCTTACCTTGTAACTACACATAGTACATAGCTCAGTAGGTCATACATTCACACAATGACCTTTTCAAAGAACATTCCAATCTGACATGAAGATACTGCGTAGCCTAATTGCCATGTGCATTCTATTCTTAGCAAAATATCAATGTGCAGCAAACCTTTACATTGCAAGGAACAGATTTGTGATGCTCAGAAAAACAGATGTTGGTTTGCTATTACATTAAAAACAGAACATAAAAGAGAAAGATATTCGCTTGTATCATGCTGTGAGCTGATCATCTGCATCTGCTTGGCATGTTTGGGGCTAAATGAAGCAAATTGAGTTTCCAGAGGGAATATCCGTTCAATGCTACATAGACAAAGCAATTACATTTCCTTCATGTGGCATCCATTCATTCATCATAGAACAAGTCAAACCCACATTGCTGCTTAAGCAAGAAGACCAAAAGGAAGCAGGTATCACTTGCCAGGTATTAAGTGCATGAGTGATATGCTAAACAGAAGAGGCTGAGTGCTGACAGTGGAAGGTAAAGGGAAAGTGTTTGCAGTGCTCAGGTTGCACTGAGTCATCTTGTTACTTTGCGGCTGAATTCATTTAATTACTCTCTCTCAACATCTAGTATCGCTCCTAACCTTGAGTGGCTCCTGATGGAAGGTCTGTGTCACGGATGACTCTACGAGATGAGCACTCTTCTGTTCTGAATGGTGATTTGCCTCAGGTGAAAAATAAGATCACTCCCTTTCCCTGTGATTTCTGCAAAAGAAAATGCTTCCTCTCAATCAGCACTGCATTATTATATTTGCTATCACTTTTCATAGAGCTACACTTTCTCTACTAAATAAATAAATGGAAAAAAAAGAAAAAAATACCAAACCCTTGCCCATGCCTAGAGGTAGAAACTAAAATCAAATTATCTAACTGATAGCAATACTTATATTGCATCTTTAAAAAGAAGAGTTTTTGTTTTAAAAACAAACTATCACTATCATTATTTAGTGTGTAAAGTTTGCATAGGAAATGTATAATCACTGGAATATGAAATGAGGGAAAGAGTAATGCTTATGCCTGTTTAAATTTTTTATCTCTAAAATATATTTTCAAACTTTCACTTTTTGTTCACTCCTTTCATAAATGAACAAATGGTAATTTTGATCAATGAGCCTGATAAAAGACTACTAGACAAATTTAATTTCTTGGATTGAAATTATTCTACTTTTACTCCTGAAACAAACAAAAATATGATTAAACAAATACTATTACTTCAGAAATTTTGGTTATAAGAACCAATCATTAAAAAGTTTATTTACCTACAACTATTGTGCTTTATCTAACAGTGAATTACAAAGTAATGCTTATTTGCAATTCAACTCAATTCTCTTCTAAAATCTATAGAATCATAGCTATTAATTTAATCTTCTGAAAAGAGCTGTGTTAAAATAAATTTACTTGGTATTTCAATTCAAGATGGTAGCTGTGATTTCCTCCTATAGTCTCCAACACTCACTGAAATGGCTGAAAATAATTCAAATTAAATAAAATCCAGAAAAAAGGTTAAAAACCAGTTGGATGCACCTAGACTAGAGAAAAAGCCTACAGAAATTATAGAAGAAAGCAGATACATGAGATCAGCTCAGAGAATACAGAAGCTAAAATAAGTCAATCAGATGGTAGTGTTGACACATGAAAAAGGAGAAGGGGAAGACAGAGGGGTAGAAAGTAACACTAATAAAAATTAATTGGTAAACAACGGCATTGTGATGACTTAAAGTACCAGCAGGAAATAATAATTATGTTTTAGCTTCAGACACAAAGAGTTGAGATTTTAGAAGGCTTGGAAAACTCACCGTCTGATCCTGGGGACCACCAAATGTCAGTCAGCCTTGACAGCTGTACCTTCAGATGAAACAATGGTCCTTATGTCTTGGTTGAATTGGAAACATTTGCCTGAAATAAATTGGTCAGACTGTTGGGAATAGACATGCTTAGCTAGATCTCATACCCACGTGCTAAATTTCAGTTTCATTCTAAGAACAAATTTACTTGGAATATATTATTCTCTATGATAGCCCTAAAGAACTGTGGCTTTTATTAAATTCTCCATAAAGAACCATATGTAACTTCTTTTATTGACATAAGGAAGCAAGTAAAAAGTAGAGACAATTATCTGTTGCATGTTTAATTTAAAGCTATGACAACCTCACATAGTGGCAATGCTAGAATATTTTGCTTTCTATCAAATCTGCTGAGAATAATAAATCTAAGGAAAGTATTTTTTGAAATTATTTCTAAAAATATTAAAGAATCATTATGGCAAAAAGTTGAGAGGGGCCTAAAACAAGGGGACATATGCATCCAGAGCAGATAATTTATAATTTGATATTATGTCTTGTCTCAAGGGACCTGGAAACACCCAAAACATGTAGATTAGCAGGACATTAAGGAAACTTATAGGATTGGGGAATATTTGGAATTTAGAGTTTAGTTATATAGAGATGTGCTGAAAAGGACTGTAAACATTTAGTTATAATTCAAAATCACTACTCCCTAGGACTAACAAGTAAATCTAGAACACACCAGATACCTATAGATCTGAAGACCAGATTATACTCATTTGCATTCATGATAGCAATAGGGTGATTTGGAATAGCTGGCTCCTAACCTACCTATCTGAAATTAAACTAAATCCACTCAGAAGATGAATATCATCAACCAAACTATCCAATGAGCTTTATAGTTTTTAATACACAGTGTCTAGTATTTAATAAATATATCAGACATAATATAAGCAACAACAGTTAATTAAACAAAGAAGAAACCTGTTAAAAATAGACTTTGACAAGCCTAGAAAATGCAGTTACCAGTCAAGGAATTTTGAATAAAACATCTGATTAACACATTCATAGAATTAAAGACCAAAGTAGAGAATTTTTTATTAGTATACATTTGTAGTACATAATATTCATATTTATATGTATTGCTGAAGCAAGCACCAAAATAGAAAATTTTGAAAAGTCAACACTATAAAAATTAACCCAGTAAAAATTTAAAACTAAATATATAAATATACATATATACACACACACACACACACAAAAAGGGATTAATAAATTGAAAGAGGTCAGGTCAAAATTCACAAAGCTAAGATAAAGGAAGTTAATAAAAATATAGAAAAATTATGAACATTTGAGACACTCTGAGCATATTTAACAGTTTATAATTGTAGTCCCACAAAGAAAGGAAAGAAAAGAAGTCCTAGCAACATTTGGGGGATACTCACAGAATTTTCTGAAACTAACAAAAGACAATAAAATCCAATTCAATGAGCCGGGGATTTAGTTCAGTAGCATAAGAGCCAACCTGGCAAAGAAAAGGTCAGGAGCTTGATTCCAAGTACCAAAAATAATAAAATAAGATAAAATAAAATAAAATCAGATTCAAGACATGGTATAAATCTCAAGCAGAAAAAATATAAAATATGAAAATATATCTACTCACGGTAACACTGTTGAAAACTGAAAACAAGCAAGAAAAAAATTTTAAAATCACCAAATAATGCCCTATTATTTACAAGGAAGTCATAGTAAGAATGACAGCTAAATTAAAAAAAAACATAATGATAAAGCAAAGAAAGAACCTAAAGATACAGGATGATATTTTCAAAGTATTGAAAGAAAATAGCTGAAAAAATGTGTGAGAATTTGTCACCTCAGATTTATAATGTAGGTCTGGGGGTTTAGCTCAGTGGCATAAGTGCCTGCTTGGCAAATCGAGGTCATGAGTTCAATCCCCGGTACAAAAAAAAAAAAAAAATTATAATGTAGAAAGTAATAAGGGTATTTTATTGACAGAAAATCCCTGATTTCTGTGGGAGTTTAGAAATAGAAGTGAATGAACAGAAACAGAAATGCTAATTATGTGGGAAATCTAAATGAGTATCAGCCAAATAATAACAGCAGTAATGTCCTGAGAGGTTTAAAATATCCAGAGAGTGCAAATATTTAACGACACTGTTACAAGATCCTAAGTCAGAAGAGGCTTAATTATATGGTGTTAAAATATTCTAAACATCCTCACTGTCTGGCAAGGGATAAAAAGTATTCTTATATTGGAGTTAATAACTTACAAGATTCACTCTTCAGGACATAATTAAAAGGTATATAAAATCAAGTAAACTGTTAAACTCATAGGAAAAATGGAGTAAAAATAATAATTTTAAAATATACTAAATCCTAAAGAAAGGAAAGGAAACAAAAATTTTATGGGTGAAATGGATAGATTTAAATCTGTAAAATAAAAATTGTCAGAGAACATAAAGCAGAATTTGCCAAACCATACATAAAAACAAAACAAATCAGCTGGAGATTTAGCTCAGTGGTACAAGCTCCTGCCTGGCAAGCACAAGGTTGAGTTCTATCCCTGGTACAAAAAAAACAAAAACAAAAACAAAAAAAACCCAGGCCATGTGAAATATATATAATATATTATACATATAATATATATATATATATATATATATATATATATAGTTACCAAAAAAAGTCCTGACCATCTATCTACCTATCAAGAAGGAAAAAAATTTAAAGATAGAAAAATACACCAATACTTCTAAACTTATATACACAAGATTACAATGGATCAAATATTTAAAAACAAATGATTGAAATGCAAAGAGTAGGAGATTGAATATACTACTCTTAGCAACTAGTTGTAACCATCAACATTCCTGAAAGAAAACAACAGTTTAACAGAAATAATTCATTATAGGTAATTGGTTTACACTGTTGCTGAAAGCTAAAAGAGACACAGAGGGATGATTTAGCTGGTATGTGCAGTAAGCAAGTTTAGGGCTAAGAGAGCAGAATGAAGAAATGAGGGTTGTAAGTACTTAGAACTGTGGAGAAATTGGAGAGCGACCTGGAGGGGCCGGTCTCAGAATTTTGAGAAGTTTCTGCCAGGTTTCTAGCAGAAGCTTGAAAGGAATTCACAGAATTGAGACTTACATCTCTGAGGACAGTTGTTCAGAATGGCAGTTGTCTCAGATGCTTCAAGGAAGTATGTGGGGATGCTGGACTCTCCGACTTAGGAGAACATAGACTCAAGGCAGCAAGAACCTTGGCAGCAGAAGGATATGGGTGTCTCTGAGAGTGCAGGAAAAGGCTAAAACTGCAGCTAAAACTGCTAGAACAAACTGCAGCCTTGGAGGAAAACTGATGATGAAGTATCATGGGAGGAACACTGAAATGAGAAGAGGCATCTCAGAATGTTTTTGGCTGCTGTGAGACGTTCCATGAGATCAGTAGTTTATAAAGTGCAGAGATTTATCTCCATAGTTCTAAAGGCTGAGGAGTCTAAAGTAAAAGTACTCTATTTGCCCAGGGCCTTGTTGCTGCGTCATGTCATGGCAGACGTAAAAAAAAAAGAAAGGATACATGTAAGATCTTGCAATAGGGGTTGAACTTTGTGCTCACAACGAAAACACTCTCACAGCAACAGCATCAATAAATTAAAAAAGCAGGGTCTGAAGGACCTCATCACTTCTGATTAGTCACCATTCCCCAACGCTGCTATACTTGGGATCTAACTTCCAGCACAGAAATAATGCTGGAAACAATTCAAACTATAACCAGGAGTAATTCCCATCTTCCTCTTCCTATCTTCCTGTTATCCTTTATTCCATTCTAGTGGGGGAAACAACAGTGACAATGGCAAAACATTGCTTGCAGAGTCTCAGACACGTCATAGAACTCAGTTCACAAGGAAGAGTTTGGAGTGAGAAAAATGCCTGGTGACTGAGTCAGTCAGCCACTGTAGTTATTCAGCATCCACGAACACACAGTTCTGAGATATTGGAACGTCAACACGACCACAATCCAGTAATAGTTTAACTTTGTGATATGCAACTATCCTTCAGGCAATCAAGGTCAATCTTCTCTTCTCCCTAAAAAATGGGAGACAAAGATTCCTACCCATCACTGTATCTCTTTCTGAGGGATAGCCATGTTACTCGTCTTTTGGAAACACCAGTTACCCTTCAAATTCAGACACAATTACATCTGAATATGCTACAACTAAATTCTGTCTCTGACATAACTGTAAAAAAAATCCTCAAAATGAAAAAGGAAGGAGAAATGCAAGAAGGAAAAAAAAAAGAAAGAAGCACACATATTAAAAAGTACAATTTGGAAAACTGCCTTAGGTAATGATTCTGCAATGAGTCATACACTTAATATTTATAACTTCACTTCTACGCATTTTATGGTCCCTTGCCCTTAAGTCAACACCTCAACTCATTGGGATTCTTTATCTCATGAAATGAACAAGATCTCTATTCATGAAGGATATGAGTGTTCCATGGTTGGACAGTTTTGGAGGTGTGATAATGTGCCTGAACATGAAAGTACTACAGTTGCACTAAGGAATCACAAAAGCTGTTTCTCTTGATACACTCCTGGAAGTGTATTCCCTTGAGTCCAAATTTTTGAGAAAATACATAGCTATTCTTAACTCCACTCATTGCATCATCTAGTGTTTGGATAGATCATTCCCTCAACCAATCCCTTTTACAACTGCTGTTCCATCTTATCAGAAAAATGGGTTGGAAATTTTTTTCTATGATTAGAGCAAATGGAAGATTTATTTTTTACAGGTTAAGGAATAAGGAATGACTATCATATTACTAAATATGTGATCCTCAAAAATATCTTAATGTCAACATGGCTATTTTTTGCAATGGTAAGAAATTTTAAGAGCTTAAACTTTCAAATGTTTTTCTCTTACAAACCATTTTACAGATATATTCATACTTTATTAATATTGAATAATCTATTAAAAATCTAATAGAATGCAGTGTACTAATAAATACTTAAAGAGAGAAATGAAAAGTAAGAGATATATTTATGTTTAAATAGTAAGCAGCTATTTTAGGGTTCTTATGGGAAAGCTTCAAATCTGCATAGATGAATACAATTATTTTCTGTAATGAATATTTAAAAGAAATGTAACACATCCAAATCAGAGACAAAAGTAAAGTGATCTGTTTGAAAATTGCAAGATCATATATGCAGAAAACTTTAAAGGTGCTATAAGAACTCTGCTAGAATTAATAAGCAAATCAAGCAAAGTTGCATAATAAAAATGGATATACAAAAATTAGTTACATTTCTTTACATTAACAACAGTTTATAAAAGAAATTAAGAAAACAATCACATTGATCAGCATCAAAAAGAAAAAATACCAAGGAATAAACCTAGCCAAGGAGGTAAAAGACAAGTAGTCTAAATCTACAAAATACTGATGAAGAACTGAAAGAAACATAAATAAAGCATAACACATCTGGTGTACACAGATTAGAAAAATTAATATTGCTCAAATATCCATACTACTCAGAGCAATCTATAGTTAATGTAATTCCTATCAGAATTTCAGCAGCAAAATAGAAAAAAAAATTCTAAAACTTATACAGAACCACAAAAGAACTTGAGCAGATAAAACAATAATATCAAAAAGAATAAAACTAGAGATCTCACATTTCTTGATTTTGAAATATTCCACAGCTATAGAAATCAAAACCATGTGGTATTAGCATAAAGGCAGACATACAGCCTAAGTAAATATGAGAGGACCCATTCATAATCCCATACATGTACTATCAAATCATCTTTGACAGGGGTTCCAAGACTTTACAATGAGAAAAACAATAACCCTTTAAATAAATGATGCTAGGAAAATTGATGCTCATTTACAAAAGAATGAGCCTGGACATTCATCTTACACTATATTAAAAAATTAACACAAAATGAAAGAAGTAAGTGTGAGGCCTGATAATATAAACTTTTAGAAGTGATAAAGTGAGAGCTTCATAACATTGGCCTTAACAGTGATTTATTGAATATAACACTGAAAACTCAAGGAAAAAACAAAAATAAACAGGTAAGCCTGCATCAAATCAGATATAAATCCCCCCATTTTTAGTTTTTTTCACAAGAACTGAAAACAGAGTAAATGTCCATTAATGAATGAAAGGAGAAAGCAAATGGAGTATATAAATACACAGACTGTTATCCATTCACTTTAAAGAAGGTTGTTAGACAAAGAAGTACATTGTCCTTTTTTTAACCTTGAGGACATTGTGTTAAACGAAATAATTCAATTACAAAAGATAAAGTACTACAGAATTCCATTGCACAGGGTATCTAACTTTCAGAAGCGAAAGGAGATTGGAAACTACCAGGTCTGGCGGAAGGGAGTTACTGTTCAAGGGGCATAGAGTTTCGGTCTTCCAAGATGAAAGAGTCCTAGAGATCTTCAGTACAACTATGTGAATATGGTTAAAAACATTGCACTGTACAATTACAATGTAGCTTTCAATATATGTGGTTTTAACGTGCATAAAAAACTCACAAATGAACATGAGAAACATAATGTTAAGTAAAGTAAATTAGACCCAAAAGACAAACACAGCATGTTCTCATTTATAAATGGGAGCTAAACAAGTGATCTCATGGACAAAGAGTAGACTATGTTGTTGAGGGTGAGAAGATAGGGAAAGGGCACACTTATATAAAAGAACTAATTTCTACTGTTCCATACCTCAGTTCACAAGAATTATTCACATGTTTCAGAATAGCTACTAGAGCAAACTTTGAATGTTCCAAGCACAAAGAAACGGTAACTGTTGGAGGTGATATATACAATGACTACCCTGATCTGATCAGCACGTTTTGTATATGGATATTGAAATACAAGACGGTACTCCATAACATGCACAATCATGAGTTGATTAATCTTTTTTAAAGATTTGAAAATACAGTAATGGCTACTAGAAATATATAGAGAGAGAGCTATAGAGAGAGAAATACATAGAGAAACAGAGACAATTATATAGAGAGAAACACAGAGAAAGAAATAGAAATATATATAGAAAGGGGGAGAGAGGGAGAGAGAGAAAAGAGAAAAAGAGAAAAGACAAGGGGAGAGGGGAGAGGCAGACAGACAGACAGACAGATGGAGATTGAGACTTGCTATATAGTTCAAAGGGAACTTAAACTCACCCTGCAACTTGTGGCCCTCCTTGTTCCTAAAGTGCTAGGATTACAGTCATCGATCACCACATCCACCTAGTCCATTGAATACTTTAATTACAGCCACCTAACTATACTATCCTGAGAACAACTGCTTATTTAATTATTGGGACATCATGGCTCATTTGGAGGAAAATGTAATTACAGGCAGACACCTTAATCATCGTGAACTGCTTTTGCCACTTACCACAGCTAAAGGAAAGGGAAACTTTCTGTGGATATTCTAAAATACCTAGAATGGGGTTTGTGTGTATTACTTGGCACTGCGAGTGACCTGTATTATTAAAGATATGCAAAAACTCCCTGTTAAATGTAACTAAGAACAGTTAACAAATCTTAGATACAAGTTTTACCCTTGCACTAAAATAGTTTTGTACTTTGTGGCACTAACATAGTTTTAACTTAAATGTATTACTTTATTAGGTTATAACTTTGTATCATCCTAAATTCTTGAAATTTCTATAGAAATAACATGTATAAGAATTGCACAAAAAATAGGGCAATTAGCTTTTTCATTTCTGATCTAGCCTATTTCCAAAATAGGACTTTCAGATGTTTAGCCAGTTCTCCACATAAACAAAATTCTTAACCACAAATAAAGATATTTTGTTTTTGTTTTCCTTAAGCAATTAAATTTTTAAATAATGCTTAATTAACAACTTGAAAAGACTGAGACTAATGTTCTGACTTCTCAATTTAAAATACTAGAATAAGTTTGGAACTTTCTCTAGTTGTTTTAGAAATCCTTTCAAACTTAAAAGAAGTAGAAATCAGCAATGTTTGTTTAACATCAGTGAAACAAGGAGCTATATAAAACTCCAAACCACAAGACATGAGAAAAGTACTGAACACAGTAAATTATCAAGTAAAAAATGACATCTCATTGTTGTTCCCATTTCTATTTCCTTGATTATTGGGTAACCAAGTTAATGCAGATAATTTCACATACTGCCAATTATTCTGGCACGTATTTTATTTTGCCCAATATTCATTGGGTTTTTCATAATTTCCCTACTGATAATTTCTTACATTTTTATTTCATGTGTACTGGCTCTCAATCTTAATGCTATTTATAGTTAGTCTAAAATTCTCATTCTTCATTTTATTAGAAAGATTATCTTTATTTTTAACTTAATTTTCATGTATTTGGCAAGTTATTTCTGGACTCATTCTTGCATATTTTTGCACCAACAGCAGTATTATACAATGTTATGAAACAGTTGGATTTCAACAGGGTATACTTTACTGCCAGAGATTTTTTTCATTCATTTGACCATTATTTCATATTTTTCATTCACATGGATTTTAGAACCAGTTTTTACATTCCAGGAGGAATCCAGTCCTGGTTTTACTTGGAATTGAATTACCTTTCACATTAATGTAAGGAGTATTTTAATACTGATCCTGCTGACAGTTTCTTCATTCATTTACAACTTTTGATCGTTACCAGTAAAGTTTTGTAGATTTTTTCGTATATTATTTTGTGCTTTCTGGGACTCACATTCTTAAGGATACTTTTTGCTATTGAAAATGTAATGCATTCCATAATATTTCCTAATTTATCATTGCTACGAAAATATTTGATTTGTTTGTATTTAGATTTTCTGCCTTTCCATCTTGAAATGCTCTCCTACAAATTAATTATTTTGGCCTTTCCAATCTTACGATAACAACATGTACAAAAATTATCTTTGTCACTTGTTCCCCAATATTTATACCACTGTGTCTGTTCCTTGCATTATTTCCTTGTCTAGAATCTCTGTTATAATATTTAATTGTGGCAATTTTATCAAAAATACTCATTGTATTTTCCTATTGATAGAAATTCACTCATAAATAACTTTTCGTTGGATGGTTACAATGGGCTAAATTTTATCCTAGTGATTAAAGTCTGAATGAAGTTATATGAAAGACTGATGAAGTCTTTGCTTTCATGACTTTATTGGTTGCAGAGAAGACAGGATGTACAAGTAAAAAAGTAAATTTAGAAATTAATATAACTCCAGAAAGTGTCAAAAGCTTTGAAGGAAACAAACCAAGGAAGAGAAATTGAACAAGGATAATATTACATAAGAAAAATGCAGCCAGGTAATTTTTAGTTAGCTAAATGATATTGGAGATTAGATCTGAACTGTGAGAGGAACGATATCACATGAAAGTAATATGGAAGAAATTTTCAAGGAAACAAAATTAAAAAAAAAAAGTTACTAGGACCCTAAACAGCTGCTGCTCTTGGGTTTGCAGGAAGAAAAGGGAGTTTAGAGACAACTTTCATTTTTCCATAATGACTGACATATTCAAGTTTTAATTATGTTAATTTATATCATTTTACAAATTTTTCCTCTTCCCTCAGTTTTCAAATGCACATTTCTAAGTTGGTAAGCATGCTCTATTTTTTTTCTGCCTACTCTCTGTCTTTTTATTATTTCCTTGTCTTTTATTATGTCTATTATTTCCCCTTTTGTGTTCTTACCATAACCCTCCTTCCATTTTTATGGTTAAGAATTCCTGGCAAGGTTTTGTTGAGCTTCTCACTATCTTCTGACAATTTCAGTGATTATATTTTACTAATTTAAGGACTTTGGTTTTTAATGGAGAGGTTGATATAAATAACCTGCTTCAGTGCTAATGGAAGTAAAACTCCTAAATCATAATGGAAAGGCTGCAGCCCTCCAATTTCTTTTAGTGATTAATAACTCCTGATGTAATTTAAGGGATGTGAGCATAGAATAACATGATACAATAAATCAAGAGTCTGGTAACATATAAGATTATAAATATACATTGTAAACACACAAATTTATTTATTCAAAAGCATTTATTTGTAAAAAAAAAAAAACAAAACCTGACTGCTATATTTTAACAATTATAACCTTTGGGAACATTTGAAGATAATGAATCCATGACCCTCATTTCAAAGTGATCCAAGATGAAACTGAAATTGAAGATCTATGATGTAAATCATGTGCAGAGCTAGGATTTAAATACATTTTCAGGGAGCTGAAAGAGAAATTGAACTTTCTGAATCTTCTTTCTCTCAAGAACGATTTTGTGTTTGTGTACATCTTTTTTTTTTTTAAGGTCTTTTCCTTTGGTGACAATGCTTCAAGAATTTTGACTCTATGCTGTTTCACTTTTGCTAGAGCATCCCACAGAAATGGTTTGCAAGCTGGAGCCCCTTGTCTTAGATTTTGTCTCAAAGTAACCCAGGGTTACAGCAGTCAGAGCTGTAGAAACTTACAGATGTCTGAAAAATGACTGCAGTAGAGCAGGCAGAGGCCCAGCTCTCAGTTAGATCATGGTGAATGACCAACTGGCTTTAGCAGAACTGAAAGACTTTTGAGAAGAGGACAATGGAGGAGTGATCTTCA
This sequence comes from Hydrochoerus hydrochaeris, assembly GCA_004027455.1. Taxonomy (NCBI): domain Eukaryota; kingdom Metazoa; phylum Chordata; class Mammalia; order Rodentia; family Hydrochaeridae; genus Hydrochoerus; species Hydrochoerus hydrochaeris. Next base: position 106,969 of record PVLA01001459.1, on the reverse strand, counting down.
AAAGTTTACGATCAACGTGAACATGGACATATCTGAGGGAGTAATGGTGATGTGTTCTCTGAACTACATTTTTCCCTTTAAGTAGCCTGAAGTGCTACCTAAAGTTACAGTTCAGGATTGTTAAGCAGATTGCAGTAGTCTCAGGTGAACGCACATCTGACAACCCATTTATAGAAGAATTGTCTTGGAGATGTCTGTATACTGAATGCCACAGAGTGGGTTAGAGAACATGCCTCTTCCTACATCACCACAGGAACTCCATCTTCCCTATCACAGAAAGTACAGTCCAAGCAGTGGATCTCATTCTTACATGACTGAATCTACAGCCTTCCCATCTATGGGAAATAGAAAAGAAAGAATATTCTAGAGAGGGTGAAAGAGTTTTCCCTGTGCAAGTTTAACATGCCTAGGAAATTTGGTACTGTTCATGAGGAAAGCCCAAAAAGTAACTGTGAAGAACTCTGGTCAAGATTCGGAAAATTAAACTGAAAAAGGATTCTGATTCATCACCGAGGACACATCTGTTTTGATGGTGCAGGTGATGAAGTTGAAAAACAAAAGAAATTTTCCACTTCTGAGGAAAAAATTTTCATTGCTAATGGGGCCAGAGGAATCCACATGGACTCTGATCACCTGCAAAAGTCCTAAATGGCAAAGGATGGGGCTGTTTTCCAAATGTTCTTTGATGTGGAAAAAGTGACTGAGAAGAATAGACAATGATATTTTGTCACTGTCAGCCTTTGAATTTTTCCCCTCACTCTTTCTTAAAACATTAATTTTATTTTAGTTCCATTCTACAATGATAGGAGGAAAAGATAAACATGAAAATGTCAGGTAAGTGAATGAAACTGTAAAAAATAATACGTTATGATTGAAAGCAGAAATGAGTCAATATATAATCTTTATCAATAGAAGTTTCTTGACATATAAACTATCCATTTTGATAGAGAAATTTATATGTGAAGGTAGTGTTGGTGCTCCACACTGCTGGCCACTCCTGATGCCCTTCTTTTTCACCTGCCGTTACAACAGAAATCTAGCTGCTCACCCTTTCAGCCTCTGTTGCAGCCACTGGGTGCCTGACAACACACTAGATGGACTTCTGGGAAGCTCTTTGCTCACTAATGAAAATGATACATGTACCTAAGCCACATTTCTCCCTCTTCCTGCTTCAGAGACTGACGTGAAAGCCAGAGCAGGAGAAGCCTTTTCAACCACAATAGAAGGAAATGCCCAGAGAGCCACAGACAAGCCCAGCTCTGTTTTGCTGGGCTTCCTGACACAACATCAGCCCTTGGTGATCTTTATCCATCTATTTATTATGAAATAAAAACAGCTTTGTTTAAAAACACAACCTTGACTGTAGATTTCACTGTAATTTTCCACAGGGCTTAGTTTCCTCTGATGGAGAACCAGAGGTAACTGCCCCTGTTATGTGAAGTAGATATTTCAACATCTTCTGAGCATCATTTCTCAATCCATATGAAAGTTACAACCATGTCAAGGAAAACATCAAACTATAGGACCAAAAAACCAAAGCAACATGGTGGCACATGCCTGTAATCCTAGAATTCAGGAGGCTGAGACAGGAAGATCGCGGTGAGTTTGAGGCCAGCCTGGGCTACAAAGTGAGTTCAAGGCTAGCCTGAGCTACATAGTGAACTACTTGTCTCAAACAGACAAAGCAAACAAACAAAACAAAACCATAACAAATTTCCTCATATTTCCCTTGTACATAATTTGGTCACTTGTGTTGAGAATATATGGAACTGTGGGACCATAGGATTAGTATTGTGACTCAGAAACACAAAAGTAATTGTGAAATAAACTCCTTTAAGCTAGCCGCAGAATGTGATGCTGCATAATCATAGGCATAGCAGACAATATGAAATCTGCATGATTTTGTATATTATTTATACAAGTATTTTCCTAAAACCTAAAAAGTCTTCATTACTACAGAGATGTTCAATTTAGGGTCATGACACCTGTAAACTGATAACTACAATCTGACACAATTATCTAAAGGTTCAAATAGAATATGAGAGTGAGAGGAAACTTTTTTTAGCAGGATCAGAAGACATGTTCCCATTTGATTCATTTTTGACAAATGAGTTTATCTTAACATCCCAGAAACTAAACTTAAAAAAAGCATGTTAGCCAGTAGGAATAGTAGCAATAATAGTACAGAGGCCAAAGAGGTTAGAGGTGAAGCTCAGTGATAGAACACACCTGGCTCCCAATCAATCCCCCCACCCCTGCTCCAAAAAAATCACAGAGATGTAACTGGACATTTTGACTTGGAATAATTGAATGTAGAGAGATTGGACTAATAAAATAAATCAAATTCAAGTCATTTATTCATGTAAAGACTGAATAGTTTACTCATTAGAAAGGGTCAGTCCTCCAGTTCCAACCATTCCTTAGGAATAGCTCATCGTACTGATCAAATATAATAAATAATGAAACACTGGAGGAGGTTACATAAGAATTTATTGAATATTCCAACAATTAGTATAAAATAAAAGAAAGGAATGATAAATGTCTAAATGAATGCTATTTTTTTAAATCTGTGCACATTGGTTTACGTTAGATAATTTAATTTTGGTTTTAGAAGATGTTCATATATGTGTAGATAAATGAATGTGTGTTATGCATTTTATGCGATCCATATGTTGTAAACAAAATGTGTGTATATATTCCTTAAATTTTGTATATTTTAAAGTAATTGTAACTCTTAGAAACATTAATTTTAAATTACACTGACAATACTAATACTAAGCAATGTATCATGGTCAAAAGTTAGTAGCTCAAAATAGCAACTGCAAAAATGAAAAAAACTCCCTGGATCATGTGTTTTATTCCTTCAAAGAATCTCTCATTATAGTATAAAATTCCTTCAGGACCAAAAAAAAAATTCATTAAAGCAACAAAAATGGAACCTTTTAATATTCCTCATGCTTCCTATCTGAACTCTAATTAAAACTTAAATAACAGAACAGCTCTTGTTTAGTGTCAGATAGTTATATACATTAGATCAATAACAAGAAAATGTCAGAATTTTAAATTTTGGATTTGGAATGTCACCCTTCTATTCCTGTATTAGTTTGTGATTTACTACCATTAATTATTTATATTTTCCTTATTTTATGATTAAATGCCCTTCTCAAAAAACCTTGCATGTATTTTCCCAAGACCCATATCGTAACTCTCGTCTTTTATAACTTTCTCTGCATATATCATAAGGGTGTTAAGTATGATAATGTAAAACTATGATAATGACAGCATTGAAATAAAAATGGGTATGATGAGGAATCTAAGTGCAATCAGAATACCAATTACAGCACACTCATATATACTCAATTAGATAGGGAAGGAGAATATTTTTAGCTATTTCTTTCACCGAGAAGATATGACATCTAGGCAGAAGGAAAAAGGACAACTTCATTTTAAGTGTGTGTTTAAATATCTCCTAATGACTAGCATAAGGGAATAGAGGTTACCTTGATAGAGTCTGCTGTTTCTATAGCAATTCTATATGATTTTCTAAAGGCATAAATTCATCATAATTCTTTAGTTAACGATGACTTCTGTTTATAAATGTTTAGAATGTTTTCATTTTAATTTAAAAGTGTTTATCCTACTTAGTATTATAACCTATCACCTCATTCACATACACAGAATTAAACAGTGTTTTCCACTATAGTAAGTAGTGCTCAACCCGAAGTCAAGTTTAATTGAAGGATAGGATATACTTTGAGATTAGCTTAGATAAATAATTGCAATATGTTGCTAATGATAATAGACACAATGAGAATAACTCATGACATTTTAGCAAACTATCACAAGAATTACTAATCCTACATTCATTTCTAACATCATCATTAATTGACTTCGACTATAGTGAACACTTTCCCATCAATTTCAATTTTTATTAAGATAGATATTCAATCTTAATAGATATTAACATCAATCAGGTATCTTCCAAAGAATACTGGCATTTATTTGGGAAGAGCAGAGCATTGCTACAGGGACATTCATCTCATAGAGCATATTCAAAGAGGTTTAAGCAAAAGGAAATTTTATAGGAGAAGTGAGCAAGGTAACATAAGATATTTGGAAGCAACAACACTTAGTCTTAGATTATTAATAACAACATAAGTTGTTGTTTACAAGACATAAGTGCAAGATTAAATAGAGAATTGGACAAAGGTCCTTGCAGAAGTTTGTGGATATGTATGTTTGCAATGAAGTTTGTGTACATTTATGGTTTTAGTAATGTTTTTTATAAGCAGTGTGTTATCAGGCACACATATATGAGATCCTCTGCTTCGTTACCTCTCAATTGTTTATTTATGTATTCATGTTGGCTAGGGATTGAAAAAGATTACTCCATTTCAATTCTGGTAGATTTCACAAATCTCATACTCTAAAATAAGTGGTACATGAGCCAGATCAGCTATTGATCCATGTTTTCATAATTCAATAATAAAACTCAAGGGAAATTTTAAGGATGTTAATTATATCTTTTAAAAGAAGGATAAATTTCTACGTTATTGTTGGTTATCTCTCATGTGTTTATGAGCCCAAAAGCTGAAAACAATATATGGTAAGTACCCACATCATAAATTATCAGGATTTATTAAACAAGTAGCTTCCTGTAGAATTTAACATCTCCACATTTATGTCACTATCAACCTGTAGAAGTATACCTTTTTTCTATATGCTGTCTGTAATTGAGCCTCCTACAAAAAAAAATAGCAAGAGAAAAACATACACATTTATTTAATATAAATTTTTATGTGACACAAGAGCCTTCATCAAAAAATGAAGATCCAAAGACATGATTATAAAGTTACATTTTTTATGCCAGGATTTATGAAGAGTGGACAGTCATGTAGAAATGCATTTGAACAAAGGCTGTGATCTAATATTAATGAGTAAAGACATACTAAATAAGGTTTATTTGTGCCTTTCTGTGACAGTTGGACTTCAGACATAAAAATGTTCCTTCCCACAGGTTACAAGGAGAGTATCCTTCACATGAGGCTCTTAAGATCTTTTTCAAGGGAAGGTAGAAAATGCTGCCTAGGTTTTTGAGACTTGCTTCAAAGAAAAAGAGAGGGAAAGAAGACAGTGACCTCCATGCTCCTGTTGTGCCAAAATGCTACATTTAGACATGTTCTGAGACTCATCAAAACCATAAATATATAATTTAAAATGTTCATAGTCACAATAATAAATTACTGCTTGGAGTATGATCGCCTATATCTAAACCAATTTGCTCAAAATGTATCCAGTATAAAAAACTAGGAGAACAGTCATCTATTTTATCTTTTTATTGTGTTTCTTTTGAAATTGGGTGTGTTTTACACTTACCATACACATCATTATGACCAGTGCATGTTCAAGTACTCAATATCTACATAGTGTTAGCAGTTAGCAAAATAGTTAACTAATCATTGGGAAGGAAAAGACTCCTCTTTTAGGGAAATAGTGTACCACAGAAAGACTAATAGAGAGCTACAGAAAGTAGCTCAAAATCTGATAAAAGTTGGAAAAGGTGCAATGAGCTTGCTAATATTCCTCTGGCCACAAAACAAGGGGACATAGGCTTTTAGTTCTCTAATTAGATTTCTGGGGAATATCTGGGCCACATGCCCATGTCCCTCTATTGCCCAACCAGGGAAGAAATGAACACTGATAAGTGGTGCCCAAAAGACCACTAGGTAGTGAGTGAGTCGTGCCATTTTCCTTTAAAATCCTGGTTCCACCAGTGGCTGTAAGCCAAAGAACTGGCCCAGGAGAGCAGGTCATATTGGAGTCACTAAAGTAGTGGAAGGAAGATTCATTAGAAAAAGTGTCGTGATAATTCAAACAGCTAGAAGCCTACTAGAAAATTCAACCAAAATTTCCAGGGAACTGTGGTGACACAAGAAGCTGTTCTGTGACCATTTTTGATGAGGCAGAATGAAGCTCCCACTTGTCACCACATATTTTCCAGAAAATGAGCCGTTATGTTTGTGTTCGGATGGCACCCCCTAAGCCTTATGCAATCGTGGATGCAGCTGAATCTAGCATTTGTGACTGGTTTGTGGCCGAGCACTGGGATTGGCAACATGATACTGCACCCACTCAGGGGTGGAGCCGACATACAGTGTAAGGACAAGAAGAAGGCTCGTCTCCCCTCTTTGATCTGTTTGCTCTTGCTGTTTTTGATGTCCATGAATGACTGCCCCACCACACCATCCTGCCTTGGAGCCAGCTGAGTATGGACTGAAACCCCCAAAACTTAAGAAATAAACCTTCCTTTGCTTCATTTTGGGCATCAGGTATTTTGTCTCAACAAGAGAAAAGTAACTAAGATAAGAAATAAACAGGGAAAACACAAAAACTTGTTCAGTGCAAGTGAAAGTTTATCTGCTTTCTCCTTTTTTGCTCTCCACTCCATATTGGAGGAGCCAGAGATTAAGGAGGAGGAAGAGACAAACTAGGCATGAAAAGCAAATCACAAACTGATCCTTGTCTCCCACAGCAAGTCAGCAGAGCTGAGTTTCTGCCCTGTGCCAAAGGATGAAAGAATTCTGCATCAGGATTAAATGTTAAAATGAAATAGGACTGTGTGAAAAACTAAAATCATCTCAAGATTTAGAAGTCACCCACTGCCACAGAAGGATATGACAGCCCTAGATGAAGGATAGTTTGGTAAGGAAAAATATATTTTATATATATATATATATATGACCTTTTTACATTTATATTGCAATGCATAATGATTTCTCAAGAAACTAGCAACACATATACTAGTCTTTAACAAGCTATTGTGAATGAAACGTTTAAAATATAAATATGTGGAGATAATGGAATTTGGAAAGGGTATTTGAAGAAAATTTCTAACTAGACACATAAAGACAAACTGTATATTGCCTTAACTACTGGAAGAAAAAGGAAATGTTGATTTTCTTGAAGGCAGAAAGTAGCCAGGGTATTTGATCAAGAAAGTGACAGTACTGGTTCCTTCAAAAGATTTAAATTGCGGAGTTATTATGCAATGTAAGTGGAAGCATAAGAAATATTGAGGATACAAGGATCAACTGTTCTGCAGATGTACTAAGCAAGAGTATAATGAATGAAAAGGAGAAACAGATTTTTTAAATTTTTTTATTTAAATAGAAAAAAACAGAAAAAAGGTAGAAATATTACAGAATTTCAAAAAAAAGGATAAACAATAAGAGATCACTGGTTGATAAATTTCATATTGTCCTTTTAGAAACAGTTGTTCAAGTTAAAAAATTAGAGCATACAAAGAAGACATTCAAGTAGTGAGACTGCAACTGTTTGTGCAACAATCCTACAAGAACTTAAAAGTATAGTTATCAATCCTATACACCTAAATATTCACGTAGTTATATCTTTTATAGCACTACCTATTTCCTCTCTTTTTTACAATAGCAATTATACATTTTTTAAAAAATTTATTTAAAGAGAAAAAAGCAAAAGAAAAAAGGGCAGCAACAATACAGAATTCTAAAAGAAAAAAAAGAAAAAAGCACTAAAGAATCACTAGTAGATAAACTACATATTTTCATCTTGGATGTAGTTGTTCAAGTTACAAAATTAAAGGATACATAGCAGACATTCAAACAGTGAGACTGCAAACAGTTCTGCTCAAAGATCCAACAAAGATTCAGAAATATGCTCATCTATTTTATACACTCAAACATACATGCAGTTATATCCCTTAGAGCATTTTCTTTTCCTCTCTATTTTACAATAGCAATTACACATTTTGGTTTTATTACTCTTGTAGTTCTTATTCACTTTTTACACTAGAGACACAATATGATATTTATAAGTATGATTCTTATTTATTGCAATAATGAGGATAGAGTCAAGTTGTCTCCATTTCCCTATGAAGGCCTCAAGATCATCCTTTTTTATAGCTGAGTAATATTCCATTGTGTAAAAATACATCTTTTTCATCCACTCTGCAGTTGATGGGCATCTAGGTTGTTTCCAAGATTTACCTAATACAAATTGTGCTGATATGAACATGGGTGCACATATATCACTGTGATATGAAATTGTCAGTTCTTCTGGGAAAATATCCAGGAGGGGAATAGCTGGATTGAATGGAACTTCCAACCCTAGTCTTCTGAGAATTCTCCCTATGGATTTCCATAATGGTTGCATCAGTCTACATTCCCACCAAAAGTGAAGCAGTGTTCCTTTTTCCCCACAGCCTCACCAACATTTGTTATCAGTTGATTTCTTCATGGCAGCTATTCTATCCAGAGTAAGGTGAAATTCCAATGTTGTTTTAATTTGCATTTCTTGAATGACCAGTGATAATGAACATTTTTTCATGTATTTATTTGCCATTTGTATATCTTTCTCTGAGAACTGTGTGTTCATCTCTGCTGCCCATTTTGGAGAGGGTCTTTGAATTTGGGAAGCTTGATGTTTTTCAGTTCTTTATATGTTCTGGATATAAGTCCTTTGTCTGAGGGGTTGCTGGCTAAAATTCTTTCCCACTCTGTGGGTTTTCTTTTCACTATGTTGGTGATTTCTTTTGAAGTGCAGAAACTTTTCAATAATATGAGATCCCAGTTGTTGATTCTTTGAAGTGTTTCCTGTGCAGTTTGCGTTTTGTTCATGAATTCTCTGCTTACCCCTATGTCTCCAAGACTTCTACTTACCTTGTCTTCCAGTAGATTTAGTGTTTCTGTGTTAATATTTAAGTCTTTGATCCATTTAGACTTTAGTTTTGTGTATGGTGATAGGCTTGGATCTAATTTCAGTCTTTGGCATGTAGAGAGCCAATTTTTCCAACACCATTTATTAAAGAGACTATCCTTCTTCCAGTGGACATATTTAGCCCCTTTCTCAAATATCAGATGGGTGAGTGTCTTTGTAGTTGTGCTTGCATCTTCTAATCTGTTCCATTGATTCTCAAGTCTATTTCTTTGCCAGTACCAGGCTGATTTTATCACTGTGGCTTTGTAGTATGGATTCAAGTCAGGAAATGAGTTGCCTCCTGCCTTGCCTTTGTTGCCTAGAATTGCCTTTGCTATTCTAGGTTTCTTCTGTTCCCAAATGAATTTTAGGAGTGTTTTCTCTAGATCTGTGAAATATGTCAATGGTATTTTGATTGGGATTGCATTAAATCTGTATACCAGTTTGGGGAGTATGGCCATTTTCACAATGTTGGTTCTTCCTAGTCAAGAGAAGGGAATATCCTTCCATTTTCTAATATCCTCTTCAATCTCCTTTTTCAGTGTAGTATAATTTTCAGCATATAGGTCTTTTACATTTTTAGTTAGGTTGATTCCTAAGTATTTCATTTTTTTAGATTTTATTGTAAAGGGCGATATTTCCATAATTTCTCTCTCAGTGAGTTTTTTGTTTGTGTACGGGAATGCTGTTGATTTTTGAGCATTGACTTTGTATCCAGCTACACTGCTGAACTTGTTTATTACCTCTAGCTGTCTTTTAATGGAGTTTTTTGGGTCTTCTATATAGAGTATCATGCTATCTGCAAATAGTGATAATTTAACTTTTTCCTTTCCTATCTTTATTACTTTTATTTCTCTCTCTTGTCTGATTGCCCTGGCTAATGTTTCCAGAACAATATTGAACAGGAGTGGTGATAGTGGACCTCCTTATCTTGTTCCTGATTTTAAAGTGAAAGATTTCAGTTTCTGTCCATTTAGTATAATGTTGGCTGTTGGTTTGTCATAGATGGCCTTTATAATGTTAAGGTAGACACCATGTATTCTGAGTTTCTGAAGGGTTTTTATCATGAACATGTGTTAGACTTTGTTGAAAGCTTTTTCTGCATCTATTGAGATTACCATGTGGTTTTTGTTTTTGGCTCTCTTGATGTGGTATATTACATTTATTGATGCATATGTTAAACCATCCTTACATTCCTGGAATGAACCCCACTTGGTCATGTTGTATAATCTTATTGATGATTTGCTGCATTCTATTTGCCAGTATTTTATTGAGAATCTTTGCATCAATGTTCATTAGTGAGACTGGTTTATAGTTCTCTTTTTTGGTTGAATCTTTTTCTGGTTTTGGTATCAGAGTAATACTTGCTTCCAGGAATGATTTAGGGAGGATTACTTTCTTCTCAATTTCATTGAAGAGTTTAAGGAGTACTGGCATCAAATCTTCTCTAAATTTCTTGTAGAATTCAGCTGTGAATCCATCAGGACCTGGGCTTTTCTTTGTTGGTATGTTTTGAATTATGTTTTCAATTTCAATAGCTGATATTGGATTATTCAAAATTGCTGTATCTTCTTGGTTGAGCTTTGGTAGTTCATATGTTTCTAGAAATCTGTCCATTTCCTCTGTGTTTTCCACTCTATGTGAGTAGAGATTTTCAAAGTAGGTATTCATGACCTTTTGAATTTCAATGGGATCTGTAGTAATTTCTCCCTTTTCAGTTCTTATTGCATGAATTTGTGTTTTTTCTTTCTTTCTCTTGATAAGATTAGCTAGGGGTTTGACAATTTTGTTTATTCTCTCAAAGAACCAGATTTTTGATTCATTAATTCTTTGTATTTTTTTTTAGTTTCAATTGCATTGATTTCTGCTCTAATCTTTAGTATTTCCTCTCTTCTATGAGCTTTGGGTTTAGCTTGCTCTTCTTTTTCTAGATGCTTGAGATGGAGCATTGGGTTGTTTATTTGTGCTCATTCTGTTTTCTTGATATGACAATTTGTTGCTATACATTTCCCTCTTAAGACTGCTTTCATTGCATCGCATAGATTACAGTATGTTGTTTCTGTGCTTTCATTGAATTGTAGGTATTGCTTTATTTCTTCTTTAATTTCATCTGTAGCCCACTGGTTGTTCAAAAGTTTTTTTATTTAATTTCCACTTATTTATGCAGGTTTTGCAAATTCTTTTGCCATTAATTTCCAATTTCAATGTGCTATGGTCAGATATTATGCATGGGATGATTTCAATACCTTCCCATTTACTTAAGAATGTTTTATGGGATAATATATGGTCTGTTTTGGAGAATGTCCCATGTGCAACTGAGAAGAATGTGTATTCTGATGTGGTTGGGTGGAACACTCTGTAAACATCTACTAAGTCCAATTGCTCACAGGTATGATTCAGTTCTGTTATTTCTTTGCTGCCTTTTTGTCTAGTTGATCTATCTCTTTGTGACAGTGGGCTGTTAAGATCTGTTATGACTGTGTTCTTGTGTATTTGGTTTTTCATGTCCATTAGTATCTGTCTTACATAGTTGGGTGCTCCTGTATTTGGTGCATATATATTTATAATTGTTAGTTCTTCATCTTGGATTTTTCCACTAACAAGTATGTAATGACCTTCTTTATCTCTTTTAATCATTTTAGGTTTGAATTTCACATTGTCTGCAATTAGAATAGTTACCCCTACTTTTTTCTGGGTTCCTGTTGCATGGAATACTGTTTTCCATGCTTTGACTTTTAATCTATGAGTTTCCTCTTGGGTCAGAAGTGTTTTTGTATACAGCATATTGTGGGATCATGTTTTTTGATCCATTCTGTCAGTCTATTTCTTTTTATAGGTAAATTGAGGCCATTTACATTTATGGATATCACTGATATGTACCGGCTTGACTTTGCTATGTTATGTTCCAGTTGTTTATTTTCTGCTTTTCCCCTTATTTAATTGTTTATCCTACCTAGTGGTTTCTTTCTGTTGTTGTTTTGGGGATTATGGTCATTTTTATCTCTTTGTAGTATGTCTTTCAGTACTCTTTCTAGGGTTGGTTTGGAGGATGTGAATTTCTTCAGTTGTTCTTTGTCATGGAAGTATCTTGTTTTTCCATTAAACTTGCATGAAAGTTTTGCTGGATACATCAGTCTCGGCTGAAAGTTGTTTTCTTTCAGGGTTTGAAATACCTCATTCCAAGCTCTTCTTGACTTGACCATTTGTGCTGAAAAGTCTGCTGTGATTCTAATGGGCTTTCCTTGGTAGGTGAGTTGTGTCTTTTCTCTAACAGCTTTTAGTATTCTGTTTTAATGCTGCATGTCTGAGATCTTAATTATGATGTGTCTGGGTGTTGATTTACATTGATTGTGACTGTTTGGCATTCTATATGCCTCATTTATCTGAGTATGAGATTCTTTCCCCATGTTTGGTAAATTTTCTTCTATTACTTCTGTAAATATTTTGGCTATGTCATTTGCACTGACTCCTGCCTCTTCACTGATGCCTATCAATCTTATATTTTTTTCTCTTGGCATCATCTTGAAGCTGTTGGATTGTCATTTCATGCTTCTTTGTTATTTTTAAAAGTTCTATCCTTTCATGACCACTAATTGCGATCCTGTCCTCAAAGTCCAAAATCTTATCCTCAGCTTCATTTAAGTGGTTTTGCAAGCTTTGAATAGAATTTTTTTTTATTTCTTGGATGTCTCTTTGAGTTTGTTTCATGAATTCTTCATGCTTTCTATATTGTTCATTTAAGGTTTCAATCAGTTTCCCATGCTTCTGTACTTTTTCCTCTATTTCTTCTTTAGCTGTGCTCAGCAACTCCTTTACTAAGGTTGTTATTTCTGGAAGAGTACTTCTAATTTGATTTCCTCTATAGCCTCATGCAGTTGTTGTTGTTGTTGTTGTTGTTGTTGTTTTATTTTATTTTGCTTACTATCTTTTCAGAGATTCCTGGTGTGTTACTTTTGAGGTCCTCTATTTCAGTATCTCCACTTGCTTCTGGTGGACTAGATGTTTGAGACTGCATTTTGCTTTTTAATTTTGCCATTTTCACTCTGCTTGATGTTTTCTGTGTGTAGGAAGGGGTCACCCACACTCTTTTCAGACTCACCAAGGTCTTACAGTTAGTTGGATGAGGCTTTACTACTGACTGTATTTACCCACTGTATACTTCTATTTTAGGGGCATACACCACATTGGCACAGTTAATCCACTGTAGTCCAAGGTTCACTGCCTGGGGCTAAGTTCCAAGTTTTTTCCATGCGCTGGAATTCCACCAGAGTGCATGGTCAGGGCAGGAGGCTGAAATCTGGGTCCCACTCACTTCTTGGTGGTCACTGGGGATTTCCTGATTGGGCCCCCATCCCTGTGTGTGGCCCAGAGTGGTCTGGGATGCAGCACGTGGTCTTACCGCCTGGGAGCATGCTCAAAGTGCACTGGGATCCCGCCAGAGTGCAGGGTCAGGGCCCAAAGCTGGAATGTGGGTCCCGCTGGCTGCTTGGATGTCTCTGGACATGGCCTGGTTGGGCCCCCATCCCTTGCGCAGCTCGGGGTGGTCTGGGACGCAGCGCATGGTCTTACCACCTAGCAGGCTCAAAATCCCCCTCTATGCGCTGGGATTCTGCCAAAGCGCCAGAAACAGATTTTAAAAATAAGTGTGAAAGGAAATTTTCAGGCTGTGATGACTAGTTTTAAGTAGCATTCTTATGGGAAACAGAGATGAGAGTTTCCTCACCATGAAGACTGGGGCAGGTGGAGATGGCTATGCCTAAAGCACAAATGAAAAGCAGCATGAGAACAGGACTCCCAGGGGAAATGTCAGAACTAAGCACTGGAATGAAAAGCCCCGAACCCAAAGGAGTTATATCAACAGAAATAAAAACTCTGGAATCAGCAAATTGTAGTAAGAGTTGGAACTATGCAGTGGATGAGCTCTCCCTGGGAAAGACTAGACACCACCAGTGAAAGCAGGTAAAGCAGTGTCACTTAGGCTGAAGAGGGGAGAACACATGGAATTGGGCAGTCAAACATCTCAAAGGGTGCAGAGACATAAAAGGATATGACTCAGGAGAAAGAACTGATTTGGAAGTTAGAAGTTATTTGTGGTCTGGAGAAACAGTTTCAAAGATAGTACAATAATCAGAAAGATAATGAAAATGAGCAGAGGAAGATGAGATTGGGACAAGAAGTGAAGACACTGATGATAGATGAGTTTAAAGGACCTGCAATGATCAGTCCTGAGCAAGATCCAAGGGAGAATTTGTTAAGCTTCTCAGGAAACTGAGTGAGGCATTAGCAGAAATTGGGAGTTCTACAGAAAAGATTGTCCGCCATCTAGGTTAGCTAGGTATAATCTGACCTAGAAGGGAGACCGCAGCACCTTTTTCATGCTTTATAAATCATGAGTGAGTAGTGAGAGTTGGGTGTGATAGATCCAAGAATTTGGGGCTGAAGCAGAAGGATCATTTCAAGTTCAAGTTCAGTCTGAAATGCTTTAAAAAAAAAAAACCTAAAGCCATGGTGATTTTATCACATAGGCAGGCTATATTATAGAAGAAGCAAAAGAAGAGTATTAGATTTTATCAGGACCTGCAACTAACAGAAATTCTGTGATAAATTTAAATACATTCTAGAATCTCTGTACCGATGAAAAGAAGATTTTAAATATATTTCAAAACTTTATAACTTCTCTTTTGCTCTGTTTACACTTTATATACTTACTATTTGTCAAAGTAAATATGTATATGAAATTTAAGCAAATTAAAATTGTTTTTAAATTGTGTTACAACAATTTAAAAGAAAGATGAATATGTTTTTAAATTCTTTAAATGTTTGTTACTTTTAAAATGCCAGCTTGATATTGATTTAACAGATTACAGATCTAATATTTTATTTCTAAATATAAGTTATTGACCAATATTTGCTTAAAATACTACAGATTTTAGTAAGTTTATATTCTTCATAATTTCTGTAGGAAAGTACATTTTAGAATAGTAGCATAATTATAAATACAAGTTATATTTTTAAATTATTTTTTACTCTGAAAAGCTAAAAGAAAAAAGGTGTTTTATCTAGATAAGCTAATCCTCTATTTTTATTAAGCATTCTTATCCCAAACAAGGAATCCCAAAACAACACAGAAATGAGAATGATCCATTCAAAAAGATTCCATTTTTAAAGTCCTTTGTTTCTTGTAATCTTTACTGTTAATATTTTAGAGAAAGCCATTTTGATATTTCTTTGTAAGGAGCTTTTATAAGGTGGAATTGTTCAAAGTGGGAAAAAAATTAAAGTCCAGTTCACTAGTAAATATAATACTTAAAGCTAAAAGACAACAATGTACAAAAATGGGTAATTGCCATCTGTCTCATAAAAACACAGAAGCCTACGCAATGCCAACCAATATGTTCTGCCAAAGAAGTGACTTAAAATATGTTCTACTCACACTAAAATGGCAATAAGCAATTTGAAGAGAAACTTATAGTTGACCAAACTGTCCCCCACAAACTCAAATTGCGCCCGTGGAGTTTATCAGGGATGTGGGAAACACTTATTGACTTTTACTTGATCTCCTATTGCCACAACACACTAAGGTTAACACAGTTACTCAATACCTTTGATGCAGCTAGGAAAATGTTCAGCTGAAAAATGTGTGCAATTTAACAAAGCAAGGAGCCACTGCCTTCAGGAATTTCTACAATCACAATCATTTCAAAATGTCACAGTTAACCCAGTGAAGTGACAGCTCACTCGTGGAGCACACCTCAAGACTGTCTGTTAAGTGGGGACAGGTCAGCTTTTAAGTAAAGGTTTGGTTTCACTCCTCAGTTATCCCTGGAATTTCGGTCAATTATTTTTTTTCTAGAAAGTCTTAGAATAAAATGGGTTGGCAAGGTAACATGTACATCAAATTCTTCATATCAGATATCTAAATAATTTAGAGATTCTTCAAATGTTTTAGAGTAACTCATATAGCACTCTTGTTTAACCCAAAAATAATGTACATTAACTGAAATCAAAGCATGAGTCAGAATACACACCAGAAGGCCTGCTAACAGGAAGCATTTGCTTACAGTACTTACTATCTTCAAATCTTCAAGCAAGTGGTTTAGTAATTATAGCATAAACATTCCACCTTTCTTGTTGCTAATCAGGAATAAGAAAATAAAATAAAATTAAAAATAAAAAAGCAAAATCTTAAAAGCTAAGAATTTAAAGCCAATGTTGCCATAGATACAATGAATTATTTTGGATAAATCATCATAACCTGACACCAAACATGACTCGAGATGATATTGTGCTACAGTTTTTTCACACGGGTAAATGTGCATTTTTATTGCTTAGGCAGATCATTAATGAACAATTTAGCTTGGCAGCAATTAAGGTTGATTTAATTACTAAATGCCCCTATGCCAGCCAAGAAGAGGTAGTTTTCCTCTAAAATATTGCTTATTTGTTTTTATAGCACATTATAAACACAGTTACTCCAGTCACTGAAACTTGGTTGCATTTTGCTGAAGAAATTATAGTCTTTTTTGTGAAGGCTATATATTATTTGGGATGATGCAAGAAAGCTGGAAAAATTGGTATGTATGGTAATTGTCTCACCTTCTTTCCTTGCATCCCATTAAAATATTGCTTTGCAAAGAAGACCAGTTTCTAAAATAAGTATGATCTTTGTTTGATGCACAAAATGCCACTATGCACTAATTCTAACAAATATTGATAGAGATCCTTTTAACAGTTTTAGATGAAAGATACTTGGACTAAGTCATTTTCTCTACTTGCTTATGAACTAAATGTTAAAAAGAGGGAGGAGGACAGGGAGAGAGAGAGGAAGAGGAGGAAAGAGAGACAGAGACAGAGACAGAGACAGAGACAGAGACAGAGAAGCCTCAAGTTCATTCCTAATGAAGTATTTGAAAACTTTGAGGCTTTAAGGTCAGGTCAGATTTAAATCAAGAAAAAATATTATGTTATAATATGTAAAGGTAACTGGCATTAGAAAAGTCTTAATTAGTGGATTAATGTAAATAAAGTGTTATGAGAAAACTTAAGTATTTTAAGCCTTAGGATAATATACTTTCAAGATAATGGCCTCACTTTAGCTGGTTTTACCTATCTTTATTAACCAGCAAGTCATAATCACAACAGTATAAAAATGAAAAAACAAAAATTGCAAATATAAAAAGAAATCTAGAGGGTGATTCATTTTTCTTTTCATGTAAGTGATAATATTTTATTCTTTTAAATATATAGAGATAATTTCCTCCATAGTTTCTTTTCTAGAACTGTAAAAGAGTACTGTACAGTATAGAGGCATGATAAAGGAAAGCTGGGACCTGGTGGGGTCTGACCTCTCTGATGGAGAGGCAGTGACAATCCAGCATGTTCTGCCTCTTCATTTATACACAGTAAAAAGAGGGGAGCGAGCCACAGAATCCTAAGTGCAAGATGTCTGTGTTCTGCTGAGAACATTGAAAGTGAAACATTCTCAAAGCTATCTGTGCTATAGTTAAGAGGGAAAAACACTATGGCTGGACACCTGCTGGACTGGTCTTGCTCTAGTCCCAGCAACTTGTTTACATGGCTCACCTCTGGACCTCCGGTGTTCTCAGATCTGGCCTTGTTCTAGCCCCAAATGTGTGCTCGATCTCCAGCTCAGCCACTCCCCATGGTTCTGTTCTATACACATCCCTATTCTGAGACCATCAGCCACCCAGAGCATGCTGATGTCATGTAGAAAGTTGCCGTCTAGGAGGAGAGGCCGTGATACTAGCACATGACATCTGTTCATGAAATCTCTACTCACATTCCATGAGCCATGGAATGTGAAGGTAAAAAATTTGAAACTCAAAATCAAGAAGGCAAAATTATGGGAAATTTTACTTCTCTTATAGACCCAGTCAGACTGTGAACATTTATAGAAATTGCCCGAAAAACATCAGGTATCAAAAAGCACTAGCTTACACTGTCTCACAACAACAAAATCTAAGTAGAGCTACTTCAATTAATCCTGAATCAGATTAAAGAGGCTGCTATTACACTGTAAGATTGTAGAATAAATAATTTTAGGAGACCACATAATCCAATAAGCCCTTGCTGAATGTATGCCAGTGTTAGCCCTATTTTGGGGGGGAGGGTAGTATTTTTTATTAATATGGTATATGTTTGCATTACTAATGTTTACATTTTTGTGTGGAGTTGGTACATGTATATAAAACATTTTAATAAAGAAACTCAATTAGGATTTTAAGGTAAAAGAAAGTATGATGGGTGAAAGAGGACACGACACAGAATGCAAAGCTAGAGGATATGTCAAAGCTAAGAAAATAAATTGAGAACCAAACACACAATTTTTGATACAACAAACAAAATAAATAGCAGGAATCAGAACAGACATGATTAAAATGAAATAAAATTAATGTTGTATAAAAAGTTCAATGCAATTAAAGTAAACACAGATGGAGAAAGACCAAAATTAAAACAGTTGGGCTATGATGATGAATATGAAGGATTTGTAAGGAAGAAACAGCATTAATTTGTGTTTTTGAAGTAAAGATTACAAATGAAAGAAACAGAAAAACATTCATATGTGCAGTACAGAGGAATGAACTTGATGTTCAGAAAGAATTGAATGTTTATATAAAAAAATTATACTTTATTTGGAAATTTTGATTTAAAGTGACTGAATCAATTTATCAAATCTCAACAATAAAGAATTCTTGCAACATTCAATGAAAGACAAAGTTATTTATAAGGATGGGGCTTCATAAGGTCAGCCTCCTACTTCCTTGGTAATAGTCAAAACATTGGTAAAAACTGAAGTACTGTTTTTGAATTTCCAAAAGAAATAAAATGTTATCAAAGAAAAAATACTTTTGAATTCTAAACTAGCCCAGTGATTAGATCAAATCAGAGTGGAATCAGTCTTGCAGGGACCAAAGAAACCAGATAACCAAACCCTGAAACAGGTCATAAGAGAGAGCTAGCGAGAGAGAGAGAGAGAGAGAGAGAGACAGAGAGACAGAGAGACCAAGCCAAAGGGGATCAGATGACTTGGCCAGCATGATAATAAGGACCTCCTCTGCTTTTTTACCTGAACTAACTTAATGCTCACCAGTCACTGTTTGTCCTTTGCTGTTTCTTTGTTCCTATTCAAGTTACCTTATGAAAATGAATAGTTCTCTCACACAGCAGAGAGCCTTTTTATTTCATAGATGGGATACTGTTTGATTTATGAATCCTTAATAGAAGCCAATTAAATCACTAAACTTAATTTATTATAATTTTGTCCTTTGGTAGAATCTAGTTGTTTAATCATAGAACAGGGGAGTGTATGTTCTCCATGGTGACTCACTCAGAGACTATAACTCTCACAAGCATAGCTTGATAAAAATTATACTCAACAAAGATATTCAATTGACCAAATCAGCCATGGGGTGATAAAGGGGGTAAGCAATGAATTGATTTATACAATGCAGTAAATAATAAAAGTGTTATGAAGTTTTACAAGATAAAAGATATAGAGATGAGAAAAAAGTGAACAATCTTAATTGTGTACAAATTATAGTATTACTCTGTAAAATTGGAGCATTTTATTGGAAGAAAAATATAACAACTCAAATCTAATTTTCATATTTTTCTAGCTACAGTTTTTTTTAATTTTTTTTATTTAAAGAGAAACAAAAGCATGTAAAGGGTAGAGATAATACAGAATTTCAAAAAAAATAAGCAATAAGAAATCACTAGTTGATAAATTAAATATTTTCCTCTTAGAAATAGTTGTTCAAGTTACAAAGTTAAAGCATACAAAGTAGATACTCAAACAGTGAGAGTGTAAACAGCTATGCATGCATGAGTCTCTACATGTATTTCTATCTTTTCTGTATTAGAGGGAAAAACAAAACACAGCAAGACAAAACAAAAAAAATTCCTATAAAAACATGAAACCAAAAAGTCATATAAAACCACAGTACAAGGTGATCTACAACGATCACTGTGTTGTATCTTATTATCTTCAATAGAAATTGTCTATATCATAAGGCATAATTGAATATAACAGTATAATTGAATATAGCAGTACATCACAATATTAGTAAAATTAAAACATTGTAGACAGTATAAAACTTCAAAGGCAGGTAATAATCAAACCAGAGTGGATATTCTAGTTGATCTTGTCATCTTAAGTGCCATTGCCTATACTCTCAGACTTGATACTATCAATCATAACAGCTTTGAATAAAATCTATCAATACAAAACAGTGATCCAACAAACTAGATTCGATTACGATCAGTCATGGTAAAACAGTGTAAGTTTTACAGAGCTTTAGATTAAGTTAATAGGAAGTTAGGGATGATTACCATACTATATCCCGTTGTTTGGGGGATAACTGTCTGTGCTCTCAAATCTAGTATAGGTAGAATGACTGGAACAGAATATAATACATCTAAGCAGAATGGTGTGAGTAATGTGGGTTTTAAATCCTGGTGCACTATTAATAATATAGTGTATCAAGGCCATCTATGTTAGAGTTTCTAGCCATCCTTCTCTGCCTCATTTCTGCTGTGCTATTTTTCTGCCTTTGTTTGTCTAGTTTTCTCCTTCATTCTACTGCCTGCCCCACTCATTGAGGCTTTTCTGCCACTGTTCCTAAAATGCTGGGTTTTTTTTTTCTCTCTAGAATGTCCTTCAGTATTCTCTGTAGAGTTGGATTGGTGGTCACAAACTCCCCCAGTTCCTCTTTGTCATGGGAGCATCTTGTTTCTCCATTAATTTCTAGTGACAGTTTTGCAGGGTACATCAATCTGGGATGGAGGTTATTTTCTTTCAGGGTTTGAAATACTTGACTCCAAGCTCTTCTTGATCTGAGGGTCTGTGTTGAGAGGTCAGCCATGATCCTGATGGGCTTACCTTTATAGGTAATCTGTTTCTTTTCTCTGGTGGCTTTTAATATTCTGTTTTTATATTGAATTTCTGGTATCTTGATTATTATATGGCTGGGTGTAGCTCTGTTTTGGTTGTAGGTGGCTGGAGTTCTGTATGCCTCACATAACCAAATGTCATTTTCTTTTCCCATGCTTGGGAAGTTTTCCTTAATTATTTCTGTGAATAGCCTTTGTAATTCGCCTGTTTGTATTCCTACTTCTTCATTCACATTTCTTATTCTTAAATTGTAGATTCTCTTGTCATCTTCTAGCCTTTGTATTGTTACTGCCTCTTTCCTTGTTATTTTTAAGAGATCTTTCCTTTCATGATTACACATTGCAAACTTGTCTTCAAGATTTGATAGTTTATCCTTAGTTTCTCTTAAGGCATTTTGCCTGCTTTCAATGGGGTTTTTAATTTCCTGGTAGTCTCTTTGAATCTGCTTCATGTATTCCATATTTTCTTTATATTCTTTATCAAATGTTTCTCTACTTTTTTTGTGTTCCTCCCTTCTTCTGTCTGTATCTTCCTGAGAGATGCTTAGCATTTCTTTTATTACTCTACTCATATCTTGCTTAACCTGATTTAATATTTCAGTTTTGAACTTGTCTACAAGGTCCCAAAGACATCTCTTAATGTCCATTTAAGCCATGTCTGATGTTGAGTGTTTGCCACCCTCAGTCTCCCTTGTTTTTCCCTGTCCTGGGTCTGTCCTCTCAGGGTTCTGGACTGGGGGCCTCCTCTTGCCTCTCTCTCCTGTCATGGTTCCGGCTTCCTCCACACAGGTTACAGTGTTGGCCACAGTTCCTCCATAGGATGCTGGTGAAGGAACTCCACCCTCTCCTGCCTGCTCTTGTCACTAAGATGTAAGCAGAGGCTGAGTATGCCTGCCCCACCCCGCCCCACCAGCCAAGCTTCAGGGGCCTTCACCAAGTTAGTGTGTGCTAGGCACAGGGAATCCATTTGGGACAGCTCATTGGGTCCCAGCCAGGGGTGCGTCCCAGTCCAAGAAAATCCCATGAATCTGCTATGGGGAGGGAGCAACCAACTGAAGTCACTGTTGTTCCCAGTTCAGACTCCTCCTGCCTGATTCCAACATGTCGTCCATTTGGTTGCTCCCTTCCCGTGCAGGGGTTCTCATTCCCAGCACTGATCATGGATTAATGAATGTCCCTTCACTGGCTGCGCTCTCAGTTGGGCTCACCAACCCCCAACTTCAGCACTGCTGTGGCTCCTGTGAGGGAAAGAGTTTGGGCTGCTCTGCCTGCCTGAGTGGATTCAAGCTGGCGCAAATTCAGGCCAGTGCAAACTGGGAGGTCCACAGAGAAAATGCTGTGTCCCGTAATTTTTAGTTGCTCCAATTGTAGTCCAGATGTGTTTGACGAGATTTTTTATGTTTTAATTTCTTCCTGTATCAAAAGGATCCGTCTCCTTCTCTCTGGATCTCTCCAGGGTGTTTTATTCTGGCTTACGAGTTGTTGCTCCCGGGGGGCTTTGTATTTTGTTTGTCACTGATCGGCCATCTTGACTTCTTCCCACAGTTTATTTTTTAATAACTAATGGTCTTTGGAGTCAATGTTTTTTTAAATTCAGTCCCCCTTCTAATTCTTCAGTTTTTCCTTTCCAAAGAATAAATTGAAAAAGTATATAATCTATCAATTTTCATAGCATAAACACATTGCCATTATTAGAAAATGTTTGCTTACACATACAACTCTTTCATTTTGCATTTATCTAAGCTCTAGTCACTTATCAACTTTGTCCATAGACTGTGTGTTTATGGTCACAAGATGAAAGTGGGAAGCTGATGGGCTTCATACAGACCTCTGGGTATGATTGTGTTCATTTAACACTTCCGGACTTGGGGAGGGTCACCATTCACAACGTAAACAAATTTAAGAAGAGTACATGATGCTTCACCTAGACTTGACATTTCCCCATTCTCATCATGAGATAAAGAAATTATATTTGCTTCACATTATTAAAGAACACAAGAGATGAAGTGCACATCAGTTGGACCTTTTTGCAAGAAAATCCCTATCCAGGAGAACACTTTGCAGTCTTTGACTTAGTACTGGGCCTCATAACCATCACTAAATAGCTGCTATCAGGAGTCACAGAGTTCCAAATTAGGTGCAGGTAAATTTGCTCAAATATCCTTATAAATTTACACTTTAGTAACAGATAATAGTTAAACTGTTTCATGATAAATTCATAGTGGAAAAGGAAGGAAACATATCTGTAGAAAAATAGGTATTCTAGTACAGAGGAAATTCTAAGTGGGTTTATTAGCTAATAAACACAATGAGTTGTTACTTTTTAAAATTAAAATTGTATTTTTGATCCAAATATCTGAAAATCAAATTCCTAGATATGCACTAGAGTGAATTTTCTGAGACTTATAGGTGCCTATTAGAAATAAATAAATGTTCATAAACCTTGTAAGAATAAACCAACAAAATAATTTATCACTAAAGCCTTTGTAAGCACAGGAGTTCTGGAAGTACTGGTTCATTGTGAAAAATGCATCCAAGAGGCTTGATATTTCAAAGCTAAGTTTGAAAGCCCAGTTCAGAGGTATGATCTTACCTATAGTGCAACTGTTCATATGAATAGGAGATATATTCTAACATACATATAGGAGCGGCAAACCTCACAAATAAAGCCAGGCTGAAACATTACAACTGGTCTCCATGCAGGGCAGCTGAGAAACAAATAGAAATAAACATGCTTTAGATCTAAAAATAAGAGACATTTTCAAGAACTGGCACACATGCCTGCAGCAGGATAGAAAGTCAGGCCTGTAAATGACAATGACAAATGTTGGAAATATGGTGAAGCAAATGGCCATATACAACATTCCCTTTGGGAATATGAAGTTTTCTGAGTTGAGAAATGACTTATTAGATGACTCTATTATTCTTTTGCTAGAAATGAAGTGATTGAAATGATATCATCTGCCTTCAAAAGTCTGAGGAGGAAATAGGTAAACTGGATGCAAAGTGTACCTCTCAAATTAGTGTGGGCCCTACAAATCTTTTGCTGAAAGTAGAATGATAAAGGTACAAAAACAAAGAATGATTTAAAAATAGCTTCAAATGCATTGTGGCATGTTAGGAATGACATTTCAAATATTCTGCCAAAAGTTGTAATAAGAGTTGATAAATGACTCCTTTTAGAACAGAAAATCTTTACCAAGCTAAACATAAAAATGGGCACCACCACAAATTTAGGGATCTGAAAAAGGAGATTTTATGTTATGAGTGATAAACTGAACATATTTCAGGACAGATGGTCAGAATTTCTGAGAGGCAGTGCTCTCCTTCTGACACGACATCACTGCTGCCGCACTGTTACCTACCGAGGCTCATCGACTTCCTGAGAGTCATACTCAGTAAGTTACAGGCTTTGCCTTCTAACTGGATAGATACTGTTCAACATTATTATTTATTTATTATTGAAATCTAAAAAAATAACTTGTTTGGTTTAAACAGTCTATATCTAATCAATTTTTAGGCCTCCATGTATTTTTTCTTTATCATTTTCAAGAAAAGAGAAATGTCAAAAATGATTTAAAGCGAGAATTAAATTAGCTCTTCATAGTTCTGATTGTTAATCTAGATTTATAAGCTTTCAAAACATCTCCTTCAAGATGTTAAAAGGGGTCATTGAGAAACAATTTTCAATTTAAACAGATTGAAAGCCAAGCATACACTTAAAAGTTGGTTAATACTTAGAGTGTATTTTCCACAAAAACAATATGATACGCATGTGCTTGATATACACACAAAAGGCAAGAGATGGTACCTTTTGCAAAACACACATTTTGCATTTCTGATTTGGATTTCTGCACAGAAAAACCACCTTAGCTTTACTCCACCATTTTTTTTTTTATCTACATAAGCCTTGAACTAACAGTGTCTGGCACATAATAAATGTTCAATGTACATGCCAAATGTACACTACCAAAATAAAGGACCAAATCAGCTACACTGAACCACAGCTTGATATACCTTAGTTTGCCACTTATTCAGGTTGTTAAACAGCCAACTGAGCATAGAAAATTGACAAAGAGCTAGGATAAGCATTTCTCACAAGAAAATCTAATCTGATGAGAAAAGGCATTAAAAAATGGCCTACAGCTTCATAGTAAATAAAATAATTTAAAAGAAATAGAATGAATCTACAATGCTAAATAAACAGCATGGACTTGAGAGAATTCAAAATTCAAAATTGTTAATGCTTATTCTAAAGTACAAAGTAATTAGATTTCATGTGCACTTTATCAGGGTTAGTATCAATATCACGATGCTATTTTTTTCTTTAATCACAAGTTAAGGATCACATGTATAGTGCTTCAAAAACACTGTAGTGATTACAGAAGATTCATGTATTATTCACATTGAACTATTTACTTGTTGCATGTAATTTTAACAGGAAGGGGATTTTAAAATTCAAATTGGAGGGACCAGTGTTGTTCTTATCTTTACTGCCATAACTCAAAAGTGCTTGTATCAGAGCCTTATCCAGTACAGTAATACAGGACAGACACGACCCACTCAAGATAATGGCTGAGAAAACTTTAATAAGGAATCTATTAATTAAAGTACAGGCAACATTAATGGAAACTCACAGGGATAATGAAACCTCTTGTATAAGTAACAGCTACTCTGAGGACTTACAGTATTGAATGAAGGGAAGAAGCAGCTACCAGAAGCCAGAGAGATGAAGAGCTGTAGGAGAAAGCTGCTTACAAGGAACTTCACTCTCTGGGGAGAAACAAGCAGCAGAATACTCAGAACTTCCCTTCCTCTGATCACCCCAGTGGGAATGCAGACTACAAAGGTCAGCCTCACAGACACAAAGCAAGATGGAAATGAATACAGGGAAAACTGAGGAGCAAATGAAAGACATGGCTGGTGGAGAAAAGGAAGAAACAGCCACTAGAGAAAAGCAAAGCTAAAACACCTATCTGCACTTCAGGGCTAGCAGGCAACCCAGGAGCCAGGCAGTGAGTGAGATATGCCAGGTTCAGCAAATTTGGCATTCTTCAAAGATGGTTCAAAGATTCAGTTAAGCACATATCACAAAACAGAGGGAATTTGGTACTTTAATTCAATCACAGTGAAAAAAGTGCTTCGGAGGAAAGTAAACCTTCTCCACACTCCATTCCTAGGGTACACAGGTATGACTCTAAAAAACTGGACCTAGAGGTAGAATCCTGGCCTGCTAAAGGTACAAGCTTACTAAAATAAAGAGTATTAGCAAAATTCTATGCAAAGAGAGTGAAAAGTAGGAACTCAGCACAGGTACTCCAAGGCTCTCCTGAGGCTCAGTGGAGACAGTGTACTAACAGGTAAAAAGAAATTATTACTAAAACATGTCCTCCCTTAACCAAAGTATTCCAAATATTACTCAGAGCAAAATCTGCTGGTAGAAGGAGCTGGTATCTTTGCAGACCAAGATTTTGATGAATGAGAGTATTCCTGGAGTAATGATTTGGTGGTGTAGGATTTTTTAAACTATTAAAGTAATGCATAGACACTACCTACAATTAAAAATATCCAGAACTATGTGCATTAAAACCGAAGTTCTCCTTTATCATCACCTCAAATAGGTATATGTACCATTTCATATTTTACTATTTTATTTGTAAAATATTTAATTCCTATGCAGTCAACATTGTCACTATGCTATTTTAACAACTTGCTGTTTTCACTTACCAAATAACATACTGAGCATTTGTGACAGACACACAAAAACAAATCAAAACAAAAATCAAGACCAATAACAACAATAAAACAAAAACTTTGTCTGGCATATATAGCAAATAGTAATTTTTACAGGAACACATGCCTTTTATATTTTGATATTGTTTACTTAGAGAAATTTAAAACTTCTATAAATATAAATGTATCAGTGTATTCCTGGAAAATTTAACTAGAATGTTGCTCCTCTTCTATATCTAAATTTATAAAAATATTATATTGTTCTCCTTTAATTTTAAAATTGTACACATAAATATCCAGTCTGCACTGAATTTTCTATGTATGATATAAATGATAAAACATTCGTCAAATGCATTTTCAACTCTGCTTCTTCTACTTTAAATTTCCATAATTATGAAAAACTTCCCTTGTGTACATGGATCCATTCTGTAACTCAGCTTCATTAATCAGTATGTCTCTTTTGGGGTTAGTATTGCTGTCATTTACTTACTGACTTCATTTATTTATCCTACATCTAGTGTTAATAACAAAGCTCTGTCTAGTGCTAGTATGAAAGCTATATAGCTCTTAGCAAGTGAGTTGCTTAAGACTTCCATATACTTTTGCATTCTGAAGCAGTTATCAAAACAGAAATTATCTCCACTTTAATGTAATGCGTTGAACCATGCTGATAAAACATTTAAAATTTTTTAGGGTCAGTTTCCTCTTAATATTCTTTTCTGAACCTCTTTTGCCAATTTTTTTCTTATGAATGAGTTTTAAAATCAGTTTAATTGTCTCATTGAAATTTTCTATACAATATCCATTGACTGTATCATCTAAGTTTTGGAAAATTTACTATTTTTGAACACATATGATCTTCCCATTTAATAATGTGTTAGTCTATCCATAAATTGAGAATATCATTCCATCTATGAATATGGAACATATTTCCATTAATTTGTGTCTTTTTATGTTCTTCTACAAATTCAATTCCCATATAGGTTTCACACACTTCATAAGTATGTTTTCAAACTTTATAGTCTTGTTACTATTCTAGCTATATTAGATTTCATTATCTGTTTCTTTATTTTTTTTCTCATAAATAGAAAATCTATAGGATTTTTACTTTACCTACCCTCTGACCACCTTTCTTCTATGGTCCTACTAGATTTTAAGATACATTGGATATTACTTGTCTTTATGCAGTTACATTAGATTCAGACAAGAATAGCTTTATGTGTTTATTTCACTACTTTTAAATCTTATTAAAGTTTACTTTTGTACACTGGATTGGATCTCTAGAACACAAATCATGAGCAGCAGATTGAGTCATTTTGTCTGCTTCACTGTTACATTGTTATTAGGTAAAATTGCACTTTATTACCAGGTTAAGAAACTTTCTTCTAACTTGCCTTATTTGCAAGTAACATTAATAAGAATTTAATGTTGGAAAATGTATGAATTTTAAAATTTTATATATTTAAAAATAAGATATTTAAAGAATCTTTTTTCTTTAATCTTTTCATGTGGTGAAATACATTAACAGTTTTTGTAATCTTTAGGCATGCTTGCAATCTTGTACCAAAAGCTAATGAGTCACAATGTTTCTTTACTTAAAAATTGTATTAAGTATATTGTAGAATCACATGCAGTTGTAAGAAATAATAGAAAGATACCACATATTTTTTATCCAATTTCTACCTGTAATAATATATTCAAATCTGTAGAATAAAATTACAGCCAGGATATTGACACTGTTACAAAGCAACAATCTTATTTAGATTTTTCATTTTGTTTCTACACATTTGTACTTGTGTATATAACTAATTCTGTAAATTTTACAGCATGTGTAGGTTTATGTGCCCACCCCTACAGCTGTGATACTGAATAGTTACATCATCAAGAAAATCCAACCTAGGCTGGGGATACAGCTCAGTGGCATAAGCACCTGCTTGGCAAGTACAAGGTACTGAATTTGATTTCTGGTACAAAAAAAAAAAAAAACGGAATCAAACCTTTCTAAAACCTTTCTACCAGATGTGGTGGCTCTTTCCTATACTCACAGCACTAAGGGAGGCTGAGGTAAGAAGATAACAAGTTAAATCCTGCCTGGGAGGCTTAGCAAGATCCTGTCTCAAAATTAAAAAATAAAATGAAAAGGGCTGAGGATGTAGCTCAGTGATGGAGTACTCTTATGTTTAATTTTCAGTACAAAAAAATTCATAAAAAACTTAAAAATTGCCCTTTCATCATGATACCCACTTGCTTTCTTTATTTATCAAACTCTTAGTCTATAACCCTGGCAAGTATCAATCTCTCCCTCATGTAGAAAATTTTATAATTTTCACATATTAAATAAATTAATCATACAGTATATGACTTTTTAGGATCAGCTATTTTCACTCAAAATACTTATCTGATGATCCATCCGAAAGTCTACATGTATTAGTGTATTAATAATTCCTTGTTACTATTCTTGTTTGCTAAGTGTGGAATGCAGTTTGTTTCATGATTTACTATTGAAGAACATCTAGACAGAGCCAAGTGATTTGCTATTGCAAATAAAGCTTCTAGTCATGTTAATATACAGGAATGTTTGAAAATATAAACTTTCCATTCTCAGGGATAAATACCAAAAAATAACATTAATATGTCACATGATAATGCATGTCAGTTTGTTGTCCTTTTCGAATATGTTTGAATGTTAATGCAGATATTTGTCTTCTGTATATGATTTTTTCCCAGTTTTACAACTTTTCTTTTCATCCTTCCAACAGGGCCTTCATGGAACCAAGCTTTTCGTTTTGATCAGTTAGAATTTACCAGTTTTTATACTGTGCCAACTCCTATATCCCAGGCAGAACAGCTGTTGGTTTCCCAAACCAATAGCTGTTCTGCCTGTCACCAGCACCCTCAGAATCGGGTGCACTATGTTCTCCCCTCTTCACTGCTCTTGAGTATAAGTCCTTTAAAGTACCAGGAGAAAAATGAAGTATTAGGTTCAATGTTTAAGGTGTGTGTGTGTGTGTGCGCGCGCGTGCGCGCGCGGCGCATTTAAATGAAAACCAAGACCTTCCCACTAACGTATCTCCCAGGCCTGTTTTTATTTTAACACAAGCTTTCACTAAATCACACCAAATGGATTTGAGCTCATAATCTTCCTGCCTCAACTTCCAGAATGCTAGGACTACAGGCACATGAAACCGCAACGCTCCGACCTTGAAGATTTTAATGAAGATACCAAACAAAAACTTGGTAGTGCTTTCGCCTTTCCTTATCTTTTACAAACTATTTTACAGAATTTTCTGTATGCAACCACATTACAGAATAGTAGAGCTAATTAAATATTTTCGTTTAATGTTCTCACCTCCCTTATCCCTTTCCTGTTGTCAAAAATGCAATCTTCTTGATGTTGAGATTCATGCTAGGGAAGAAATTATTATCAGAAAGAAACATCAAAGGTGACATGCCTTATTTCACTTAGGAATCAAACTCGTCAAGGATCCATTTTTAACTGGCTTCAAGCTCAGAAGTCAGATGGTTGTCACAGTAAAATGTATTAACATATTTATTGACTTGAAAAAATAAAGCCAAACTTTCTCTGACAGGAAGTAAGTTTGATTTGGCTGACGGGCCAAATCAAAAGAAACAGGCTTTGCCAAATAGGTTTCATGACAGACATTTTCCAAAATTGAGTACGTTAAATATGAAGTCCTAAAGTTTTTGTAAAACTCTGTTTAATGTATGTACTAATATAAAAATGTTTTATTTAAAATATTACATTTACCAATTCTCATTTAAATTAGTAATATTTTTCTTTCTCAATATATTAGTTTAAAAAGTTGTTTTTAAGCAAAATAGTAACAGGTATAAGTAAATCATTTCATGTGTCTTTTTTTTTTTTTTTTTTGAGACACAGTCTTGCTATATAGTTCTGGCTAGCTTTGAACTCACTGGGTACACCAGACTGGCCTCAAACTTGTGGTGATCCTCTTGCCTCAGCCTCACAACTGCTGGGATTACAGGTGTGCACCATCATGCCCAGCTCATGTGTCTTATGTGATCCTAATGATTCCAACAAATTCTGTAAATCTAATTTTTCTTAACAAAAAAGAAGAAAAGCAAAGAGGAGGGGAAAAGGAGAAAGACATAATCAAGTTGTTCAAATAAAACATTTTTCGTTTGATGACAGGACTTGGTGATTTGGGTATAACAAAAAGAACTCCAAGAATTAAGTGAGATTATTTTTGAAAATTTTCCTGCCAGGCATGGTGATGCATGTTTATAATCCTACTCTGGATTCCTGACACAAGAGGATCACAAATTTGAGCACAGTTTGGGAAATTTAGTGACTTTTCAAGGCCCTATGTCAAAAACAAAACAAAATACAAAACTCTTTCTATTCCCTTACCCATTTACTTATATGTAGCCAAAATTTAGAAATAGCACAGAAATGTATGCTATGACATGACTTTATCTAGTAATGAAAAAATATTTATTTAAAAAATACATCAATTTTGATTAAGAAATGAATGTACATACATGTATAAAAAAATACAAATCCTTTAAATGATATGGATTAATATTTAACAAAAGTATGCTCTTTAAGGGTAATTATTTTTTTTAAAATTGCAACAATCATCTAGAAGAATTTTTTGTATTTAAATCCTTTGTTTACCAAAAACAAAAAATGCATATATTTGCATGTGAAGACACTGTCTAGATGTAATTTTTTAAATTTACTTTCAATTTTTGTTACAGAGAATCATAGTAGAATGACAATGCATTATTATTAAAATATTTTAGTTTAAAATATTTTAAGATGTAACGATGAAAACAAAAGCATAAGGTAAAAGGAATCATCTAACTGAACACCTCTGTAGAGTTTGTTCACACTAAGTGTGGTGGTCAACATTTGTAAGGCCAGCACTCTGGGAGGCTGAAGCAGGAAGTGTTAGCTTTTCCTGCGCAACAGAGAGGCAAAAAGAAAAAGAGGCCGTTTTTGAGGATGCAAAGAGGACTTCACAACTCTCAGGCCTCCTCTAACCTGAGACAAAGGCAGCAAGGTTTTATATGGACTTTGGCAAGAGGAAGAATCTGAGGACCAGGCATCAATGACTCACACATTAGAAACTGATTGGAGTTTTCTTCAGGCTCACAGAAAGGGAAGAGGAAGTTGTATTCAGGGCTGAGGGGAGAAAAAAGAGGAAGTGGTCACTGGGGAGATAAGCTGTTGTATTCTAGCCTTCCACCATGTCAGAGCACCATCATAATATTCTGCAATTTATACTCAGGCAGGACTTGCCCGAGTATAAATCTATCAGGAAGATTAAGAATTCATCTCCTCCTGGGGCAACTTTAAAAACAAAGTGAGTTTGTTCACGTAGTCTTCTTTGATAATGTGGTATCATATCACTACAAAAGATCCCAATGTAGGCATTTGAATGAAAAACATGAACATTTTAATTTAAAATACTAATTTTTAGCATATGCAAAAGACTTTTAATTGTTCTTTGAGTTGGTATGTGAGCAACTAATATCTAAATAAACATCTAAAAAGAAAGAGTCATGAGATTATTACAGTTTAATAATGAAACTAATGTGTCTTTTGAAAGACAATATTTGGGCAATCACATGTCATTGGAAAATGTCATAGTGCAACTTTTAAAAACTAAATTACAGAAAATCCTGACACAGTAGTTGATTTGCCACCAGGGAGCTTCCCTAAAAGTTGATCCAAAGAAGTATAAATATTCAAGAATATTACCGACACTTTGAAAGTATAGAGAAAAAAGTAACTCTCTGATACAGCTACACGGTTTTGTTTAATTAAATCATGGAAAATTGCAAGAGGTTTGAGATTGATTTAAATGCTTTGGGGACTGGGCAGCATGATAGCAGTTGAAAATGGCAGTTGGGTAAGTGGAAGATAATTGCACATTGTCAGAAAAAAAAAAGTCTAATTCTGACTAGAAATAGATTCCCTTTGAAAATATGCACTAACCCATGTTCTGATTGAAGAGGTTTCTTGCAAATGTTAGAATTCTTAGTAAAGAACATTTTTTCTCCAACTCCAGTGATGCCTAAGCACAGTCAGTAAGCTATATGGAATTCTAGTATTCTAAATGTTTCTTTCTCCTCCTTTTTAGGACTCTTTATAGAGTGTAAATGGTAGGTCAATTTAAATGCATTTTCATACCCTTAGAAAATTGATACTCAGACAAGAGTGCCAGAATATGTTATTGAATGAAAAAAAAAGGAATAAGAGAGGAAGGAAATCAAAAGAACAACCATTACATCATTAATCCCATGTTTGAATAAGAGTGCAGCAAAAGTTAGCCTTTATCAAATACGTTCTTAAGTATTTCTCAACATCATCAATCATTAGTTACTTACACCTTTGGGATTAGAAAATATCATTAGAGGCAGATGAGTTAATAGAAATATTATAGCCTGTCAGACAGGGCTAGGCCCTTGAAGGAGCCAGTCAAAAGACCAGATATCTTGCAACCTTGGAGGAGACAGACACTTCCCACTGAGGGCCAGACCTCAAGATAAAAGATCAAACAAATCTCTATCATCCTGAGGTAGCCAAGAGTCACCACTTCAACCCCTTCAGGAAGTCAGTGCTCTGTATGCATGCCCGCTTGCTATGTGTGACTCGCTTCCTCATTAGTCTCTCATTTAATCAATTTTACCTGTGCAATTCATCTTACTGGTTGACCATAATTCTGTCCCACTTTGTGCCCACCTTCAGAGTTCCCGTGTTCTCCTATCTTAGCCCTGCCTCACTTTGTAGTTTCACTCTATAAAAGTCCCTAGAAAAGACAGTCTTTGGAAACCCACTCAGAACATCTTTCTCTCTCTCTCAAAAGGAAGCTTTTTTCTCTCAATAAATATATTCTGCTCTTAACCTCCATTGTTTGTAAAATTCATTCTTCAATTTTAGAGAACATGAACTTATACTGGTCATCTAGTACGTTGGGAGTTTTGTTCTCCTATATCAAAACTACAGACCTGGTTGAGAAACACAGTAAAAATGGAAAATATCAAAAAGAAACCAAATGCACTATAGGCTATATCTAGAAAGACTCTTCCTCACATTTGAATATTTGCCTCAGAGGCACCTGCTTGCTAGGGCCTCGACGGTTCTGTGAGTCACCACTAAGGTCCATATACAACCCAAGTGTGCATGTAAATCTCTGTGAAGCAGCGTATACCTGAAAGCCAAGTCGTGATACAGCCCACCCCCTTCGTAACCTACATAGGTTGAATCTGTTTGCTAAAGCAAGGAATCACCTCACCCTAGCAAGGCATTCAGCCTCCATGACGTTGCCCCTGTTGCAGCTTTTCCCGGGTGTATACTTTACTCAGCATAACCTGTGCCCTTGTGGC
Organism: Hydrochoerus hydrochaeris; assembly: GCA_004027455.1. Classification (NCBI taxonomy): domain Eukaryota; kingdom Metazoa; phylum Chordata; class Mammalia; order Rodentia; family Hydrochaeridae; genus Hydrochoerus; species Hydrochoerus hydrochaeris. The sequence goes on along the minus strand of PVLA01001459.1, from coordinate 73,213 downwards.
ATTTGGCTAAAGCCCTTTAATACCCACAGCCAGTTTTGTGTCCTATTTCTTTGCTGAAGACCAAACATTTTGCTGAGACCTGAACCTTTGATGAGGACCCAGACCTTTCCCTTAGTATAAACAACTAGTTTCCAACAAAAAGAGAAAATAGCCTACTATAAAATGCTGTAACCTTTAAAACATAATAAATGCCATGTAATAGAAGGTTCACTTAACCTCCTTTCAAGTGTTAAAAGCTAGCTGCATATCTGTAAAGATCAAGCCTCGTTAGCTGATCTAAGTGTCTAAAAACTGCAAAGTCAAAAACCAGCATGGTCTATATTTAATAAACCCCGCCATCACTCAAAGTCACACACTTTGGTTTGTCAGAGCCTAATTTATCCATATATAATTAATTCTTCCAAAATTTTATTACCAGCTTATTTCTTAAGATAGATTTCTAGCCCCATGTTTCAGCTTTAGATTCAGCAAACTCTTTTTTTTCCAAAGGACCCATACACTAAATATTTTAGGCTTTGCAAGCCACAGAAGGTTTCTGCTGCATATCCATCTTTGTTTTGTATGCAATCTTTAAAAAACAACAACAACAAAAAAAAAGCAGGCTGTGGATCCAACTTAAACCAGGAGCCATTTTTGCCAGCCTCTTTTCTAAACTTGGAGGTCTTTGAAAGAAGAGGCATAAATCCGAAAGCCATCCCAATCCCCAGCAGGAGCAGCTATCACTTAGTAGAGCAGGAGGGTTGCATTAAAATGGGAACGAAGGGGCAGGGGAGTGTTGAGAGCCACTGTGCTCTACAGACAGGTGGCATCTCCAAGGGGAAGCAGAGGACAGCCTTAAATAACAGATTTTCCCCAGGGGGCAGAAGTCGGGTTCTAAATGTGCAGAGCTTGTGGCTTGGTTCAAAAGAGCCAAGTCCACTTCCCAGAGGAAGGAAGAGAACAAGGAGCTGAGCTTGCCTGTTCCAGCTGGACTCATCAATCACTCCTGAGAAAGAGTGAGGAAAAATGGAAGGAGGCCCAGTGTTAACGCTAAAAGAAAGAGGCTACAGATGAAGTCGGCCTCTCTATTTTTAAATAATATGCAGGAGAAGTTAGCTGTTACCACCATTTTGCAGTATTTTCTTCATAAAACATTATAAGTTGTAAATATTTTCTTTACCTACAGTTTGTCTCACTGTATGTCTCCCATATGAATGGGGGGGGGCAAGGATCATGTCCATGTTATTTTTATTTCCCAAGATGTTGATGCGACTTTTAATATTCTGTCTGGCATGCAGACAGGGAAAAGTGGGGTGAGGAGGGTGTATTAAATGGGTGTTAAAATAGAGGTGTGGGAAAGTAATCAGAAGTTTTGGATATTGTCCTAGTCCGTTTAGACTGCTATTAAAAATGCCTTCAACTGAGCAACTTACAGAAAACACACATTTATTTAGTTCTGGAGGTTGGAAGCCTAAGATCAGAGAAGCAGTAAATCCAGGGCCTAGTACAGGCTGTTCCCTTTCTGAATCACAAATGGCCCATTGGGGCTATGCTCTCAGCTGGTGAGTGAAGACAAATAGATTTACCTGAGCTTCTCTTGTAGAAGCACAGTCCTGTTAATGAAGCTCCATCTTCAAGAAGCAATCTCCTCCCAAGGCCTGATCTCTCAGTACCACCACCGTGGGAGTCAAGTTTCAACACAAAAATTCTGGAGGGACAGAACATTGAAACTGTAGCAGATGTGTTAAATTTAGAATAACTGGAGCACAAAGATGTGAAGATAGCAAATGGATGATAGGAGTCTGCTTTGAAACAAGGTGAAAGATTCAGACTACTTTTATAGATCATTGAGAATTATTAACATAGAGATGAGATTTCTCTGAGAAACACTATGAAGAATTGTACAATATTTCAGTTAGGTATAGGATGCGCAAAGGAAATGGAAAAACAGTTATCAAAAGTGGTAGGGGAAAAAAAAACAGATGGCGCAATGCAGACGCAACTAAGAGGGAGAGAGATGCGGGGTACGTTCCTGTTCCTGGTGCTGGTACCTGTGCTCAGTGCTGCCAGGAGATCAGACAGGATGAGGATATAACTCTTTTTTAAATGCTACTGGGGAGAAAACCCTGGGCCTGTGCTTTGAGCTATGCCCCCAGCCCATTTTTAAGTTAATCAATTAATTAATCTATTTATGTTAGGCCAGGATCTCACTTGCCTAAAATAAATGAGTTGCTTAGGCTACACTAGACCTTGTGATCCTCCTGTTTCATCCTCCTAGACTACCAGGATTATAGGCATTTATCACCACACACACTTCCCAACAGACCATTTGATTTAGCCTCCTAGAAGTCTTTGTAGAGCAGTGAGAAGCATTTTAGTCTGAATGTATTTTAGTGATTTGAAACTATGGAGGCCTACAGTAGACAAACTTTTGGAAATAGGTGATAAGCAGGAGAGAATAAAGAAGCATGGATCTGATTATTAAATTAGGCAAAACTAGCTATGCCTTACATCTCAAACTGAACACACACCCCTCAAGTTCCTACCTTGCAACCTAGCTCTGACGTGTTATAATTGGAGGTGGAGCTTTTGAGAAGCCATCAGGCAGTACCATTATCAATGGAAGATGTGCTCTTATAAAACAAACCCTAAGAAGTTCTCTCACCCCTTCTGCCAAATGAGGACACAATGAGAAAATAAACATCTATGAATCAGGAAATGAGATTTTTTCAAACATCAAATCTGCTGGTACCTGGATCTTGGGTTGACTGACCTCCAGAAGTATGAAAAACAAGTTTATGTTTATTATAAACCATATAGTTTATGACATTTTCTTATAACAGCCCAAATGGACAGATATCTTGCATTGAGACTATCTGGAATTAAACCCAGAAATCATTTTGTGGTTGTCCTGTACCAAATTTCTGAGGAAAGAACCAAGGCCACCTCTAAACGCCAGAACTCTGCAAAGAACAAAGTCATTGTATGAAACTGACTGTACCTAGAGTTTATCAGGTCCAGTCCTAGAGCTGCATGCATAGGGCTAGTTTATTTTGTGAGTAGTTTCAATTGCATCAAATATGAAACTTCAGATAATCAGAGCCATCAAATGTGCCTTCAGGACTGAAGAAGGAATTCTGTCACTGTCCCTTGGACAACAGGGAGCACTGTAGCTGTGGATAGACACATCCACAGGGTTGAATGATGAAGCAACAAGGTTCACGCTCTCAGAAATGTGAGGTCTGGTCATTGCAGGAATCAAGATGCTGAACCATTTGTTATGAAAGAGATGTGATTTCTAGTATGAGAAATAATCTTTGGAAATGTGCAGCATGAAATCCCCAAAGAAAAAAACCGTATAGCATTGCACAATCACTTTAGAAATTTTCACATTAATAAATGAAATTTTAAACCAATATGAATATTGAGAATTTATAATATCTTCCTTATGGTTGTTTCTTAGCTACAAATAATGCAGCAAGATTATTATTGATTAGCTTCAAGTAGATAGAGAGATGCATGTCAACATAAAAATCAACTAGCTAAGTAAATTACATTAAAAGAAGTGAAAACAAAAATTGAATTTGTCACATATCTAAATAGGTACTTGAAATGTGTAAATTTCTTATAATTTAAAATTCTTATTCTTTTTATGAGCAATTATATTAAAGATGATAAAAGAGATTATGAAGACATTAGTCACTGCCTTAATTCTTGCTAATATGGCTACTGTCTGAAGGTTCTATGAAATATTTACAAGCAGCTTTTTATTGAACTTCCAGCATTCAACATTTCTAATTACTGAATCACTTTAACCCATTTTCCAAATGTGAAAAACACATTTGCATGTGTGTACATATTCTGGACCTTTAGTGAAATGAAAAGAGATTGACCAAATACCTAAAGTATTGGAGCTACTGATTCAGCCACTCAATTAGTGAAGCTGTACTTTCCATTTGCAAGGCCAGAAATGAAATCTTATTGACATAATGTAGGTGGAAAAATAGATTACTGTAGTTTGATGCTTATAAATTAGCAATGCACTTTGACATGCAAACGAGAAACATGAATAACAATTTTACTTGACTGACAAATTAATAATCACCATGGTAATCTTGGAACATAAAAGGATAATAACATAAATTATTCAAGAGGGACACATCTCCTCTTTTCTTTTTCCTACCTGATCAATTGTTCCTTTAAGCAATGATAATTATTTTATGGTATAGGAGCCAAGAGTTTGTGAGAGAAATGATATACTAAATGAATGGAATTTAAATATATTTCTACTATTTTCTGTTAACATCTCAGGTTTCTGGATTAAATTATGCATATATAAAACATGCCTTTTTGTCTGAAAATAAATGACAGAGGTGTTTGTGTGTCTGACTGTAGGACTTCCTATCAGGACAAAGTCCCAAAATAACATTGAAATGCAATACATCCTAATTCAAAGTTGAATGCATTTAAAATGTTGAGCTATCAAATGGTTTCAAGTGACTACCAAAGAGAATAAGATGTAGTCAATTTCTTGAGTCTATCAACAATAATTAATTATAAAACTATCATTGACTACTCACATTCTGTTGCACAGAAAGTAAACATTTTGAAGAATAATTAAATATTCAATGAAAGTTAAATCATGAAAACATACTTTATACAGGCATATGTTTGTGGAAGAAAAAAGCAAGATAGTATTACTCTGATGCAGTCAGATAAATAGGAATATGGGCATTGGGTATGACAAAAAGCATTCATTGGTAAACTGAGACTTGGGAAGGTGAGTTCAGACCAAATATTTAGCATAGATCTCTGTGAGTTACATTATCTTGGAAAAATATTAAAGTCCCACTCCTAATCAAATGGCCATAATAAAACTAATCTCACAAGGTTGCTGTGAGTAGTCGTCCAAAGCAAAAATGTATGAGGCATGACTGAGCCTATTTTCTACCACATGAGATGTAACAGACACAGCAGTCCAATTGTTTTTATTAAGAAGTTTTCTGCTTTCCACCCTTTCCCTAAAACTGCCAGGTAATCCTCTTAGGTGAACCTACAAGACCAAAGTGACCCTCTTCTAACATTAAATACTCACACAAAAACTTCCAAATCTTGATCTTAGTAGCTTATGCCAGTGTTGTGAGTTCTTGCCTATGTTTTTAACTTGTCCAGAATCCCTCAGTGGTGACACTGTTGTTGGATTCCTGTGTGGTTCTGTTCCAGATCACTAATCCACAGATGCACTTACACTCAATTCTATGCAAAATGATCCTCCACAGTGCAGGAATAAACAAAAGTAGAACTTTGACATACTGATTTTTTTCTTCTTTTAAAAATATTTTGTGCATATAATTTAAAACCTGGCTGGGGATTTAGCTCAGTGGCTCAAGTGCTTGTCTGGTAAGCACAAGGTTGTGAGTTCAATCCCAGGTACCAAAAATTAAAATTAAAATAAAAAACAAAACCTGTGGGGCAAACGTAAAACAGAAGATATTTACATTGAAAATGATCCCATTTGATAGAATTACCTCTAGTAAAACCAAACAAAACCACACTTACTATACAGGCTACACCAAATTTCTGCTTCCAGTTCCAAGCCCAGTATCTCTGAGTGATCTATGTTTAATCTCCTCTTCTATTAACAACTTATCTTGATATTTTTGTACCTGAAAAATAAAATTTTAAAATTTTCTTCAACAAATATGTTCTATATAAAATAGCCAAGAAGAAAGATTGGAGCAAAAATTGAGTTTAAAATATAGTCATGTACATGACACAGAAAGAGATCAATTCCAATAGATAGTGCAATTATTTGCTTTATAACTCATGTTCAGTTCAATATTCATATTTATGACATTCTTTTTCTGTTACCCTTTCTCTCTTTTCCTTTTATCTTTAGCTTTTGCTCTACTAGTCAGACTTCTTCATAGGATGAATTAATCTACTATTTCATTGTAGATGTCGCTAAGGTCTTAGCAATTTCCTGGATAGAGCTTGGAATGTTCCATTAATTTTTGTTGTGAGTTAAGAATCCTACTTATGGTATTTACCTTATTGGAATTAAGTAATTGATGACCTTATTGCAAACTGAAATACAGTGTTGCATCAAGACAGGATGCTTCTCAATTTTTTGGTACATGATAAAATCAGTCAGTGTCATGAGTATCAGTCCATTGTTATAGTCTCAATCTTGTCTCAACCCAGGGTGTGATGACATGAAAAAGTGTCAGGGCATTTAGCAAATCCATGGCTTATGGCAAGGACCAAAGTATAGCAACAAACTACAGCAAATCCACATTCAGAATACTGCCTGCTGATGGAGGACATAACCTGCCCATTCTGTGCTCTGAACATTTTTCTGCTCATTAGCAGGCCTTCAACATTGATGACAAAGTATTACATTGTGAAGAATAATGCAAATGTTCTAATCAAATCCCTACTATTAAACACCTTTTTTTCAGTAAGGCTTTCTAGTGTATGTGCTGCCAAAGCAAGCACAGTAAGGTACTCTAAGACATAAATTTTCCTAAGACCCTCAAAACTAAGAGAAGAAAACTGTTAAAATTATTTACAATCTTTCTCAAAATCACAGATACCAAGATGATTATTAATTTCAACTTTTCAAGACCTATATTTAAATAACTTTTTAACAATATTAGAATAAGAAAAATTTTTACCACAGTAGATAGTTCTTCTGAACCAAGAAAAGGAAAACAAAAAGATAACCCTAAACTTGCCAGGTTTGCTTTGAAAAAATAAAAATGACAGTACCCTTAGAGAGTAAAGTTTTGCCATTCAAGACACAACAGAATATAACATTTGAACAATGCTGATTGTCACAAAAAAATGGTCAAACAGAGTCAAAATTCAAATCAAGAATCAAAATCTATCCAACATATGGTAAATGTGTAGCAATTATAAGCATATATAATCACAGAACAGAAGTCATTTTCTTTATATTTAACTTACATTCTGAGCTGTTTTGCTTTTTTATTTGTTTCTCCAATCTCTAAGATAAACAAATGAAGTTTTTCAAATCCCTGAGAAAAACAATTATCTACATTGTCAAAAACTTTCCTATTTGATTTTTGCTTCTCTATCATTTATCCTGTCAAAGTTCACGTCTTATGAACATAAAATAATGATTTCATCACTGTTTCTTCTTTGCATTTAAAAGTTCCAATTCAGTGTGCTACAAATGAGTGACATGATGGTTGGATTCTTTTGGGAAAGGTTCTCTGTAGCTTATTCGTTCTTTTCTGAGAAATGTCATCCATCATCATTAGTCCTACTATTTATCAGCAGTCAATTTTTAGATAACTATTTTCTCCTAGTGATGAAAAGAACAATTCTTTCTAGGTCAGAACATCTCAATGTTAATTAGTCCATAATCACAAGGGAAATTTGTTAAAATACAAACACTGATTCAGGAGGTATTGAGCAAGGCCTGAAATTCTCCCTTTCTAACAAATTCCAAGTTACTGCTAGCATATGAGCTATACTTTGAACATTAAAATAGTAGCTGGAAACAAGGAAGAAGGGAACTGTGTTACTGATATATGCAGATTAGTAGTTTGAAAGACCAAACTTTCTTCATCTCAGACAACCAGGCAGGTGTGGTTTACCTGGGTGCCTAGATGGCTACAATCAAGACAAGAGCTAGAGCAACAGTCACCTCAAGGCCTACATGAAAGATTTGCTCTAGGCAGATTCGTGTGGCTTTTTACAGGCCAACACCTGTGGCTATCCAATGGCTATGTCCTCAAAGGATGCTGGTCAAAGATAGGTGCAGGCACAATTTTGACAAAGATCTCCTCAATATGAGGATTATTTTCTTTGCATAATGGACAGAGAGACTAATAGAGAAAATCTAAGGCAGAAGCCACTATTTTTTAATAATTTATGCTGCCTTCTGTTCACCAGATATCAAATATATCTTACATTCAATGAGCAGCTACTACTTAAGATTATAAAGGAGGTACCTTTACCCTCAAAATAATTTTTAACAATTGAAAGACACAAAATAGTTCAATAAAAACACTTAACAGTTGACAAATTGGCATGCATTTGAAGTAAGGATATACATAGTCAAGAAATGTTCCTTGAATAATTGCTTACCCAGCAGAAAATAAGAGATCACCTACTCAAAACACACAATAAATGAATCCTGGGTTATTAACCAGGAAATGGGAAAGAAAACTTTCAGATATTTATGAAAAGTTACAGAATAAAAGTTTAATGAATTTTATCAACATGGCATGTAAAAATACCATGAAGGAAAAGTGTACTGAATTACACGGGCTACGGTAAAATGATAAAATTTACACATCAAAGAGCATACATAATGTATAATGGGAAGACCCAGTGAAGGGAAGTAATTACATTACAGATAGGTAGTAAATGGCTAGCACTAGGGCTACAAAAAGAATACCCATAAGACATTAATCATGAAACCAATTCTGTAGAAAAAAATAGCAAAAGAAGAGACCAGGTAATCCATAGAAATTTATTAAGAAAGATATAAAAAGTTGCACGACACCACTGAACAGGAATAAAATGTAGGTAAAAGTCCATAAGATCCAATATCATACCCATGTGATAACTAGGTTATGATATTGTTTGGTTTGCAAACTAGGGAAATCTCATTTAAGAAAAAAGATTTAATTTATGCAATGGACTTTTTATTTAGAATTATTGGGATTGATATACTTGTTAAAATGTGGAATGTGGAGTAATTTTGTAATTTGAATTTATATAATTTTTTCTTTTAGGTAAAATGAAGATCATTGGCATTTTAATGAGAACCATCTAAAACCTGTATGAAATCAATATAGTCTTGTGAGAAAGAACTAGCTCTATTTTCTTTAATATGAGCAAGTCTGATATATATTTACTGATTTCTTTCATGCTTTATAGAAGTTATATTAATAAACTAAATATATGTTACTAATAAATTGGTCTTATTAGATAATGGCATATTGCTCTAATTTCAGTCTTTTCATATATTATACTTTATTAGGAGATAATATTGTTATGTTTTATAAATCTTTGAATTTTTTGCATTATTCTTTGGAAGCCCAAATAAATTACTTATTAATTATCAAGTAATTAAACTTTAACCTTACTTAAGATCAAATTAATTGTTAATTAAATTAACAGTTTCTAAATTACTTTTGAAGTATATCATAGTTAAATTCTCTGGAGGGAATGTTCTGAATAAAAGACTTAAAATGCTTACTGCAACTAAAATTTATTTTATAACAATTATAAGCATTTCAAAATTATTGTTCTTCATATTTTTGAAGTGTGTTTGTGCTCACAGACTAAGGCAGAAGATATTGCTAACCAAATAAGTTAATATATAAAAAAGAAAAATATTTTTGCTGCCAGCCAATTGCCTTTTGATCCTCCTCTACATATTCAGACTCATCTTCTTAAAAATAAATGATCTTATTAAACTTTGTAAATATGTTCTGTCTATACAAAATTGAAACTTTATATATAAGGATAAAATGTTCTTGACCATCATATCCAATCTTTTCCTAATTTATCATAAAAGCAAAAGGTCTGCCACTTTGAAAAAAACTTTATGAAATGATATCATTTTTCTTTTTGTTTTTTGAGACAGGGTCTTGCTATGTAGCCCAAGTTGGTCTCAAATTTGCAATGATCCTCCTGTCTCAGCCTTCTAAGTACAGGGATTACAGACATGCACCACCACATCAGCTGAAATATCTTGAATTATAGTTTGCTTTCCATAATTTAAACATATGATAGTCTTCAAGACTATTTAAAAATATTGGAGCCCTTTCAGTACTGGATATATTGCAGTATTATAATACTGGTCATCTTTTAGATAAATATATTTAGGGGATTTGATTTATACAAATAAATGTGAGACTAAGTTACTGTCATTTTCAATCAGAAGCTTTAAACTAGAGTAGATTTCTTATTCTGCTATGATGGGTTAGGATACTAAAAAGCCTTCTCTCCCACATATAACAACTAGAGAAAATGTGAAACACGTTTGAAATTAAATAAAATTTTTCTATTATTTTTAAAAGATGAATTTTAAATGAATCAAAATTTAAAAGAAAGGATTCTCCCCGGGCAGGTTTCCCATTTGTATGGTTCTACGTAGAGCAAAAACCATATTTAACCCAAACTCAGGAGCAAATCTTGAAAGCATTCAGAAAACCAACACATTACATATAGGGGAACATGATTTGAATGAAGTATGATTCCAGTGAAACATGTTTAAAGTGATGAAAGAAAAAATCTTAAAGAGCAGGTATCTCAAAAATCTTCTCAAAGAACAAAAGACACATAATGATATTTTCCAGTGAAATAAAAATAAGAGCATTTGTTAGTAACAAAACCCTATCACCAAAAACCAGAATTAAAAAAAAAAAAGACACTACAGGAAGCTCTTCAGGCTAAATAGAAGTGATACTAAAGGAAACATGGATCACCAAATATAAATTAAAAACATCCAAAATAATAAATACTTGAATAATGTAATGGTATATTTTACTCAGAATTTCCTTTAAATACATATGATTTTTTAAGCAAATTGTCTTAGTGATTAATAGCATGAAGATCAAGTACCATTTGACACCATAAGGCATGGTGAGTACAGAGGCCTCTATGGTCACAAATTTTCTACATTAAGCAATAAGTGCTAAAATACTAACTCCAAATATACTATGAAGGAGTAAGGATATGTAAATCTGAAAGACATTACTAAAAAATCACAATGAATTACATCTAAAATTTAATAGAAAATTTAATATTTTGTCTATATTCAAATAAAAAGATTGGAAAAGAATAACAAAAAACAACACAAATTGGTAAGAATTAAAATAGACTTTAAAGAGATCAAAAATGACCAACATATGAGATGTATGTACCAATTTCCCCAAACAATTGTAACTATTGTGTGTTGCAAGCAAAAAGAATTAAAATAGACTTAAATCAACTATATCAATAACTATTAAAAGTTAAGGAATTGATTAGTCCAATTAAATATAGTCGCAATCAGAATGAAGAGAAAATATAACTGCTTGTACACTTTCTACAACACAAATGCATAATACAAATGTATTAAGATTAAACAATTAAAAAGGTTGTAGTATACAAACAGTAAGCCTCAGTAGTCAGCCTTGACTGTATTAACATCAGACAAAATAGACTTTAAAAGAACACATATTATGAGAAAACAAGATAATGGTGAAAGTATAAGAAAGATATTAAATTGTAAGTGTATATGCGCAAAAAAAACAAAGTTTCAAAATACTTAAACTGTAATTTAACAAAGGGTGAAATACGCAATTTTATAATCAAAGTAAGTAAGATAATCTAATGTCACATACTCAGAACATGATAGATTTTCTATACAAAAATCAATAAAGACAATGGTTATCTGAGTGATATTACATCCTACCATATATACGTGTGTGTATTTATATGTATATATATATATAATTTATATGTATATATAAATTAGCTTTCCATGTAACATTTTATACTCCTACAGCCAAAACTGCAGAATATAGATTCCCTTCAAGTATACTTTGTATGTCCAATGAGCTATCTAGCCCATAAATCTGGTCTCAATAAATTTAAAAGACTTAAACTCTAAATACATGAACTCTTACCATGGTAAACAATACTCAATAAAAAAATGGGAAAATGAGTAATAGACCTAAGCAATTGCTTTATGTAAAAACACATAAGAATGGTAAATAAGCACAGTAGATACTAAAAATCATTAGTCATTAGAAAAATTCAAGTTAAAACCATGTGTCATGGTTTTAACACTAGACCTATGTTAGAACAGTTAAATTTTAAAAGAAAGACAATATAAAGTATTGACTAAGACACAGAAAAACCTGAACTCACAACACTGTAAGTGAGACTGTAAGATGTGAGGTCGGAATTTCTGTATCTTAGTTTGCAGTTGCATTCACATTATATTAAGAAAGATCATATAAAACAATTATTTTATTGACAGAGATTTGTTTAAGAGAAAATAAAGTGTATGTACATGCAAAGGCTTATATATGGACATTTATAAATGCTTTATTCCAAATAACCAATAGCAGGAAATTACCTAAAGGTTGACAGATAAACAAAATGTAGGTCATCAATATAATGGAATACGTCTAAGTATAAAAAGAAACAAATTATTGATACACACAACAACGTGGTTGAATTTATAAATCATTGTGCTAAGTAAAAGATGCCAGACAGAAAAAAATACATTATCTGTTGTTCCATTTGCATAAAATTCTAAAGATGTAAATTACTCTATGGTAACAAAAAGCAGATAAGGAACAGGTGGCAGATGTTCAAAGTATGATTAAAATATTCTATATTTTGATCATGGAAGTCATTCCACTGACATAGATATTTATCAAAACTCATTTCATTTAACATTTTACATGAATGAATTTTATGTCATGTAGTTTATGCCCAGATAAAATTTATTTTTAAAAACCAATGTAGTTCACTGCATTGGCAGCACTCTTCCTACGGGAGATACTGTCTGGATCTCAAAGTAAGAACTCTGATAAGGTGGAGTTACAGGTGGGAAATCAGCATTTTGTGCTGAAGAATTTAGTCAATTGCTATTACAGCAGAAGGTAAGCTCTGCAAATTACTGATTCCAAATATGTTGCTTTACTGCATCTCATCTGTGGGCCCAGGAAACTCAGTTATTCTGATCCCGTATCTATTTGTACGGTTTTTGTAATACAGTTGCACCTCCTGTGACCTGAAAGAAAGTTGCCTAGAAATGTTTTAGATACTATCTCTAGATTTTAAGAGGGAACAACTTTGTTTCCTCTAGGCTTTCCTATATGTGTAAGTTCAAAGTAACTCAATCTATCTTGCTACTCTCTTAAAGATTAAAGAATTTCTAACAGAGAACACTGAATTATGTCACTAATTAGGACAACTAGGAAGCCTTAACACTGAACTACCAATTTTGTGAGGCAGTAAATGTCTTCCTACAAAAGTTGTTTTAACTTGACTTCCATAGTATTTATAGCTAATGGCATTCCTAAACAAAGGATGTATATATCTGCAGTGTTATACTTACGTTGTTAGCTTCTTTATGTTTTACATGGCTTCTCTTATAGAATTATCTTGTCATTAGCATAATTTTCTTTTCTCTGTCAAAATATTCTAGTTCTCTTTCCTTCCTTAAAATGTGTAACTCTGGTTGTAATATTTATGTACCATTCTTTCTACATTCTTTCAAAAATTATATATATATATATATATATATACATATATATATATAATATTTAGACTTCTAAGCTTTATCCTTGGACATTGATTTCATCTGTTCATCAAAAAGTGCTTTGAAGCATGAGGTAGAAGCCACCGTCTCTCCTCCAACATTCATGGCCCAAATTTAGCTCTTTTGGTTCCTTACCAAACTTTTACTACTCCTGGATGCTTCATTTCACTTAGAATATTTTGTCATTGTTCCCCAATTTTTCCAACTTTTCCTGTTCATAGTAACTCAATAATTCAGCTATCACAAACCTGGTCTGGCTACCAACTCACATGTTACAACCATCTTGACTTCCCATGTACTCTAAATGATTCACTGAGGCAAGAGAGATTTTAGACATTTTCTGCTTAATTATTATATTATTTTCAGCTAAACTGGGTTATTATTTAGCTAGATTTCCTGTGCCATATTGTGGATCCTTTGTTACCATTGTGTATACTGTCTTTGTTATTTGAAAGCAACTAAAAAAGCAAAGATCAATCTGGATTGGAGTAACTTTGGAGATTTCAATGTCATCTCTCAATCCGTATGACACCCACCAAACAGACAATGCTACATCTCAGTGTGTCTCAAAAGTCAACATTTTATGAAGACATATGGGTTCCAAGAAACCCTTCTCCTCAATTCAGCCTTGCTGGGTATTATCCAATTTCAGCCCTTTTCCAAAACAACACATTAATCTATATGATAGGACAGGAAGGTGAAGAAAATGTTACAAGGAGAGAGGACATTCATCTTCTTCTTGTCTGCTTTTGGCATCCTATGACATTTTAATCATTAATAAATGATCTTAACTGGACATTTAGGAATGGGCAGGCCTCTTTCATGTCCAAATAAATTTTAATTGCAATTCAAAACAATTAGTACAAATTGATAAAGTGGAACTTTAGGTACAGTATTATCCCAAGACTGCCCCAGAACCAAAATAGCAAAAAAGCATATGAACCAGTTATCAAAAGAAAGTTCACAGTCACAGACAGCCCAAGGTTATAGAACTTAATAATAACAGGTTATATAATAGTCCTATCAAAACCAATAGCAGTGGATAAAGTGCCATTCAAAAGGCAGCAGGAACCTACCAAAAATCAACTCCATTTCTTCTGAATTTAGCTTCAGGACATTTTAGAAATCCAGGCCTAAGTGTCAGCTAGGCACCTCATCAAACCCAAAATTGCTTCTCCTCTACCCTCCCCCAGGTCTGCTAAAATGAAAAAGTAAACCTGCATGTCATCAAGCCAACAATGTTAGTCGAAATTATGGCACAGTGTGACTGTCTCTAATGGAGGCACAAGCACACAGGACAGCGTGAGTCTGGAGTTTTACCCTGTATGACTCCAAAGAGGTAGTTCAACCATTCTAGAGAAAAACTCCACCTACAAAGTCAGGTATGTGAAGCATGAAATAAAATTGACACTATGCTAACAGTGTATTGAAGTGAAATGCATCTAGCAGAACAGATGAACGCTGATAAAAGTCAGTTATTTTCCTAATATGCAGGCAGTCTTCCTATTTTGTATATTCAGTATGAGGGAACATAGGGATAAAGTTTTTAAAAATCCTAATAGTTAGTGGTTTTGGTGTCAAGATGCTTGTGACTCTACTTACCAATCCATTCTAGTGAATGCTGCAGTAGATCCTCAGGCAGATATTTGGAGTTGGAAGAAAATCATGGCACTATTGAAAGGCACACAACTCTACCCTAGAGAAGCACACCTTGCAAGCTAGTGCACCCCTAAATAAATCTCAAACTTGCTAGTGTAAACATGTTTGAAAGGAACAATGCATACATATATCTACTTAGAGATGTATGTAAAAATTTTCACACATTCATAAATTCCAAAAAATTTGTGAATGTTTTCAATTTCTATGAACTCTGTGTGTGGGTGTGTGTGTAGACAAAAGTGGTATTTTAATATTTTGGTTGACATTTTATACTTTGATAGAGGTTCTGATTTTGTGAAGTAGTTATTTTCTACTTCCTGAGCTCCTGTGTCACATGACACAGGTACATGTGTAATGGGCCAGTTCATCTTATTGAACTTCCGTCTTACTAGCCACATCTATCCTAAGTAGAGGAAGATGCTATAGAGATTAAAATGATCCACAGTCTATTTCCTTCTGTAAAATTCTCAGTTTTTACAATAATTCTTTCCCTTGAAAAACTCTATTATTTAACAAGCCCAATATCTGCTGTGAACCATCTAACTAGTAACATCAGAAGTATTTTATTCCATAAATATAACCAATTACTACATTCCAAGTACCTATATAATTCAATATATATTTATAATTATATATATATATTTAATAATAATCAAAATGATTTTAATAAAATGTGCTTTTCTTTTTTTAGTCAAAAGTATGTATTTATAGACATGATTGTTTATTGTCTTTTTTCCATGATTTTTGTTAATGTATATTGGTTATGTAGATTAATGTTTCATACTGGCATATTCATTCCTGTACATTTCAATCATTTTTTCCCTGTCCATCTACCCCTAAAAATATGTTTTTCAACTGTAGGTTCTGTTTTCTAAGAAAGTGTTGTTCTTTTTTTTCCTTGTTTTCATTTACTTTATTTTATGTATTTATGGCAGTTCAAACTATAAAATCTGTTATTTTACTATTTATATTGGTTAAAAAGCTATTAGTAAATATAAAAACAAACCATTTTATAAAATAAAACAGTATCACAGTGCTTGTGAGTGAAACATGCTTTTGATCCCCTGTTCATTCTATTGCAGGCGCTGTTCCCCAGGAAATTACATCTACTTTCTTAAAGACATTGAGAGTCAAGGCAAGACTTTCTCTTCATTTTCTGTGCATTTTCTTCACTTTCTTGTCACTCTATCCCACTCTACCTCAGTTTGCCTTTATGCCCATTTATCTCAGTATGAAAAGTGGCCTCTAGTCTGTCTTAGACTTCAAAGCATTATTTCCATGAATATATTGTGTTACGCAAAGCTTCCTTACATATGCTATTTTTAGGTACTTTTTAAATTTTTATCAGTACAGATTTACAGCATGTAATGATTATGTTTGTATACAACTTAATCCTTTTCATTTAAATCCTAAGTATTTAGGTAATTTTTGACTCTGTTGGACCCAGGTTTCAAAACATACAACCTCTAGGCAATCTAGATTAATTTTGTTGGTTTCGTTTCTTAAGAATTTCTAAAAAATAAAAATGAATGATGAGTCCTTTTGAGATTTTTAGATACCAGCATCCATGTGTAATATCTATTCATAGTCATTATTTCCTTTAGGATATAGACATTTTAAAAATTATCTGTGGGAAGTTTTCAAGGCACTTATGGTTATTAAAATTCATGCACTAGAATATTATCTCAGGTCTTTCTTCTTACATCCTTCCCTCCATGAGTTTTCTGTCATCTCTGCTGCTCACTGGTAAGTGCACACAAATCTCCAGCATAGGTGCCTGGCCCCATTCATTCTCACCTTCTTACTCTAGAAACTTTTCAACATGGGGCTGAGTTGGTAAAGGGTAAAGCAGGAGAGTATTATCTGTTTTCTATGATACAGCTGTCGTTCTGCTATTATTTTGTCTGTGTTTGGTTAGAAAACAGGTATGGGCTCAAGGAATGGGCTCTTCTGTACATCCCCACTGCTTAATGGCAGTGCAGCATTCTTGACTATCTCCAAACCACAACCTCTTCATTGGTAAGAAAGAGAGAATGCAACTCTCTCACAAGGTTGAAGAGCTTGGAAGAATAACTTACCCATTTTAAATATCCAATAAACTACTTGGAAATTAATATAGACATCGGAAAATGCAGCAGATCTCTTTTTTTCTCCATGAAATGTCTATATTTTTTCAGAAAAAGTATAAGATTTAAGATTCTTCACTCTCTTTGGGATGCTGCTAGGTAGAAGGAAAGAGGTTCTTATAGGAAATAATATATATTTTTCATACTTTTATTACTTTAGAATTCCTGACTTAGGAAAAAGTGTCAGGACAGAATAGCATGTCACAGGTTAATAGATCATGTGTTAATTCTGGCATTTGAAATGATATGCACAGAACTTTCTCTATCATTCTTTTACTATTTGATTCCACTTTTAGATTTCCTTTTTGACCAGAAATGTAGCTCTTGGACAGAAAATGCTGAACTATAAGAAATAAAAATGAAGTGATAATTTGAAAGGCAAACAGGAACTATCAGTCAAATTTCTCTTTGAAATAGAGTTTTTATTTCAGGCTATTTGTTGGTGAGAACAGGGAGAAAATCTTGACTCCTGCACATTTTTGACCTAGTGTGAAGAGTCTGCCCTACTTTGATATCTCCTTGAAAAGGAGGAGTATGAATTTGGTCCCTTAATTTAAATTGCACTCTTTCTCAATGAAAAGAGATTAGCCATATTTCCATTCATTTTGATTTTTGATGACCTATTATTCCCCAGGTCTGCATTTAGGATCAGTCTGCTCTTAGACTAGAAATTATCTTCATTCCCCAGACACATTTGAAAGTACTAAATTCTAACAGAAATCTTAGAGGGAAAGAAAAAGAAATATACACTGAAACAAAAAGACTTCCTATCTCTATGTTAAAACCTTTCTTTGCTTTCATTCTTCTTTGGAAACTCAAAGCTCTGAAACTGGAGGAGTCACTAACTTTTAACTGCAGTGGAGTTGGAGGCCTCTCCTCATAGGTAGTTCAGCCAAGATCTGCAGTCTCGGGAAACTTACTGCCACGACCAGTGCTTCCATGGCCTTGAAATGCCTACTGCAATTTAATAGCAACGAGTTTAGAAAAATAGAAAAGCAATAACTAGAATTCTCCTTCCCAGAGAAGTTCAATTAATTCAATTGAGCATTCAGTTGCTAAATTTTTACCAGAGCAGGAGTCTCTAACCTTATTTCAATGAAAATAAGTAGAATACCATTAATTCCTTTTGGGTAGTACATTTGATTATGTGAAGAGTTTTGCATGCTTCAGCTTGTAACCTATTTCCCTTGATATATGAACATTATTTTCCTCTTATTTTAATTCAGAAGTTTATGGCTAAGGTGTCAAATTTGTCTTTTGTTTTCTAATTTTTTTCCCCTTTTACTTCCCCAGATGAAGCACCATAATCAAAACCTGAAAACAGCAATTTTCCCTCTACAATAATTCCAATCTCTAATTTTAACTAGAATATCTCTTGTCCTTTTCTTTTTCCCATGAAACACAACAAGTAAATGTGGCTGGTTTGTTGACCATGAATGGTAAACACTGAAAACTAAATAATATTAAGATAGTCTAAGTCATTAAGTATACTCCCTTTAGAGTAAGAATTCAATAGTGGAATAGTTTGAAGTCTTAGAAATTGTGTGCTAGAAGAATGCTTATTAAAGTAGAAAGATATCTATTGTATATTAAATGGAAGATCAGATTAGAAAATGCCATGTGCTCTCTAATCACGTTTGTCTTACCTCTCCATCTGCATCCTTCTGTCCCTGGTGCTGCAGGTATCCTTCCCAGCATTCTTCAAAGTTCAGCAGCCCAAGCAACTTAGCCGGTTCACACTTCCAGCCTCTTTCTGTCTAACACCATCCAGCTGGAAGTGGACTGTGATGCTTTTGCTTTTCTAATTTAGAAGTTACCTTTAACTGCCTTTCTCTTCTACTCCACGTTTACCCCTAAAACTTCACACTTCCTCTGATCAGAATGGGAATAGTGGCAGACATATATAAATAAAAAGCCTCAAGAGCATGCATATATATGATCGTGTATTTTACAAGCAGTTTTCCTAAATGAAAAAAAGGAGGGGAGCACAATGTATAAAATTCACTGAATTCCTTGATGTCAGTGATTTCAGAACTACCACCTAGCTCAGTGTCCCCCTAGGAAGAGATGTGCATGAGCACAGCCACTACATAGGATTTGTAGCACATAGCCCTAATAAGTAAAAACAACTTCAAGGGCATAGGTATTAGTGAAATGGACTTACTGTTTCAGGAATGGATGACTTTCTAGGATCATTATCTTTTATTAAGAAAAATGCTCGTTCACGAAATTTAATTCCAGTAATATCTATGCGGCACAACCAGCTCTCAAATTCCTGAAAATGCACTGCCTACGTCTCATCAGCTAGTTGAAACACTTTGGTTACTCAGAAGACTAAGAGACATGATTCTGATGATAGAAAGACAACAAATCATTGCTAGAAATTCTTTGTGTCAAACTTTTTAATGTCAGAAAGTAAACTCAGTTTTGATTAAATTGGTCTTGCCTAACTAGTAATAACCACCAAAGTCTTTTCTGTCTCTATCTTGTTCCATACCAAAAGCATTTCACCATTCACAGTAGCTTAAATAGTCATGAGGCTGTCTCCTTCTCAAAACTGGTCCAGGCCAAAGTCAGTCCCTTAGGAAGCATTTCCCCAATCTTCTATTTAAAGTTCCCATATTCTATCTCTGTAGTAGTCCCCTTTTTCCTTGCTGTACTATTCTGGAATACATCAGTTTACTAAAGAAAAGTTTCATTTTGACTCATGGATTCAGAGACTTCGGTCCATGGTTCCTAAACATCATGGCTTTGGATCTGTGGTGAAGCAGCACATCATGTTCTGGAGCTTGTACTGGAAACATCTGCTCCCTGATGATGGCTCCAAAGCAAAAAGGAAAGAGGGCGAGAGAGAAAGAAAGACAGAGAAAGGGAGAGGGAAAGAGAGGGGGAGAGAGAAAGAGAGAGAGTAATTGAGAGAGAGGCAGAGAGCAAGCCTGGGTCCCAGTGTCCCCCTCAAGGATATACCACCAATTACTTAGCATCCTCTTACTATGCCCCACAAAGTTTCCATTGACCCTCAACAGCTCCAAGCTTAAGAACAAGCCTTTAACACATGTGCCTTTGGGAAACATTTCAGACCCAAACTATAGAAAACACATTCCTTTGTTTGATCTCATCATATTTCTGAAGCTATATTTTCTCTGTTTATTTTTGAAAAAACATTATTAAACTTCTTTGTCTCATTAACTGGGAGATCTCCTGCATCTAATTCAAGAGTGGGTGCACAGCGGGCATCCAGCAGACAGGAGGTAGGTTAATGTATGTGCATCCTGACCCAATTCCTAAGAGAACAAATCAAATGAAACTGGTTCATCTACCCAGCAGAAACCAGATATAGATTCTCCATATCAAGTGCATTTCAGTGGTGCCTGAAAGTTTTAAAATTTCTTATGATTTTTTTAAATTCATAAAATCTCTAAGAAAAAATTTTAGTCATCCCAAAGTCTTGATTTTTAATATATAATAACTTTAACAGCTTTATGGAGGTATACTATGTATATACAAAATTTCTGCTTTAAAATTCAATGTTTTTAAAGTAATTTTATGGAGCTTTATTATTATACCTACAATTGCATTTTGTGGCATATTTTTCACATAGTATCTAAGAACTCTGTGCTCGGTTCAAAATTTTAATATTTTTAAGATACATCAAATTCAGATCTTTAGATCCACAAAATTTTCTAATTTTCATTGAAATTATTTCTTTTATTTTGCTGGTAGATTTCTGTTTCTACATCATTAATAATATATATTTCCATCACTTTATTATGACAATTTTTTCTTAGTGTAACTTCCATTTCACACTGAGGACACAGTGAATTATATATTATGTTAAAATTATACCTCTTCTTAACTAAAGATGTTGTGTTTCACAGTGTGCAAATGACAGGAACAGAAGAAAAACATAAATTATAGTGAAGATATGGGAACTATATAAATGCAATCCAGTGGTTAGATTTATTACAGAGGAGATAAAACTGGCATGACTAAGGAATAGCTTACATTAGCAAATAATAAGCATTTTGAGGATAAAGAAAGACAAATTTCTGATTAGCATAAACAGTATTAATAAAAGGAAAAGAAACAAGGCCAGAAGGAGCCATGAGGTCCTAGGATGAAATGAGACATTGATATAAATTCATGATTTTATAATATACATATATTGCAGATATATGCACACACATTTGAATAGTGTTATATACATATACTTACTATTTCTGACCACTGAGGGAACTCGGAAGACAATGACAACCAATGGGCATTATGTGCATTTTCTAAAAGCTCTTTAATGTCTTGCTTTACATGAAATGGCTGGGTAAATACTGCATGATCTTAAGTGATCTGCATGATCACTTAAATATGGAATCCAAGAAATTTTAAATCTTTAGAACTAGCAAGTAAAATATTCAGCAGGAGTTAAAGTAAGGGTGGCAGGAATTAAAAGAGGTTGACCAGAGAACAGGAAACTCCAATTGGGTAGGAGGAAAAAGTTGAAAAGAGTTATTGTGCTATATAACTATAGTTAATAACAATTGCTTTCATTTTTGAAAATTGTAGAGTAGATTTTAAGTATTCACGCCACAAAAATGATAGTACATGTCTTAGTTATGTCAGTTCAGGCTTTTCCTCCATGCATACACACACTTACATAATGAATATATAGATTTTGTCAGTTGAAACATTTTTTAAAGAAAGATGAAAAACCATTACCCCTGTATAATACTTACGGTAGGCTAAATTCTAAATTGTGGACCCTATTTACATAAATTATGCAGAAGACCAAATAATTCCACACTGTAAACTAACAATTACTGAAGCAAGTATTTTTTGAAAAGAGAAAATTAATGGTAAGTACTCTCTAGATTGATAAGACTGACTCAGATCTGAAGGAATCTAGGCACCTTTCTCCTGTGCAGTAAACATCACCTTTTCACTTTGTTCCAATACTCACTTGTCCTTGAAGATGATTAACACCTATAAACATGGACTCCAACAGATTATACTAAGACATCACATTAGTGTGATTAGAGAACAAAATATGTATTCATGTTTTATTAGCCATTTGTTGATAAAATCAATAAAAAATAATTAAAGTGGGTCATGTACCACCACTATCCTAAGGATTTGGTGTGGTCAGTGGAATCGATTCTACTCTCCTAAAAGGGAAAGAGAAATCTAAAAATGAAGTAAACAAGAAAAAATTTCCCAAAGTCATGAGTGCTCTAATAGAAACACAGATACTAAGATTATATACAATGACTACTGGTCAGCATGCAGCCTCACTCAGACTGAAGGGATAGAGGATGAATTCTCACAAGATGAAAGAAACACCTGAAACCTAAATAGAAGTCAGCTCTGGAAAGCAGTGGAGAAATCTTGTTTTAGGCAAAGAAAGTGCATATGGCAAACACCCAAATTAAGCTCTTCATTGAGGGTTGATATAAACTGAATTGTGTCTTCCCCAATTTAACATGTTGAATCTAGCTAACTAGCCCACAAGCTGCAGTGTGTGTAGACCAGGTTTTCAGGGTGTGTGTAATGCTGAATGAAGCTGTATAGGTATGGCCCTAGCCTGATAGAACTGCAGTATTATAATAATAAAAGGAAAAACCTCTTACCGTGTAAGTGATACAGGGGAACAAACTCCCGACCACTATGTTTGCAAGTTTGTGTTCTCTAAAATCAAAGAATGAATTTTAGGAACAACAGAGGTTAAGAGTAGAATATATTTATTGAGAGAAAGAAAGCTTGTGTCTGAAGAGAGACAGAAGTGGGTCCGAGTGGGTTGTCCAGGACTCTGTCTTTTCCAGGGACTTCTATAGAGTAAAATCATGAGGTGAGGGTAGTTCAAGGGTGGGGAAAACTGGGAACTCACAAGGCAGATGGACATAAGGTGGGACAGAACTATGGTCAACCAATAAGATTAATAGTTCAGGTAAAATTGATTGCATTAGGACAATGGGGAAGTGATTCACATAGAAAGAAGGCATTCTGAGAGAGCAGTGACTCTTTCTTAGGGGAAATGGTGACTCTAGACTTCCTCAGGATGGTAGGGCACCATTTAGAATATGAGTCCTTAGGATATGGATGCATTTGTTTGATCTTTTGTCTTGAGGCCTGGCCCACAGCAGGAGGTGTCTGTCTCCCTCATAACTGGAAGGTATCTGGGCTTCCATACTGGCTCCTTTGAGGACCTAGCCCTGTCTCACTGCCTATAATATTTCTAACTAACTCAGCTGCCTGCCACATAAGGACAACAGCCAGAATGTGATGATTCAGATTTAGTTTATATAATTATGTCCCCTAAGGTTGGATTGTTAAAAACTTGTTCTATAGGCTGGCTGTAATGAGATATGTCTTGAACCTTCAAGAAGTAGGTCCTATGAAAGGTTTTTACATCACTGAGCATTTGTCCTCAAAAGAGATTATAGGATTGTCTGTCCTCTCTCTTTTCTCTCTCAGTTCTCCAGTTTAAAGTGTGACTTTTTCTTTCACATGCACTCTTGCATGACACCATCTGCCATTTGAGACCAAATCAGTGGGGCCATCCAATCTTGGAACTGAACCTCCAAAGCTATGCCCTATAACCTTTCTCTTTATACATTGAATTGCCTGCAGTATTGTTTATAACAACGCAGCAACCACTATAGTGGCTATGTACAAAGCAGGAAGAAAGCTCACCCCAAACTGCAAGAAAATAGATTTAGTCACTTAATCTATACTTTATCATAGAAGCTTGAGTTAATACAAATTTTGATATCAAGAAGTGAGGTTGCCACTCTAACAAATATATAAACTTGTGGAATTAGCTTTGGAATTGGGTAAAAGATAAAGGTTGAAAGAGTTTTGAGGTTCATTTAGAGGTATGGGTGCTGGAGGAAACTCGGATAAGGTATATAAGGAAAGGAGAAATGTATTGTCAGAAACTGAAAGAAAAGACTGAGGATGTAACGCAGTTGGTAGAGTCTCTCTCTTGCATAAACAAGGCCCTGACCTTGATCTCTAGCACAAATCACCAAAAGAAGAAGAAGGAAGAGGAATAAGACAAGGGAAAAAGGAAGAGGAGAAGGAGTGGGAAGAAGCTGGAAGAAAGATGATCCTTAGTATAAAATGACAGAGACCTATGTTGTGTTATTTGGCTGTGCAGTATTCTAGTGTTTTGCAAAAGGTAGACGTAAGCAATTCAACTGAACACTTAGTTGAGGAGCCTGTTCTACAGAATACATTGAAAGTGTGGCTTTGATTCTTTTAAATGTTGCATAACAAAATGCAAAATAAGTGAGATGAACAAAAGAATTATGAAATTGAATGGATTCAGAATTCAAAGAATTGGAAAACTATCAGCATATACACATTGCAAAACAATCTACAAAAGCTTATTTTGAAGAGAAAACTACAAAACAACCATTTGATAAATACAATATGGGAGGGACTCATGGATTGAACATCCATGAGACTAGAAAAAGTGAGACAGAAAAACCAAAGGTTTGGAGGCATCTGCAATTCCCCACAGACAGACCACTGAACTGTTTGGCAGTAAATGTGCACTGCTCAAGAGCAAAAGAGAAAATCTACTGAAAGTGACTCAGAGATCCTCAGAGCTCCCCAGCAGGCTCAGAGATCAGGATATTCCTCCCTCATTTCAAATGGTCAGAGCAGCTCTCTACTTTCAGAAAGTTCCAATCAATCCAGTGCCTCCTAGCAAAGGGGGAGGGTCATTCCTCGGGTGTGGAGATAACACTGCCACCCTAGCTTACCTTGAGGTAAAGCATCAAACAAAAAATATTACTTTCATATTACAAGATAATCTAATAAATTTATCCTTGGCCAGATTTTGTTTCTGTATAAGACTTGTCATCCCTTTGTTCTTTCCTCTTTCTCCCGTTTGGAATGGATACATCTATCCTATTCTATTTCTACAGTTTATAAATATATCGCTCTCCGATTTTCATGGGTTCGCAAGTGAAGAAGTTGCCACGGGATAAATCATATCTCTGTGCTCACCCACATCTGATTTAGCTTCTATTTAATGAGACATTGGAGTTCAGAGTTGATACTAGAACGTTTGAGGTGTACAGGGAGGTAATGGAGCACTTCGCATGCAATAAAAGCATGGATTTGGGAAGATCATGAATGGAATGCTATAGAATGAGTTGGTTCCACTCCCCTCAATAATTCATATGTTGAAGATTCAGCCCCAAACATGACTGTATGTAAAAATAAGGTGTTTGGAAGTAATCAGGGTTAAATGAAACCAGAAGAGTGTGGTCTTAATCTGATAAAACTGTAGTCTTATAAGAAGAGGGGGAAAAAAAGACAGATCCTTGCTCTCTACAAATAATGCAGGTATAGCCAGAAAAGCAATCATCAGCAAACCAGGAACAGACCATAAGTCACCCAGCATTTAGTACTTGACTTTTGGAATCTTAAGGTAATATAAAAGTTGCATCCACAGAATAACACATAAGGAGTAAAAAGCACAGTGGGTGATATTCACTATCAGGGTAAAGTTCTGGTTTTATTGAATGTAGTGAGAGTTTGTGTTTTATTTAAATAGCATTGTGGAGACAAAGAAGTATTTTAAATAGGAAGACATGTAATTCTATTTGAAAGAAAGTTTCTGCTTAGTAGAGTTTTAAAATATTTTCTATATGGTGATTAGTTCATGCTTCACTCATCAGAGGACAAAGAATGAGACCGACTTACTAAATTCAGTTGTTTTAGGAAGAATTCTAGTGAATCCCACAGACAATGGAAAGGTCACAGAGAGTATCTTGAACTTACCAGAGCTTTAAAAATTATTTGCTAAAAGTGACGCTTGAGGCTCACAACTAGCACTCTTCCATACCACAATCACATTCTCTTATCCCTCCTTCTAAATATTATGAAGAGCTCCTTAAACTTTCAGACTAACAATACAAGTAGTAAAGTTTTTTAAATACGATGAATACTAAATTTTTTAAGTTGATATTGTAAAGGATACTTTGTCATTAGTCCCTCTCAAAATACCCTCCCTCACTTCAAACACCCTTAAACCATCATTCTGACCACTTTGGGAAGCACTTTTAGAAATCTTCTTTAGTGAGTGTCTTTAGTTATGTGTTTATTCGTGGCAACCTTGATGCCAGGAATAGATTCAAAATTTACCTTTCATGGCCATTATGACTTTGGGAAAGAGCTAGAAGTCATATGGGGTAAGAACTGATGAATGAGGTAGATAAGGACACATCACAATGTTTTTACAAGCTTGTTTTTCTGTTGGAGGGCCCAAGGCAGCACATATTTTTACTATATTTTTATCATGTTACTTAAAGACAGTCACAAAATAGGACCTCTGAAGCAGCCATGAAAAGATAAAATTTTGGCCCCTCTGTATGCTTTAAAAATAAGGGATGAGAATCTGGAGAATGGGAATAGGAAAAGGAAGAATAGATGAAATAAAGTAGGAAAGAGATAAAGAAAATTATAATTCTCTTTTTAGTGAGTCTGAAATTTTGAAATATGAAGTTATGTAAGGTTATTCATACCTGCACTCTACAAGCTTGCTCATGCTACTTGGGTTTGTTTTTTGAGGGTTTGTTTGTTTGCTTACTTGTTCATTTTTCTCTTTCTTTCCAGTCCCATACTCCAAATTACTGAAAGATACTGAAAAAAGATACTATAAGGCAATAAATTAGCTTAGTTCATAAGTAAAAAGTAGCAATCTAACCTAAAGATAAAGAATTGGATGTCAAGGTTTCAGAGAATGATTTTAGGAAAAACATTTTAGACTATCCATTTAAAAAACAAAAACAAAACATGACTTTCTCTGTACAATGGCCCGTTCTTTCATCAGTTAAAAGAGCCATTTTCTTTCTACCTGAGAGTAAGCTATTGCTTTTCTCTTATACACAAAACCCAAACTTTCTATAAATTGACAAATTGCTTTCCAAATGCGCAAATATCCCCAATTCCAGACTATAGCACACCTCTGAGGACCCACACTATATTTTCTTTGAGTGTGTACTTTTAATTATGTTAATAAACTCTATGAGAGACAGAGAGTGTGTCAGAGGGAAATTACTTTGAAGGGTATTTAGTGGTAGCATCTAGTACTGTTATGTTTGTTATTGAAACATTCATTGTATACTTTGATCACCCCTTGTACCATCCCTGGTCATAATCTTTCTCTACTAATGTAGTCTGGATGTCATGTCCCTTAGAATTTGTACATAGAAATATAATCACCAAGACGATAGTTTTGTAAAGTGGGAAGTTTTTTTTAATTTTATTTAAACAGAAAAAAAGTAAAACAGAAAAAAAAGGTAGAAATAATACAAAATTTCAAAAAAATAAACAGTAGGAAATCATTACTTGATAAATTACATATTTTCCTCTTAGAAATACTTGTTCAAGTTACAAAACGAAAGCATACAAAGTGGACATTCAAACAGCGAGACCGCAAACAGTTATGTTCAATGATCCAACAAAAACTTAGTAATATGGTTATCAATCCTACACACTTAAACATACATGCAGTTATATCCTTTAGAGCACTTTCTTTTCCTCTGTTTTTTACAATAGCAATTGCACATTTTGTGTTTTATTACTCCTACAGTTCTTATTACTTTTTACACTAGAGACACAATGTGATATTTACAAGTGACTTTTATTTATTTCACTTATGAAGATAGTCTCAAATTGTCTCCACTTACCTATGAAGGCCTGAAGATCATCCTTTTTATAGCTGAATAATATTCCATTGTATAAAAATACCACATCTTTGGCACAGGAAAGAAAGAGACCTGCGGATCAACGGAACAGATTAGAAGATGCAAGCATAACTACAAAGACACTCAGCCACCTGATATTTGACAAAGGGGCTAAACATGTTCACTGGAAGGATAGCCTCTTTAATAAATGGTGTTGGAAAAATTGGCTTTCCACATGCTGAGGACTGAAACTAGATCCATGCATATCACCATGCACAAAATTAAATCTAAATGGATCAAAGGCCTAAATATTAAAACAGAAACACTAAATCTACTGGAAAACAAGGTAGGTTAAAGTCTTGGAGATATAGGGGTAGGGAGAGAATTCATGAACAAAACGCAAACTGCACAGGAAACACTTCAAAGAATCAACAACTGTGATTTCATATTATTGAAAAATTTTTGCACTTCGAAAGAAATCACCAACGGAGTGAAAAGAAAACCTACAAAGTGGGAAAGAATTTTAGCCAGCAACCCCTCAGAGAAAGGACTTATATCCAGAATATAGAAAGAATTGAAAAACATCAAGCCTCCCAAATTCAAAGACCCTCTCCAAAATGGGCATCAGAGATGAACACACAGTTCTCAGATGAAAACATACAAATGGCAAATAAATACATGAAGAAATGTTCACCATCACTGGTCATTCAAGAAATGCAAATTAAAACAGCATTGAGATTTCATTTCACTCCAGAAAGAATGGCTACCATCAAGAAAACAACTGATAAAAAATGTTGGCGAGGCTGCAGGGAAAAAGGAACACTGCTCCACTGTTGATGGGAATGTAGACTGGTGCAACCTCTATGGAAATCCATATGGAGAATTCTCAGAAGACTAGATTGGAAGTTCCATTCAATACAGCTATTCCCCTCCTGGGTATTTTCCCCGAAGAACTGAAACGTTCATATCACAGTGATATATGTGCACCCATGCTCATGGCAGCACAATTTGTAATAGGTAAATCTTGGAAACAAACAAGATGCCCATGAACTGCAGAGTGGATGGGAAGTTCTTTTTTAAGAAGAGATCCAGTCATGAGGACTTAGCCTCCTGGAATTCGTAACTATCTCGAGATGCCTCAGAGAGCTACCTTGCCCCTTCCCCCATGTGAAAATGCAGGGAGAAGGCCACATACATGAATTAGGAACTGGGCCTTCACCAGACACCAAGTTTGCTGAAGCCTTGATCTTGGGTTTCCCAGCCTCTAGAGCCAAGTGAAATAAATTTCTGTCATTTGTAATCTCCCCGGTCTATGGCATTTGGTTTTCACTTTTGTAGTAGTGTTAATGGGCAATGATACATATATTGTCAAAGTATATTTTAAAATCTTCAAGTTTAGAGGTTCACTGTGTGTGTGTGTGTGTGTGTGTGCACGCACGCGTGCATGCGTTAGTCTCCAGTTGTGTGTATTTAGTGTGAAGGAGGAGGGGAAGCATGGATTTAAAATACCAAAATTAAAAAAAAAGTATTTAGGAGGATCTTTTTAAATATCACACACTTGCTAGATGTATTATGTTGCTTAAAAAATGCTTACAGGGACAAAAAGCCCTTTTGTGTAACAATTAAGAACCTCTCTTCCTCTCTTCTCTTTTGGAATAACGGAAATTCTTTGTAACTAATCAAAAAATAGTAAAACACAAAATTACCTAGCAAGCTGATTTCTAAAGTTAGTTCACTGGATCATGTGTCACAGGGCATGAGTGATGCCCATGCGTCATATGAAGAACTCCATTCCGTCTCCTTTAGCGGGAACCCACTCTGACATGTGAAAACATGCACCCCGCTCTAAAACATAGCAAGCCTCTCTTTTTGCACAGATTTCTTTCTCTTGTGGCTCGTTCTAAATCAGCAGCAATTAATTTTGTTCCATAGTCTAGCGATTACTGCTCGAATCACAGTGGCACTTTCAGTTTAGTTAATAACACAATACTCGAGGCTCTTCGGGTGTTGCAATAACAGATTCACCATGGCAAAGATAAATTTTCATAAGCAACTTCTACAACACTCCAGAACAATCCAGATAGCACACTCTTCCTTTCTTCCTGTTTTCCACCTGTAATTATAAAACCGTCTTAGCTAAATGTTCTTTATCAAAAATATTCTTCTTTGCTGAAAGCTTTTTTATTAGATTTATTCTTTCAAAGCCATCAAAGTAAATTGGCTCCCATTTGTTCTAATTTTAGTGTCCCAGCTACAGAGGTAGGTTTACCAGCTCATGTATCCAAAGAAAATCTGTTCTAGAGATATTTTTCAATAGACATTTGGTAAATTAAAATCGTTTTGTTAAATTTTCTTGCATGTAATTGAAATACAGTTTTTCAGTTAAGCTATCAGCACTTCAAACTCAACATCTTTTAATAAATAACTTAAAAAGAATAACCACAAATGTGTGCTAATTCCCTTAGACAATAATGATGAGAAATCATACTACTAACAGTGGATAAAATGGTTCAAGCACTTGCCCGGTAGGTATGAGGTTGTAAGTTCAATCCAGGTGTCAAAAAGAAAAAAGGAAGAGAGAAAGAAAGAAAGAAAGAAAGAAAGAAAGAAAGAAAGAAAGAAAGAAAGAAAGAAAAAAGAAAAAAAGAGAGGAAGGAAGGAAGGAAGGAAGGAAGGAAGGAAGGAAGGAAGGAAGGAAAGATTAGTCTAGATTACATAAGGTTGAAGAAAATATACTCAAAATACTTTGAAATGTCATAAACTACTGTTATTTTAATTTTTTATATCATGAAATATGAACATATTACTGTGTAAAAAGATCTTCAAATAAAGCAAACTGCAAGTTCAAAGGAAAATAATGGTACTGAATTATCTAAATTGTTTCCTTTTTACTCCTATGGAAGACAATTCCAGCTAGAAATGCTAACTTTTGGAGTGTGACGCTATATGTCTAAATATTTTTTCACTATCATTTATTTTAATACTGAGCTAGGCATTTATTTAAGAGGCTATTACCTGAAAAATGAAAAACCTCACCATCTTGGTGAAATTAATAGAGAAAAAAATTATAAATCTTAGACCAAGTACCCAAAAGCCTTAAAAATGATAATGCCTCAAGTATACAGATTATTGGGAACTCTGTTATCTTTCTGATAGTGAATTGATTACTATGATTTCTCCCACATTTCATTGATATTTAAACTTTTATCCTTTGAAATAGAGAAATACATTGACAAATTTTGAAATCCTAATTGCAAAAATTAGGGAGAAGCAGATTGTGAAAGACTTTGTACTTGGACAAGTTCTTCTGTGAGCAATGATCAGCCTACCTCTCAGGACATTTCTCATGTGTTCTGCAAAATTTCTACCAACTATACGAGTGTGGTAAGACAAAATACTCAAGCAACATGTCAGATAGACAATGTGAATAGACAGAAGCCAACGTGGCAAACTGTTCCCCCAAGCTCAAGAAATCTTCCCAGAGCCAAGAGTCACATCTAGGTGTACCTCACTGCACAACACAAGGAAGGACCCCTAAAATGCTGCACCCAGACTTTATATAACTTAGCCATCACTAGTTTAGCTCAGGTTAGCTTAGCTCACTTTATTCTAGGAGGAAGCAGGACACCGACCAGGTTCTTTTGGATAGTTCTTTTAGGATGTTTCATTCTTACTACATTCTGCTTCCTCCTATTCCTTCCTTCCTTTTGTTGTTTTCTTCTACTCATGGTTTTAATGGGGATATTTTTGGGACCTTTTTCCCTACTGCACATTGAGAGATTATGAAATCTCCACTTGAATTCATCAGTGCTTCCTTGATTTGAATTCATGAGCTCTCTCTCACCCACACCCTTCTGTTCTCCTCCTTCTGTATGCTCCATCTCACTAAACGTCCTCACTCTCACACAGTACTGAAAACTAATCTACTACCTCCTACATTTAAAGTCCCCAAATCCTCCTGAACATTTGCACTTACTGAAATCCAGTCTGACACCAACTGTCCCAGCACTACAATCAGCTGCTTCCAACCAATTGCAGTTCTATGTGCATATATTTTGAAAAAATTTAATTAGGAGCAATGCAGAAGGATACATGGATGTTCATCTTAGTAGGTTACACTCCAAAATATCAAGAATAAGATGAAATCCTTCAGATTGCAAAGCAGCAAGGGAGAATGAAATATATCTGTTGAGCAAAGCAAAAGCCACTTAAGGATTTTAACCTGCCAAATTCTGAAAATCCCAACCAGACAGATAGCAGTAAGTACATTTCTGGTGTTGCGCTCCACATTCCTAGTCTATCTCCTTATTTAGCAGGTAAACATACTGCTCATTACATTCTGAATTCAAAAGACTTTAGCAGTTGAAGTAGACTCACTTATGGGCAACGTCTATGAAATTAAAGTTTTATTTTGAAAAAAGAGATTGTCACCTCTTTATTCAACTGTGAAAAAGAATTTGACACGTTTTATAAGATTTTAGATAGTTTATCAATATAAATTAGAAATCTTGACATATAGTTAAATGTAGTCTTTACTGTGCTGCTAATAAAAGAATTAGATTACACTGGAGCAGCTCTAATATTTCTGTACTCGCTTGCTTGCTTAAACTTTAAGAGAAGATTACTTGGATTAGAAATAGAGCCAAACAATGAAATCTGTTGTGCAGCAGGAACAAAAATCTCACCTAAGCATTACCCAAAGCAGTATTAGGGTTTATAAAATTAGCTACATGAACTTTCATAACTTTTACACTATATTTAAATTCTGTGAAATATGTAACACATTGCACTCTTGCTTCATGTCCTTTGATATTTCTGAATCAACTCTCTTTAAAGCACCCCTGAAATCTGTCATCTGATAAATTTGCAAAATCTCATAGTACTGTGCTAAAGAATCAAACTGTATTTATTGAACACTTCTGTTTGGAAATTAAATTTGGAACAATTGTTTATTCACTGTGCTTCCCTTACACACTCAAGGAAAAATTCTTAGTTACTAGAATAGTCCCTAAATTACTTGAAATTAAACAACAATTAGATTTTAATTTTAATCCAATGACCAAGAACAAAAATAAATACAGTTATCCATCAAGGTTGACCATTATATTGATTTAAATACAACACTCAAATTATTTAAGATAGTTCTCATTTCCTACTATGGACCCTGAATTTCCAAAATATTCATTCAAAGGATTTCCCTTACACTGACCACAGGATTAGAAAATTGGAGCTGATTAATGAGGGGTTTCTGACAATCAAAAACTGGAATACTCTTGGTTTGATTAAGCACTACAATAATAAATGATAGTTCAGCCAGTGGGTTGGTAGGAACATTAATTCAATGCTTAAATACTGCACTTTAAGAAATGTTTACCTCAATAACTTTTTAGTATTTATTGCTGCCATACACTTTGTGGATGGTTAAAAGGCATAAAACATTCAATCTCTTCCCCAGTGGAGATAAGAATCCAAAATTTGTGTTATGCATCTCCCCATTTTGTGACAATTGAATATAATTATTTCCTCAGAAAAAAGTAACAATGAGAAATATTAAGGGTCCATGCTGTATGCCTAGCATGTGAAACTCCATGAAAGGCTACAAATTATTGTTATCATATCTAATGATACTGCAGAGTTTAATTACTGCATTGATGTGAGCATATAATGCCGGATCATTTTCTCTTTGTCTCTGTTCTCTTTCCATTTAAAGTCTAAACAATTGTCCTTTACTCTTTGGCCTCAGTCTTTTATTTTTGGCTGAAAGAAAAAAAAACTGAAGACCTTTTCATAATCTAGTTCTGTTCAAAATATTTAAATACATTCTAGAGCATTTAAAATGGCTAATAGTTTGGGAGAAAATTATTCCCAAAAAAATTAAACGTAAATTTAAAAAAATAAGTATACCATTAGCATGTCCACTTCTTAACACACAAGGAAGTACGTCATCAAATACCTTGCACACTTCACCTTAGGTGGGTCTTTTAGTCACATATTAATTGGCTGAAATCTTAGTAGTGTTTCATGCATGTGCCATTCCATATCTATTTTCATATCTTCTTGAATTCCTCAATCTTTTCTCTGGATAAATCAACTTACTGTTGTTCCCAAAGACAAAATAATGTTGCAATAGAGGAATCATAAAATATACAGAAATGGAATTCACTAACATTGATTATTAAACATTAGAACTGTATTCTAGTTTATGTAAATGAATTTACTCTTAAAAAAGAAAATTTCTAGCAAGTTTCCAGTATGTTTATAGTAATATATCCTAAATAACTTTAAACATAAAACTAGTAATGTATTTCTAGCTTCTATTCCTCACAGACAAATAATAGGAAAGTCAAACAAAATTATTTATCTAATACAATTAAAATTAATATTGATAGTTTAATATTTTGTACAAATTACTCTGCTGAAACTAAATAATAAGCTTTTAAAATATATTAATCCAATGTCATGCTTGACCAATCTGAGAGCATACATCAAAATGAATTTTAACATCTTTTGGAAATTCTTCATTGGGAATATATTGCTGCATTTACTACCAATGAACCATGAGGCAAGTGGGTACTCAAAAGACTGAATTGAAATAATGTGAATATCATAGCAACTAATAAAGCACAGGCCTGTTAAGTCCAACAAAATAAATTCTGTAATTATACTTTCACAGTTCTTCCCAAATCAAAAATGTTAAACCTCTTGTTAAAAATTACTTGTGGAGCTCTTTGGAAATCCCCTGACTGAAATACCTCATTCATAGGTCAAATTTTCCTCTCCTCTCATTAGCCAGTTATAATTACTCTGTTACATTGTGCAATGACTGTGATAACAAATTAGAGTCTGAATTGACTAAAAGCAAAAACAGTTTTTAAAAATGACTGCTGATTATAAATTATTTTGAAAATAATAAAGTTTTAAAATAATTGAATAATTTGTCCATATCCCAGGTATATTTGGGCAATAGATGTTTATGATTTTTAGCTTTTAATGGTTTGCTTCAGATGTTTAAGGGTTGTAATATTTTGAGATTTCAACATTTGGTATTACATCATTATATCTAAGGTTAATGATCAATTGATTATATGTGTTCTTTGTCATTATTTTTTAAAAAATATATAACTTTAATTAAATAACCAAAATAAAAACATGTGGAATAATACCAAAAGAAATTACCCAGGAATGGTTTGTGAGACATGAGATTTATTAGGATACTACATAACAGGAAAAGATAAAGTTAGTGAGTTTTTACTAGCAGAAGAGAATAGAGTCCAGTGGTATGACCTGGCCTAGTTAATCGTGAGACAGTCCAGGGATGGTGGGTCAGACAGAGAAATCACTCAAAGTGTCCAGTGGCATCTTGCTGAACTGTAGCACCCCATAGTGCTTTATTCCAGTTTGCAAGGAAGAGTTTTCATGGGTTAAACTACAGAAGGATGACATCGTTGACTTTCTTTGTTTCATTGTATGACCAGCATTCCAATAAATGGCTGCCTTAGAATACAGGCAGGAAGGCAGTTCCTAAGCATTAGTTTACCCAGTTCCTAGTATCCTTTAAAAAATATCCATGCGACTATTCCAATTCCTGTCTGTTTACAATGTCCCTTGATTTGGCAAGAGTCTTGGGAACATAAATGGATGTTTCAGAGACATTGTGCAAAATGATTTTGTTTTTTTTCAAGGACCTTGATAAACATAATTCCAAAAGAATACAATAGTTTCTGTAAATATTAGCATTTTAATTTTAAGTTATACAACTTAGTTATAGCCAAAATGTCCTTAAATATATGAAAGTCAAGTTGCTACCCATTCCAGTGACCACTGAGCCCTGAAATAGTCCTGAATGTGAAACCAAATGCTGGGACAGAAGGAAGAGTGGAGTTCTTGGTTAAGAAGTGGTCAGCAACATATCAAAATTATTACATAAACATAGGATTATTACTTAAAACAAAACTCAAATGCAAAACTTACTGAACAAAAGATTTATCCTATGATATGTCTTTATAATACAAACAGGCCCTAACAAGTAGACGAATTCTGAAATAGAATTTGCTTTACAAAGATATCTATGGTTCTCTGCTAATTGAAAATGTCCATGAAACAAATGGGAGAAATAATCATGTTAGTCACACACAGCATACTGTATATTTAGTTTTTTCTCTATCTTTGGAAAGTATAAATTCTATACTATTTTATTTGGTTCTGCATTTATTTTAAATTATATTATCATATCTTTTTATTTCAAAAAATAATGACAAAGAACATATATAATCAAGGAGTGACAACATTAATCTGAAAGATATAATGATATAATCCCAAATGTTGAAATCCCTTCACACGTAACACAAAACATGAAAATCTAAAAATCACAACATCTAAAATCCTGAAAAATCACAATCCCAAAATATTAAAATCCAAAATATTGAAATTTTGAAAGTCAAAATCATGAAAACTACACTTCTCATCGAGAAAGTGAAGACTAGTTATGAGTGGTAGAAAACAAAATTTGGGCTAAGAAATTAGTGCATTTTCTGTTGTTTCCAACATAGTTACATCATGATCGGTGGAACGAACACTCCGAAACACTGGTCAAGCATCATGCTGAGTTGTCTGAGAGGGGTTTTCCAGGAGCAACCAGTCAGTGAGTCTGAGGAGACTGCACGAGGAAGATCTACCATGCAGAAAGTGAATGTAAACCATTCTTCAGGAGTGCTATTCCCTAAAAGAAACAACGTAGAGGAATATAACTATAGAGTTAAGAATATATAGAGTATTTTTCATTACCTTCTTTCTGCTTATATTCAGAGTACATGAGTGAATAACTTACTTTTAATTCTGATACTGCCATTAATTTGCAAAGAATTTTCTTGATTGCCATTTTCATACTTTCAGAGAAGAAAGCATTACATCATCATTTTCATATAAAGTACTGATTAAATGTTGCTAAAATATTCTGAAGAATTTTGTGGCATTGTGCTGCAATGATTTGTCATTTTCAGTCATGTACTTGTCATTTGGCTAGCACTGCAGTGAGATAATTTACAGATTTCTGAGAACTGATCATGCACCTATTGGTAGAATTTTTAAAATTGTTTAATAAGATACATGGTAATTATAAGAAAATCATCTGAGAAAACACAAGGCACTTGAGAATGTACATTACCTGTTGAAACTCCCCATGGCAGCAGGGGATATAGCTCAGCAGCACAGTCCCTCCCTAGCAAGCGCAGCGTTGTGAGTTCAATTCCCAGTACCCCCCCCAAAAAAAAAAAACCCATTTCAGATAATGGCCCAGTTTTAGAGGATGAAGTATTCTTTCTCATTCCTTTACTGGTGGTAGCTAAGTGATCAGCATAACACTTGCAATCTCTCTGTTTAATAAATACTAATAAAGACTTGGGAGCTTATACCTCACTGTTTTCATTTAAATCTAAAATCTTCTGTAGCAGCATATCCTTCCCAGTGTTGATGGAACTTCAAGAAAACTAAAAGGTAAAGACAAAATAAAACAAGACTTGTCATTTCTGCACAGATTGCAACCAAGCTATCATAACTAT
This sequence comes from Hydrochoerus hydrochaeris, assembly GCA_004027455.1. Classification (NCBI taxonomy): domain Eukaryota; kingdom Metazoa; phylum Chordata; class Mammalia; order Rodentia; family Hydrochaeridae; genus Hydrochoerus; species Hydrochoerus hydrochaeris. Next base: position 35,892 of record PVLA01001459.1, on the reverse strand, counting down.
GAAACATTTTTGAGAGAAGGAAAGAAGCCTTTACCATTTTCCCTGAAGACAAACTCTTGTAGAAGTGAATTGCAATTCATGGCCAATTATGGATATGTCACTTTGTCAGAACTGGAAACAGTTACTGCTCATACATGAGGATTCCTGCAATTACTGTGTTGTAGAAAAGCTAATTATTCATAGATGTTGGTCATTTCAATTCTATCTTTTGAAAAGAAACTTGAATCTTTGCTACAAGTACTAAACTTGAACATTATTCATTAGTTTGGAGTCTGGATTTAACCTTAAAGCACTATATGTTTTATCGCTTTCTGATTTAAGCACACACACACACACACACAAACACACACACAATTAATTCTTTACAGGAAAATGTATTATATGAAGATGTCTTTGACTAGGCCAAAGAAAAATCAGTATATTAAGGATTAACATTATAACTTGACTTATCTCTTACTTTAAATTTTCTTTTACTGGTAGCATACTGATTTGCATAACGTGATATATAAATAAGACTTTTTGCCCAGATCTTTGAAGTGATCAATGAAGCATAATCGCTCATGGTGGTGTTTATAAAGCTACAGTTAATAATAATGACTCACTGTTAATGTTTGAATGTCAAATTTTTCCCCTAAAATTTCATTCCCATTAAAGTGTACTTATAATTTTAACATTCTACAGTATCCACACTTTTTATGCATTTTCCTTTTTTTTCATTAATACTTAACTTATGAGTCAACCATCTAATAAAATAAAACAGGAAGTTTTATATGTGTACTCTTTGATATTTTATTTTCTAGATTCTTTTCCATTAGGGTTAGATTCTTTTTAATACTAAATACAAGCATCACTACTATTATCGCTCTGGTTATTAAAGAAAAGCAAATCACCTGCTCAGTACAATGTTTTTCACTGATCATTCATTATATGCATGTTTCTACTTTTAAATTTTCTGTGCAATTGGCTTTAACTGATAGTTTTTCTTCTGTCAAGGGTGACTAAAACCATCTCTTATTTCATAGTTAATGGGGCTGATAGCACTTTTCCCAGAGTCTTGGACTACACTGCCCTGTCAGAAAATGCACTCATTATTTCACACATTTATTTATACTCAATTTAATTTGTATGATTGATACTAATTTATTCGTCCCATTTTAACTATATGTATGAATTCTTCTGATCAATTAACATCTATCTTTATGCTTTCAACAAATACATAAGTATACTGCTTACAATATAATTTATGCTTGAAATACATAAACAAGTATAGTGATTTTTATAAAAGCATTTTTAAATTTTAACATTTACTATCTGGAAAAATGAACAACTTAAATATTTTCTTTAGCTAGTCTATTTAATTATATTTAAAGTTCAAAAGAGAAATAGAGAAGTTAATAACTATATTCCTCCACTTCTCAAAAACATCTATATCTTTGTGGGAGGATCGTGAATTATTTCATCTTTTTTCAAAATGATAATTACCAGTGGTAAGAAGTGTATCTGAAGAGTTTCCACTTATTATTAATAGCCTATTATATCCAACACACAGCCATTCTGTAACAATGTTGGGTAGCCTTGCTACATATGCTCTTCACAAATGTGGAAAGGAAAAATGAAAACTTTTACACCATTTGCTTATAGGATGCCTAGGGCAAACAAGCACACCCCTCTAATTCCTATAAAAGAAGGGAGCAGTCTGGAAGTTTCACTTAGACATTTATTCTTCTTCCTCTTGCAAGGTCCCATTGCTAAGAATCTAACTTCCCTCAGTTCACAGCCAGTGCATCCCATCTCTAATCATCTCACATCAGACTTCCCAGCTGAACAAACTGCCACAGAAAGTATTGGTGAATTTTCAACTCTTGCTATTTGACCCTTGCTGACTCTTGGTTTATGTCTCAGGATGTGATTCTGGTATCTCTCTGTACCTATTCTCTTCGACTCCTGGCTATTCCCCAACTTGATTTTCTAGCTGAGAATTCCTATTCTTATATATTAATTATAGCTTTTAGTAATCCTGAACCCTGAATTTATTATTCTATACCAGATAATTTGCTTTGTACTTATACAGAAATAAAAATAAAATGCTTATGAAGAAGTACATATGTCCACTTCCCTGAAGGATTAACTTTTACATAAGTTATGTTACTAGAAAATTGAGCTACATGAGCAAACTTCAGCTACATAAAACTAATAAGAGATTTCCATTGGAAGGCCTGATATTGAAAATTACTAAAATAATAGTTTTCTTATATATCCTATCTGCTACACACTTCTCAGTAATCAGCAATAATAACAGAAAAGACTTTATTGTACAAACTGCAAGTCTTGAAGAAACTACAAAATACAAATAAACTGTATAGTAAATATAAGTAGGTAAAGTGAGAAAGTAATTTAAGTGAATAAATATTTACAGAGTTCAAAACAAACCCGATTAGATTAACTCTTGGATGAGAAACTTTGATCAAGATGGTCAATCCATATTTTCAATTATACTTTATCTGAGAGAGATTGTTAATAGAGTTTGAAAAGCTGGTTGTGAAGTTTACATTAAACAAAATATATACAAAAATAGTCAAAGTAGTTGTGAGAGAAATATAAATGAAACGCTGAAAGTAGAAGTTGCTCCTATCAGACATCAAAATATACTATAAGACATCAAAATGTACTATAAGCTGTGAGTACAGTGATATTCAGACAGAGCAATAAATCATAACAAAATTTATGTTAAAATTATCTCTATGATGTGAGTAATAGCCAAACTCAACTTCCAAAGAAAGAATTTTTTTCAAAAATATAGCTAATAAATATGCATTTATTAAAAATAATGTTAACTTCTTACAAAATCCACAACAATAAATGAACAATGACCAGAAAATAAACTATGAATGTATTAAAAGAAACTCTAGGTATATTTTCTTGTAATAGTAAAATGAGTTAGGACTTCCCTAGCAAAACACAGCACATGGAAACCAGAAGGAGAAATGATAAGCATTCTGAAGACATAAATGTTCTTTGAACGCCGGCATTTTAAGTGACACACCCAGTGTAAATTACTTGGAAGGAAAGCCTGTAACAAGGTTTTTGTGCACCTGCTTTGCATTAAATTTCAGTGCAGTGTTATTTTGTAAGCGGTTTCAGACAACAAGAACTATGAAAGAGAAACAGATGAGGAAAATGAGGTATTAAACTTTTGAGGCTGCTGTGTTAAGTGAATTCTTGTGAATTTTGAAGACATTGGAGTAGGAAGATCACACTAAGTTCCTACTGTGTCAGTGTGAGTTTTAGCTTGCACTGCCTCTCACTGTACTTGGATTGAGCTCAGATGTTGGCCAGTGGAATGTGACTTTACACACTGAAATGTCAGTCATGGTTCACCTTTTGCACCACTCATATTCATAGGGTCACACACTACAACTGCTCTGTCTTAAGCTTTTCTACCTGGTAGCCACACTCAGTCTAAAATCACCTTGACGCAGGAGATTTAGTGGCATAAGCCAGAGTGCCTTGCACTAGCATTAAGTGTGGTAACTTTCTTTACCACCAATTCTAGAATCCTTAGGCTCATAATGTTGGGCTTTTGTTAGTTTGCAAAAAAGGAATTACCAATTGTCGTTAATGGACTTATTCTCAGTTAAGGTATAATCCTTAATGTAACCCTGTGCAAACTCAAGAACCAGAAACTAATTTCTAGATCCTAGAATAATGTGGACAAAAAAACACAAATTCTTACAGTGGGTCATAAAGAGTACATTAGGAAGTGTCACCCCTTCTTGGACCTTGAAACTACACACTCTGTTGAAAGTATGGCCACTTGCAGTAAAAATTTCATCAAATTAAATGCCCCCTGAAAGACAGCAGTTAAACCTTGTAAGATATCATCCCCAAGCAACTAAAGCCAAGATTTATACAGGCTATTTCAAAGTTCTATCAGATCAGTTGCTTGATGATAGATCCTCTTATCATGTCTAAGGATTTGTTCTGATGAATTTTGTATCAGTGCATCTGACATTTTTTAACCTCTCAGGTAGTGGTGTTATCTGAGAACAGTGCTCTATATTTCCAGTAGAGCTGGAAAATTCACACCTACAGTGGATTTCAATTTTAGTAAGAATAAATAACTTCCCCCACCATGCTGAAAAAGTTTATATATGACACTAAGTAGATACCTGTTCTGCTCAACAATGTACTTTATCAAGAGCCCAGAATTGGGTTCTACTACTTATACTTCAGGTATTTAGTAGAAAGAGTGACTATAGCACAACTGTAGAAGAAAGTCTGTGCATAATCCTTATCCGCGATACCAAGGTGTTAGGGTGTTTGGGTCTTGAGGCCCATGTGGTAAAGGCTTGGGTGTCAGTACATAGTGTTAAGAGGTGATGTAGAATCTTTAGGAGGTGAGGTCCAGAGGGAGGAAGTTAGGTCACTGGACATGTGTCCAACATGGGGATAGTGGGATACTGGATCCTTCCTTTTCCCCTCTTTGTTTCCAGGCTACCATGAGATAAGCAGTTTTATTCCATCATTCATTCCCTGACATATTGTAGTACCTTCCAAAAGCGCCACAAGAATCAGACCAACTAACCATGGACTGAAATATTCAAAACTGTAAGCCAAATATGCATTTCCTCTTTTAAATGGAATATCTCAGATATTTTGCCACAATAACAGAAAGTTGACTAATACACAAGAATATTTAAATTCTAGACCCTCGAGGCAAGCAGTAGGCTGAGTACAAAGTCTAGAAGATATCCACCAGATGAGGCAGCACAAATATCAGTTATTCAAAGCCTCTACAGTGAGTGCTTTTTTTTCTTTTATCAAGTATTTAAGGTGAGACACAAAAAGTCTATATCTATTCCCAAAAGTCCATCCCAATGGATCTTTTAAAGATCTCTTTGCCTTAGTATTCTATTAATTCTTCACCTCAGCTCTTGTCTAGGGAATACATAAACTTTTTCTGTAAAAGGCTACATTTAAATATTTTAGGGTTTTTGATCTATACAGTCTCTTCTGTGACCATTCAACTTTGCCTTTGTGACACAAAAACTGGCACAAAGACTACATAAATAAATAAGTTTTGCTATGCTTTAATAAATAGTTATAAACACTGGAACTTGAAGTTCATATGATTTTTACACATCAGGAAATATCTTTTGAAAAATTTTTTCAGCATGTTCTATAAAAACCACTTTCAATTCACAGGTCATACAAAGTCTAACAGTGGGCCTCATGTTTGGTTTGAAGGACACAACTTGCATACTTTCACTTGAAAACCTGGTCAAGCTGCACAACTGTTAAACAACAAACAGTGAACAGTTTTACTTCAGGTCAGTTTCTCCTCTCTATAAAAGAGAAAAGGAGGCATAACGTTCACAGTCCTGCCTAAAGGAATGATTTCCTCTCATATGTCTTTTAGAATAACTGTTGGGTAGGGCTATAGTGCAACAAAATTCCGTATTTGTCTCATATTAATTGAAGCAGTCTAATACTGAGAGACTCTAATATGAACTAGGAACAACGCCCTCTTACTACACCAGCTAGTTGACGGGACTGCACCATGAGTTATATATTATGTGGCAAAAAGACATTTGTCAAATAGTGGTATGCTTCTCTTTTGAAGCTGGATCAAAATCCCTAATACATAAAATGCATCTTTAAATTGTTCACGTACCTGGCTCACCTTATAAATTGATAGATGTGACACACTTTTCTCCCACTGGGAAGCCCCAGGATCACAGTTTCTAGATGTATTACAGAAAGATACTGTCACCCCAAAAGTTTCATATTGTCCTAGTAGGGGCTTTGGAAACAGTATTTTCTTTCTGCTAAAGTCACAGCTTCCTCTAGATGCCCAGAGAAACGCATAGCAACTCCCCTGCTAATGCTTTCTGCATGCAGCACCTTGGATCTGCTAGGTCATATAGTTTGAGGAGCAGGGTAGTTTATCTTAGAGCTAATAGAGAATTCTTTTTCACTGGATCACAAAGGTAGAAATCTTCCAAGTAATCAAATAATCATTACAAGAAATAATGTCAACTATGGTATGTACTTCCTCCAAATATAAATAACCTCAATTGCATTAAGCCAAGCACTATTCATTTTTCTAAAAATTGATGGTGCAAGGTGCCATAATTTGTGCTATACCTTAAAGGACTATTCCACCAATCTCTCAAGCACTCCTTCAAATTTCTTCAATTTTTCCAGTCCCTCAGTTTGTATAGGGCTTATTTCACATCCTCTCCAACATATATATTTTTTAGAAAAGGGCTCAGTGTGCTGGCAACATTCATTCCATCAGATTGGATTAGCGTGATATAATCAATATTATGACCATAATAATTTTACAAACTGTCAAAATTAACAGAGACCTGCAGACTACATTATAACAGAGAGTCATGATATAACCCTGAGGAAAGAAAGTAAATGTGTATCGTTTCTCTTCTCATAAAACACCTGCTTTTGATTCTGTTTACCGATACAGATTAAAAGAAACACATTTACCAGATCAATAGTCATATATCAGGTACCAGAGGCAGTGTTTCCTGATCCAATAAAAATATCACATCTGGTGCAGCCGTAGTACTTGCTGATACAATTTGGTTAAAGTTACAGTTGTTTTCAAACATATGCTATAATGTACTTGTTTCTTTATAAACTGTATAGAGGAATGGAACAAGAATATGTTACAGTGACTTCCCTGTTTTGCATAAGTTTAAAGGAAATGCTGATCTCCGAAATGTCATTAATGAGCTAAGAAAAAGTCTTGGGGACTCTCTTGGATTTACTTCAAGAATGAGTTCAGTTATTACCCATAATTGGTAGATCACGATACTATTGTGGGTCTGTTTACTACCAGTGTCATAATAGCTTTATATTCCAAATGTACCAAGAGTCCAGAAATATCCCTTCCTACCATTATTTAGTTAACCTGTTTAATTGATACAGCTCTCAGTGGAGAATATTTGGGGTATGCTTAATGTATATTCTTTTAATGATTTATAAAATTATCCTCCAGGTGAACCTGGTTTATCTTTCAATTCATTCAGTGTCAATATGAGAACTGGTTCTATTTTTAAAATAAGATAGATACTGGAATTTCTCTTCATTGCACTAAAAAAATAGATTTCTCCCTCCTATTTACTGTATCTTATATTTTTATTATACATGTCAAGAAATATCCTAGATAACTCCCCATCTCTCTCATCCTAGAAACACAACAGTCTAACTGTCATTGCCAGAGATCATTGTAGGTTAAGGCAACCTGGTTACCACTCTAATCCTGCATTCTATTATGGTAATTGCATCTGATGCATCTCTAATGTATAGGGATCTGCTCCTCCCTGTAATTCCCATTAATGTACCATGGTCATCCCAGGTCCATGACAGTCCTCTCAGCTGTCAGCACTGGCCATCAGGCGAGAGCAACAAAAGAGCATCCCATTAGTGTAGCCCACTCAGGTTCATTCTTCTGGCTTCACTGCAGGAGCTGTTCTCTGAAATTCCTCAGTAAAGAAGCACACTTTCTGGCCTCATACAATGAGTCTGTTCTAATGCTCTCTGCTCTCCTTTGATACCATCCCCGGTTTCTGCACCTTCAATCCATTTACTAAAGTAATCTTCAAGTCTGAGCATCAAGGAGCTACCTCTGAAACATTTCAAGTAGACTTCAGCTGTCCTGGCATAAGAAAGTATTCCTGTGCCTGGAAACTTGAGTTACTCAGCCTTTTACTCCACATTTCCACTCCCCCATGTTCATATTTTTAAGATCCACTCATGCACATGCTCTGCTCTTTCTTACCTCTGAATATTAGTCAAATCCTAGAATTCTGTCAATAGAAGTCTATATTTCATCCTAGAGTTTGGAACAGCCAGAATAATTTTCACTGAGGCTAAGAACTCCTGTCACTCAGACACAACATGGAATGTGAGACAATCAAACTGTGACTACATGCCTTCTGCATGGGAAGGGCAAAGACATGCTGCTGCTCCTTGCAAAGGAGAAGGAGTACAACAGAGACCAAGTGTGGAATTTAGGCATAGCTGGGAGGCCAGAGTCCTCAGAAACATCAGTCCATCTGTGTCCATAGCAGTGCAAGAGTTTGAACATTTCCCTACTTGATTTCTGGCTTTGACAGGATTGATCACTGAGACTGACTCACAGTCCCCTTCGCACTGCTGTCATTTTAGGGAAGGAAGCCCTATCCAGCCTGCTCTTTGGCTACAGAAGACAAGAGTCTACTTAGAGAGAAGTGCCTATTATTGTTTCTATCTCCCCGTGAATTTTAAGGCAATTACAAGACCCAGACAATCCATAATCTTCATAAAAATCCCTATTTTATATAATTTTTTTGTACCAGGAATCAAACTTAGGACCTCGTGTTTGCTGGGCAGAATGTTTATGCCTATGAGCTAATTCCCCAGCCCTACTCAACTGTTAGTAATAATGCTTAAACCAGTCCTCCAACTTCTACTTGTTTCTCACCACTATCTCGCAAGACAGAATTTTAGACACTGTGTCTGTCATCACTCCACTGACCAGAGGCATCATCCTAGCATCACCATCATGATATCATCGTCTCATATATCAAACCACAGTATGCTGATTGTCTCTGCCTAACTGATGAATAGTACAGTTCTGATATCCCATCCACTACAGGTCTGATCAATTGTAAACAGTCTTATTTTGGACTCCCTTAAAAGCACAACCAGAGGCTTGAAGATAGACAGTATATATGGAAGATGAAATATGGAAGCATACAAAGTATATAAGAAGATAAGAAAAGGAATGAGGAAATATATGACATGTGAAATGGCACACTTACAAGAAGTGCAGTCTCCATTACTCAGCAATGTTTGAGAAATATGCAAAATGCTTTTAGGATTGTCTCCTGAAAGGGAGTGTGGGATATTTATCATTTCACTTCTACCATTCATTAGTAGTGGCTCTTGAAACCATTACTCCTCTTTTAGTTTTGGGGCTGGTATTACTTACTGGTTGGAGAAATTCCACATTCTTAGACAAGGTCCCAAGAGATATGTGGGAAGAGCCTGAGGTGGGACATTGTCCTTCACAACCACAACTGAAATCAGAATTGGATCAAAGCAATGTAATGGGGAACACTAAAGTGTTTAACAGAGATATGATTAAAAATTACAAAGCTCAATGACAGATTGGGATAAGATATTTCAGAGTATGTAATACTGAATAAATTGTATCAAAATATGAGCCTTCAAACCAATAATGATTAATTGTAAAGAAAATAAAAATAAAATTAAAAATGAAATTCACATGCACAGAGACATTCAAAATCATTATAAATCATAGAAAGTAAATGAAGGAGTAATTTTTTATCAATTCCAACAGTTTTGGAAGGAGAGCATTAGCATTGTCCAGTGTTAGTTTGAGAGTATTTTATATGTCAGAACTCTCATACTCATTTTACACAAAAATAATTTCAACTCTTTTATTGTAACACAAAAGTAGGATTATTTTTGTCATCATTTATTTTAATAATCTAAAACTCAAAACTAGAGAAGCGATTGAGTAAATTATGGTATATTAATACTATGAATACAGTGCAGCCACTTAAAATGAAGTCTATCTGTATTTATTGGCATGGAAGGATCTGTAACATTTATCACTTCCTGAACAATTCACATTGAAAAATGTTATTATTTTCTCATTTATTTGAAAAGAAAATATGTATTTAGATATACAGGTGGATCCAATCAATGCACAGAAAGAGACCGAAAGCATTTCATACAGATTACTTCTGAGAAAAGCAGTAGTTTAGGAAAAAGAGGCAAAGGTAACTTTCATATGCTGCTGTGCACATTTTTATATTGTCTGCATCTTTTGAAAATAAATGTGCTTGTGTATTATATTTATAACCAAAATATTAAAAATATCAGTGGCATCTCGCTTCTGATAATGAGTCTGCTGAGAATGAGCCTATAGAGGAAAGCCATAAAGATATAAAATACAAGCCATTGCTTGCCTTGCATGCTCTGCCTTAATTTTCCTTCTCAAAAGACAAACTCATAAAGTGACTTTTTCAGGCAGTTTATTTCTGCAGACATAATCCCAGGCCTCTTTATTGTATGTTTGTATGAGCAATGTTTCTGTGTTGATGCATATACACCCAGTGTGTACATGGGTACATATTATCAGATTCAATAACAAGAAACAGCCGTTTTTGTGGACTAAAGATAGTGGAAGTTGAAAGCTTCATGTTTCAAATCTATAAAATATCATATTAATACCAGAATTAATTATAGTAACATCACTTTTCAACTATTTCTAGGGAGAAAAAAATCTAGGTAAGCAATTTCCTTCACTAAACAGATGCTACCAGAATTTTGAAGCTTTACTTCTATAGTTCATATGCCATGATATTAAAGTTACTGATTTTCAATATGAACAATGTATTAAATCATATACAAAATTTAAGATTCAAGGTTCATTTTTCTTAGCTCCTTAAACTTCTGCAAAGGACTTGTCTTCACCCTTCGATGTCCTATAATCTTTGTATCCAACTGGGGCTGCCAATCCATTGATTCTTTTCCTCTCAGCCACTGAATGTGCCTTTTTATCCTTACTCTGCTTAAATCCCACAGACATTCACTCTACTTTCATCATTTTCTTGCATCCTCAAAAAGTTTTCTTGGTCATTTCTTGCTGATACTCTTTCGACTAACCTATAATCCAGGCTAAATCTGATTTTCATCCTGCTTCATGCCTATATTCAGGCAGCTGAAATTGGCAGGAATGAAACACATAACTATACTGACTGACTCCACTTTGAATTCATGATGTCAAATCTCAAGTGGCCTCTTAATCCTTCTTGTCATTCCTACTGTGTTTTCAAGGTCTATTCACTCTCCATGATCAAAGGCTAATACTTCACACTGATCTTGTTGTCTCAAATTGCAAACCCTTCCCTGCCTACCCTCCTTCTTAGATAATAATCTGATTTCCCAAGACATTGAATGAATCAATCTGAAACCATGTACAGTCAGAAAAAAGCTTCCTACCAGCATCTGTACCCATCTAACCTGTCTTCCTTACTCTGAGCAAACTCTATGTTCCACAGCCAATTTCTCCACACAGGTGTGGACACTTCCCTTCCAAAGGCTTATTCCTAACTCTTCTCCTCCCTACCTCCTGCATCATTCATTTTCCTGCAGTTTGTGAGTCAGTGCTACCAGCACAAAAATATGTTGTTATATTTCCCATATGAGAATAGAACTGTCACTCCAATTACATCTTTTCCTTTACAGCAAAACTCCAAAAAAAAGTAATCTGTATTCATCCCTCCAGAATTTCCTTTCTTCTATCTTTTTTCAATCTCATCCCTACTAAAATATATCCCCCACCTCTTACCAAACCAGACTCACTAAAGTGCCCAAAACCTCAGAACCCTAAATATATCCTCCGTTTGCCCATCCCGTTTTATCTGTTCTTTCATTGACATTTTAAAGCCTTCTCAGGCTTTTTTTCTTAACACAAATTTTTCCCATGACCTACAGAGCAGCAGAACCCTTCGACTTTTCTCTCACCTCACTATTTTCTCTTCTCTTTCTATTTTGAGATGATGATCTCATCCAGTGCATGATTTTAAATATTATCTAGAGGCAAATGACTCCCAGATTTGTTTCTTCAACTCAAGCCTCACCTAAGTTACAGAGATAAATTTGTTTTCTTATGCAATGCCTCCATTTAGATTTCTAATGGTTATCCATATTTAATACAACCAAGACTAATTTTTTATATTTTTCAATTTTTTTATCCAAAATCCTCTCCTGTTAGTCTTCCCATTCAGAGCAGATTCTATGCTTCTAGTTACTGCAAACAAAAACCTTAGAATCACCCAGGTTCTTGTAATCTAATTCAGATTATTAATTGTTCACCAATAATTTTTACTGGAGAAAAACAAGTTTTCAAGTAAGACAAAATGTGGTACACTGCACCTTACATACAGCCACATTTTTTTTAACATTTAAGGATAAGTACATGATCTGAATTAAGTTATGGAATATAGAAACATTCTTTTTAAGTTTCTAGTTTCAGAGGAAAATAGAACAATCACTATACATTAAATTGCAATATATAGAAGAAATATTTCAAATCAATTTTCCATACTTCCAAATTAACTAACTTTAAAAAAAAGTGAACAAAAATATACTTGAAATTTATGTATAAAGATGTTCTTCACAGTGTTACTTACTTTAGAATTTTTTAAATATAAAGAAGACAGTAAGAATGATACAAATTGTCAGCAGTTTGATTTTGTGTATATTTATTAGGAACTTATTTAACTGAACATATCAGTTGAATTTTCCCCTACCATAAAATGTTATCTAATGCATGATGTGGTTTTCTGCCTATCAACCAGGATGGCTTTGAGAGCTCCAGTCGGAAAATGAGATGGTCCAAGGGTAGAAGCTAGGAATGACTTCTCATTTTTCAGAAAACTTTCCAGAAGCATTAGGACAAGCTTGAGATTGTTTAATCTCATTGGCTAGAATTTAATCGTACCCAGTTTTAAGGGGTTTGGGGAAATGCCGCCTATTTTAGCTAAGTATTGTAATTGCATTCTACCTTTAGATCCATTTCCCACTCAGATAAGTACGCAGAGTATAATGATGAAACCAATCTTTGCACTGGTAGATGATACTTTCTAAAGTCTACATGCTAATATACTTATAGAAAAAAACTATTTCAAACTGAGACTGCAAACAAGCTATTCTGTAAAAATAAAAGCCTAGCTTTTTCAAGATTTTGAAAAGAAAAATAAGTACAGTCACCCTCACATCTCTTGTATATTCAAGGACATTGATTAGTAAAAAAAAAAATTGAAAAGTACCAATATTTTTATACTGATTGATAATACTTTTAACATTTGAGAAAAAAGACTCATTTTTGATTTAGTAGCTAAAATATGAATCGACAGCCTAAAACTTCAAACTTTGTACAAATGCCTAAATGAGATCTGTCTTTGGCAGTTTAATATCTAGTTTTGCCATGAACATAGGTGATCCATTTGCACAATGGGTCACTTCTTTGGAGCAGGGTTTGATATTTCAAGATGTATAACATGAGTATCTAACCTTTATACTGAACTAGTTCAAAGAATTACTTTGTTCCCATTAAAATCTATTCATAAATGAAATGAAGAATTATATTCCTAATTCTTACATCACTTCTCTAAAGGTCTGTGATTTTATGTATCTTTAGAGACTGAAAAGTCTGCTGATAACAAACACAAAGTCAAAACATCACTGCATTTCTTTAGTGTGGGCCACTTGGGAAAGTTCTCATTACAGAATGACAGCCACAGGCCATTTTCCCTGTTAAACTCAGATGAAAACTAAGCTACTTTGATCCAATCCTTTTGAAAAGATAAGACTGGTGTTATGGTTAAAACCTCAGCTGACAGATTTCAAATAGGACCATGGTTTGAAGCTATGGGGTTTAAGAGAAAGAACAAAGACCTTCTGAATCTGCTTAGCATGGAGCAGCTCATTTAATGGAAGTAATTCCATGGTACCTACACTTTTCTTATCAAATGAGGCATCCTTTACTTTTACAGGACAGTCTTAATTGCTCAAGCCACTTGGTTAGACTATTTTTCAGGCTAATTGCCTGTCAGCTATCATTAAAATTATTAATGGCACTTTTAAAACCATCTATTCTTTAAAGTTTCTTTTGTGGATTCTCTGGCAAAATGACATCCAATTGCTCATCCACAATTTTGTGCTGCAGCAATGATTGAGTGGTAGAATTAGAACTAACCTGTAAGAAACTGTAAACATACTTTTATGCGAATATTAATTCCTTTAGTTGTTTGTGATGTCTTGGGATATCCAACTCAGAATGTCTCTGTAGCCCACCACACTCCCTGGCTGCTTTGGGAGATGCCAAGTCTTCAAGAAAGTTCTCGGTCTTTGTTTCCAACCAGCGTTTCTACCCTTAATGCCCTGATGACCTACAACCTCAAAATTCAATTTATTATGAAGCTCATGAACCTTAAACTTTGGGGCCTTTCACTTGCACAGACCTGTACACAATTTTTATTTACAATTTTATATTATTTTGATAGTGCTTTCTCCTCATATACAACACTACACAAATCTGAGTTTTCCTAGGACACTCATGTGTATAATATGAAAAACAGGCAAAACCAAAGATTTTAAATAAAGACAAGAGTCAGAAGTGTCATCCATAGTCCACCATCTTTTGGTCTCTACAGACAGGGTGCTGTTAGCAGAGATGTTCACAACTAACCTACGCCTCATGCTGCACTCTTAGTGGCGTGTGTAAGCAGTATTCTGTGGTAAATTTCTTTATTTTCTTTCTCCCCAGCATAAGGTTGCTTCAAAATGAAAGGGGTTAAACTTTATGTGCTATTTTTAACTTTTAAATTCCAACATCAAAAATAGTGATCATCACATAGCCAAAGGCAACCACATCATATATAACTTATTGTCTAAACATGAACACTTCTGACAATAAAAGGATGCATTATCTATAACTTTACCAGACTATCAGCTGCCAATTATTCCAGTTTAATAAAACAGAACTGATGTCACAAAGGATGAATTTATTGCCACTAAGCAAGAGAAACCAAGAGAAGATAATAATATCAGAGCAGCAGTGTCATTTAGGTTACCCAGGAATCTGGCTCATGCCAATTTATTCCTCTAAGGAATGGATAAAAACTTTTAATTGAGAAACACCAGTAATTCAGTGTTCTCCATTTGGTTTTACTACTCTTTTAATCCTCCCTAAAGGATAATTGACAATGTCTGAAAATATTTCTGGAACGCTATTACGTCACCTACCAGGTAGGAGATCAGAGACTCTGCTAAACAACCTGCAATTCAAAAGACAATTCCCATCCCCCCAAGGAAGAATTATCCAACTAAAATATCAGTGGTGCTGAGGAAAAGAAACTATGCAGCAATCAAAAAAGAAGTCATCCAAAAGAGAGCACAGAGGAGTGACTTCCAGATAGAGGAAACGTTGAGGAACATGCCAAATAGTCAATTTTCTTGAAAAATCTGAAGCATATTGAACTCACAGTGTAATCACCACATTCTATGCAGTCCTGTCATTTACAGATGAAAATATAGCAAGTTTACCAAATGATAATCCTGTTTCAGCTTCAGAATGTTTTTTGAGCCAGAATTTCCTTTGGAATTCACATTCATATTTGATCCTCAAAGAAACATTTAATTATTATAAGCTCTAAAATAAAAGGAGAAACTTGGTGACAAAATGATAATGTTTGCTCAAGATTCCTTATCCAGAAAGAGCCAAATAAATGCAACAACCAAAAGAAGAAAAAAGGGAGGTTGTGATGAAAACTGATAATAAACCAAAGTTCTGTTTAGTGTCTGTTATGTACCACATATTCATGTTATTTTACCGAATCCTCATAGCCATCCTGTGAAGTATCATTACCTCACTTCCATGATGAAGAAGCAGAGGTTGTGACATACTTATCCCACCAAAGGTTTAAAGCACAGGTCTCTACTCACCACACAGAAGCCTCCTCCAAGAGAGTATGGTGCGATTATTCACTAATTCACTCATTTAATTCCACACATACTTATTTTAACCATATCCACAAAATGGGAGACACAATCTTAGGCCCAGGGAAAACAATCTTGAATGAAACAAGGTGTCTGCCTAAAGGGAATTTAATTGCACTGAAAAACAAAACAAAACACCAGTACCAACACCAAAACAAAACAAAAACTTGCTTAGCTGTTCATTTCTTTCTCCCTGGGAGCTGCACCATTACCCAGCCATTCACCCCAAGAGCAGCAGCTGGTGCCTCATTCTGAGGGTTGCTGGGAAATTACTGTGCAACTCTTCACATATTATTGTTGCTGTGTTATGTTGCTTTGAAAATGATAGGATGTTAAGTGAGCAAGGTAAATTCTTTTGGGATGATTCTATAAGAATCTTCCTGGATGACAAATCTAAGTTATTGAGAGTACCAGTGCTCTGTCTTAATGCAAAGTAAACTTTTAAAGAAGTCCTGAGCTCTGAGTCAGAGGAATGAGCCCATCAGGTTAAATGTGTGAATAATTATGGCAATCTAGAGGGAAAAGCATGAAATATATGAGGAAAGAATATAAACTTTCAGCAAAAAGAGAAACTATATAGTTCTATTTTACAATGAGTTCCTTAGGATTCAACCCACCATCTGAAGAACAACAAATATATTTGGAAAAATCCTCCAATTTTTGCCTTAAATCAAACAGTAGAAAACAGAATACATCTTCTAAATTTGGGCCATATTATTTGAATTCTAGTTCTACTCCAAACAGTGACTGAATTCATTCATATCTCTACTACTAAAACTAAAGAAATACATATTGTATCAAGCAGTACTAAGTGTTACAAGGTTGAAGTGGGTGAGCAAAAGTGATGGAAGATTCTATTTTTGATGAAGTATGAATGGAACAATGAAGTAACATAATCACATAAAGTAACATTTCAACCTAGACTTGAAGAAGTGAGCCATCTTAACATCTGGAGAAAGTGTGTCCCAGGTAAAAAGCCATGTAAAAGATTTTAAGTGGGAGCTGTCTTCAAGTACTGTATTGAAGAACAGCAAACAGTTCAGGGCATATAGAATACAATTTGCTAAAAGAGAAGGTAGAATGGGATAGTCAGAAAGAAAGGCGGGAGAAGGGTTCTGTAGGGACCTAAAGGCCAAGCTAAACATGGAGAGCTGCGAAGCCAATAAAATTTTTTAAAATGGAAATAACACAAACTAAAACTTTTGTAAAAATTACCTTAGTTGCTGTGTTTTACAGGACAAAGATGGAATCCGAAAGAAGGCCGAGATCGCTTTGTGAGGTGATACTGAGTACTAGATGTATTTCAAAATCAGAGCCGTTAGGATTTGAAAAAATTGGAGATAGGATGTGAGAGCAAGAAGGGAGTAGAGAACAGATTTGGGATGTTGGATTTAGCAACTGGCAGAATTAATTGCATTTACTGAGACAGGAAAGATTTCTGGAGTAGCAGATTTTGTAAGGAAATTCAAAAGTTCAGTTTTTGACCTGTTAGGTTTCAGATATCTTATAAGCATCTAGGTTCAGATGTCAAGTTGAAAATTGAATAGGATTTCAATTGGATTTCAGAACAAAAAGGTCTTTGTTAACATTGACTGGAGAATTTTGTATGGACTGTGGTTAATTGCTGCCAGTTGAGGAGGGAGTGGTTGACAAGGGTCATCAATACCTTGAAAGTGGCAACTGGAAATCTTTTGTGGGGATGATGGAAGCTCACTGGTTGGTAGATAAGGTTGGGCAATTCTTTGATTGGACATAATAGAACATATGTACATTTTGTTCAAAGAAAGCCTGAGAAAGAGGAAAATAGTGAGTTTGTAAGCTGTCAGTGAATTTTCCATGTCACAGGCCCCTCACAGGACAAGGGGCAGGGGAGCACAGGACAGATGCACATGTCAGCCTTGCAGTAGAAAAGAAAACCCATGCAGTTGTAAAAAGAGAAGGAAAAGTAAGTCAGTGCTCAAGTAGTTTTACAGATCTATGGTTTATGGTAAGTTAGAGAAATTCCTGACTGACGCCTTCTAACTTTCCCGTGAGTTGGTAATTTGTCAGCTTCTTTCCCTTCTTTACCCCTTACTCCTGAGTGCCCCCAGACTCGACCCTGCAGTACAGTCCCCCTTTTGCCATAAACTCTTCTCACAGATGCTTATTTTGCTCTTTTGCCTTCAACCCCTCCCTCTGTGTTATGTTTGTCATCTGTGTCTCTAAAAATATTGCCCTTATCATATTGTAATATTGCTGAAACCAGTCTTGAGGAAATGTACTTATTTTACTCACCCTGTGCCCATACAAAACAAAATAGCTGCTCAACAGAAGTTTCTTGAATATATTAACAAACATTGCAGAAATATCATAGAGAATATATTCAAATAAACTCTACAACTTGATATACAATAGATAAATAAGCCAACATTTTTATATTTCTTTAAATTTTGCTATGCATGGTATTTAAATGTGTCTTTATCATGTAGGAGCTGCTTATGAAAGTTACATAGCTAAGTTTAATGGATTGGGAAGATATTTATTAATGTACAGTTGCACTATAAATTATCTAGGTCAAACCACCCTACTAAAGAGATTTAAGATGATCCGTATTACCCAGTGATAACACCGACATCTAGTGGTAATGATTTTGAATTTTGGTTAGCTATTTGATTCTCTCAAAGGACAAAGCTAGTTTTAAAATTGCAAAGTTCAGTATAATCACTAAATCACATACCACAGGCATTGTTAGTTAAATTCAGAAAGATATTGACTGGGGGTATTTTTAAAGTAAATCTTCTTCTGTAAAGAAAAATAAAGTTGAGATCTTGAATGTGAGCTCTCCAAAGCTTTTGACTGAAGGTCTAACTCAGTGCAGTGCAGTGCAGTGTTTTTAGTAGAACTCTTGCTTCATGAGAACTTTGTAGTTATGTATTTAGCAGAATCTGTGGCTAAATATTCTACTGTTCAAATCTTCACCTCCTTTATTTAGCTCTACAGCGCTTTGTACCATCTGACTTACTGTTTATTATCCATGTCCTCCACTGAAATGTAAGGTCCATTACAGAAAGAATTTTATATTTTTTTTGTAATATTTTTCAAACAGAATTCTTGTCCTACTTGGAAGCTCCATGAAATATTTGCAACTGAATGCAATGAATTTTTTAAAATGGGTTAAATAATTTTAAACAAAATTATCTAAGAATTTCCAGGCTCCTTAAAATCCTAGTATGAATTCCAAAGGAAAGTATACATCATCTCCCAAATATCTATCTTCCTCTCCACCCTCCTCATATTACAAGGTTAGTGCTCTACTACATGACTTGTTAAACACTGATCTAGTTCATTGGTTTAAGATTCTATTCATTTACATTAAATTATGGGGTTGTGGGCATAATCTGTGACATCTGTGTTTAAAATTAATGTATAATTAACACATATGTATGTAATGTTCAGAATACACTAAACTGAAGTTAAAATGCAGAGAACAAATTGAACCTTTGATATGGAGTCAAGTAATGCAAAGAGGAAACAAAACCTATTCCAAGGCATGGCTGTACTTGTCTGCTTAAATGAGATGCATCTGAATCCCTTCCCCTTCTGACCTCAAGGATTATCAAAATGGAAGTTTGTACTACACAGAAAAAAGTGTGTATCATGTGGAGAATTAAAAAAGGCAAATTATTTCAACTGCTAGTTATTTAAAGCAGCAAAAATCTTGTGTGATGATCTTTAGGGATGATGCTTGCAAAAACACATATGAAAGATCATAACCTCTTAACATCTTAGTCTCATTTTACCTTAGCAAAGCTTTTCCTGTTATAATCCATTCTTACTTTAGTAGCTTCATGGGGGAATAGAGAGGATCCTTTCTGAAAACTGATTGCATAGTATTGTCATCACAGCATGCTCGCCATCTTTCATGGGGAGAATGGATTGTTCACATAGCCATGCTCTTTGTTTCAATCCTTAGAAACATGGAGAAATTCAGCATAAAACTAAGGCAATACTATGCATTACAAGTCAGACCTAGAGTCCACACAGCAAAGTTAAATTGCCTGTCATTTTTTCACATATTGAGCTACACATAGACTTCATATTATTATTAAAATTGCTGTTTAATAGACAATTTGTTTAAAATAGAAACAATTTTTTACAGCATAACTTCAAAAAATAAAAGGCTATAGAAATTTGAAATATAACCATTTCATTGGCAAAAATTAATCATCAGCAACCCAGTCTTGGCCTCAAAAGCCTTCCCAGGAATCCTAGAAAAGATTGACCAAAGCAATTCAACTCTTCCCTGGGACTCCATTTTGCTATAATTGGGTGTGTGGCAGTATGTTCTCATGGAAAATATAAATTCTCCAGATTAGATTTCAGAACACCTGTGTGGAAGTGCCAGGTCAGCCACTAATTAGCTCTCTAGCCTGCCCAATTCATGTAACCTCTTTGACCTATCTCATCGTCTATAAAATGGGGATTGAAATTCTGGATCTCTCTTCCTCACAGGCTTGTGAAATAACACATATGAAAGGATCTTTTGAAACTTCAGATCCCAGATACTATCCCAAGTGCTTTGGTAATGAGAAGAAGATAGACAAAAAAAGTCTGTTGTGAAAGAGAACTTTGGATTTGGTATATGGCGTTAGGTAGGTCATCCTAAATATTGGCACTTGACGCTTTAATCAGTCTGTGAGTAATCTGGAAGGCAATTAGAATAGCAAGCTCATGCTATATCTAAATAACTCCTAAGTATTTTAAATAAGCAATGAATGCTACTTAATTCTCATTGTGTTTCCAAACTGTTGACAACTACTACTTATAACATCGTGATGTTTCAATGACCATCGCATATAACTATATTAAATAATCTTTACAATTTGATTTTTGTTTTATAATTTAATCTGGCCTTGAGCTCACTATGTAGCCTCAGCTGCCTTCAAAGTCACGCATTCCTCTTGCTTCAGCTTCTCAAGAATTGGGATCACAAGTGCACTCAGGCACACCCAGATTATAGCCATTATTGATTGACAAAAAAAACCTAAATAACCTTGAAATAAAAGTTTTGAGAATCAAAACAATTGCTTCTTGACCATATTTTGAAAACAGAGCCTGATGCTAATTTTATGTGTTAATGTGATTGAGCTAAGGGATTTCTGGATCACTGCTAATATATTATTTCTTGGCGTATCTATGAAGATGCTGCTTAAAGATGTTATCATTGGAATTGGTATGCAGAGGAAAGAACATTTCTCTTCCTATGTAGCTGGTCATTATACCAACCCATTGAGGGCCCAAATAAAACAGACAGAAGAAGAATAAATTAACTTGCTCTTCTTGAACTTTGACATCCAACTTCTGTCCTCACACATCAGCACAAGTTGCCATGCTTCTCAAACCTTCAGACTCAAGTTGGGACTTAACACCACTGGTTTCTCTTAGATTTGAGTCTTTAGGCATGGGTTACAGCTACATCATGGTTTTCCAGGGTCTTGAACTGGAAAAGTTCACATAATCATGTGAAGCAATATTTCATAATAAATGCCTTTCTAAGAATATCTATATCTGTGTCTAGATCTGCAGCAACAGATCCTATGGATTGTATTACTATATTCTGAGGAACTCTAATACAAGATCAAAATATTATTTTCTTCCAGCCTACTTTTGTTTTATTTGCTGTGCTCATTTCCTGGAAACACCACTGCCTTTTTTAAAGCCAATTCTCTCTGTTTCATCTCTAGTGAAAGGAATATTGCACTTTTCCTGCTTTTCTGTACACACACAGCTTTTTCTCCTTACTCTGTGCTGCAAACTGTGTGATGTACCTCACCCTTAGAACTCTGCTGCTTGTGTGGCTACATGGAATTTCTTTAGCTTCCAAACCTCCTCCTTTCTCAGTTTCACATCTGAGGCTCTATCTCCAAGGCATGCTTTCTCCAGAACTCTCAATTTCACATGCAAGCTGCTCTCCTGTTGCTCCTGAAAATGTATGATGTGCCTGCTACACTTTGTCACCTCTTTATAGAAGCAAACAGCTAGGCTGGAAGAAAAGCATTTGCTTGGTAGATCCCCATTAAAACAAAACAAAACAAAAAGAACACATTTCTACATGAGTGTGACTGGCTGTGAGGATGAGGGCAGTAGGGACACTGAGCCACAGACGTCTGGATGCAAAGGTGGTCATGAGGTATCTCTTGATGACTGTGCTGGCGGTTATGAAAAGCTCAAGTTCATGGAAGAGTGCTAGGTCTAAGTAGACATTTGTAGTCCTAACCTCACCATTGTTAATTTCCACCCATTTATAATACCATTCAAATTAAGATCAACAAAGATCAATTATTTGGATGTTTGCTGTTTTCTTACCCTTTGTAAAGTATGAAAGTATCCCTTAAAATTCTTTGCTAGACCTAGCAATGTAAAATAAAAAATTAAAATTAAAGAAAGAAAAATAGTGCTTGCTCTGTAAAAAGAAGCTCTAAAATTTAAAGCCAAATCTCCTAACATCTCGCTCAAGTTCCTTCTGTGTAAGTATTAATTCTGGAGATCCCTGTAGATATAGAACTAGCAGTGTCAGTGACCCTGAAGCTTTGACCAAGAGCTGAGATAGCCTCCGTCTTTGTGTGGTTTGGGAAAGGTGTCCGGGGTGGGACGCATGGAGGGAGGATGTAACTCTCTCTGCACTTGAAGGCGAGAAACAATTAGAAAAGCCGTCAGGATGCACCTCTCGGCCATGGCCACGCCAGCTTTGTGAATTCCCATCCTAAGAGAAGCAGATCAATCTCTGGGGCTCCCAGGTACCTTTCATGTGAAAGAATGGAGTTTTTTTCCTAAAATATAACCGTTGATGTATTAAAAGCTCAGTGAGTTTAGTCACTTTTTATCTTTCCCTTTAAATCTGAATGATTGTACTGAGCTTTTAAGGTCTGTGCCAGCTAACTAGGGCAGTTTAGTAATCTATTTTTAATATGTACCAACTTCTGTTCTTTTTAGTTCTGCCTTAAGACATACTTTTATCTTTACTGGTATGCAGAGATCATCAAAAAATATAAGTTCTCCATTACATGACAACTCATAATGAGTCTTAATGAAGCTGGGAAACAGCTGTTTAAAAACTCCCGTTGAATAGCTTCCTAAGCAGCATTCAGCTCTGATAGCCTTTTTGTGGCAACATTGCCTGAAATCTCAGAACTCTCCATACATATAATGAGCAAGGGTGAGAATGAAATCTTTCTCCAGTTTCATTAGATATTTTCCTTGAATCAGAATGCTAATACACTATTATGAATTAGTGCATTATGAGCCATCAGCTCAGTGCCTTTCACCTTTTTAATTATATTCCTTCATGGAGCAGAAAAGAAAGTAAATGTTGCTATGCAAATTTTTTTTAAGAATTCATGTCCTCGGTGAAAATGAGAGGGGGAGAGAGAACTCGACTTACTTTTTAATTATATTGGAAACACATTGCAACTGCAAAATGTTGAAAATTAAACTAAGCCCAGATGATTTCAAATAAGATCCACAACCTGAAATTTAAAAGATTTTAACTTCACAGTGTAGGTTAATATGTGTGAAGAACAACTAAAACAAATCTCCAGTATAAACTTAATCTCATTCTCTTTTTCATTTACACTTTCAAATGAACTCCTCAAGCTCTCTTAATTTTCTTTCTATCTGCCAATTCCTTAGACAAGAAGTTAACAGCTATGAGTTGATAGTTTTGCTATCTTATTTATTCCCATGATCCTCATTACTTGAAAAACCCAGTGCCTCTACTTGGATTTTTTTTTTTTTTTTTTTTTTGCTTTCTTACATTTTACACTTGTTATGTCTCTAGTTTTGGTCATTTCTCTTTGCTTTTGTTCAGGTGGGATGTAAATGATCCACTTAATGCTAAGAACAAGAATAAACTCGCCTTGCATCATACCTTCTGCAGAGTAGGTTAATCTACAGAATGCCTTTTTTCCTATTCATTAGAATACTCAAATCCTTTGAATATTTCATAAATTATCTTTATAGTTACTTAAATCATGATATGCCATTTAATTAGTCAGTCACACAAGGCCCTGATGGATTTTCCATGGTACACAACCACAATAGTTCTGTGAGATTGCTAGATATTTATAAAGCCATCTGAAAAGAATTTGTTGTTTATTCACAATAATGACAAATTGCATTCTGATCATCTTTACCATTTTACTTACTATGTTTACTTACCTGAAGCTTCCTGGCAACATATTCCAAGACAAAGACATAATCATATTTATAAAAAATACATATTTTGTTTTGAAGTACAAGACTGATGTGTGCATTTTTCTGTCCTCTTTTGGGCAATCATACAAATCTAAGAAAGAGAACAAGAAATAAAAATTCAATATCTACCTTCAAGGGAACAAAATGATATCTGTAAGTCAAATCATGGTATCTGAATAAAATCTTTTTTTCCTGAATAAAATCTTTAAAATGTAGTAGCAATATTTTTTAAAAGTGTAACGAGAAAGAACAAACAAGATCATATGCATATCTCCAGGTCTCCAAGGAAAACATCAGAGCACTATTCTCCAAAGGAAGTGACAAACTTGTAAGCAACATCAATAACGCTATATTTGCAGAAATGTTACATGTTCCGGTAGCCATGTATTTTCTTGACCTAGTTTGGTGCTGTCTCTGGACACAGGGCACAGAGAACTAGGTGATAAGTGTGCCCTATTCCCTCTCCACCTCATCCCCTGCAAACCTGTACTTGAAGTAAGCAGATTTTTCTGAGACAAACTAAAGAAGAAAGATTGATGAGAGGTTTTTTTACCCTGCTACCTACCATCTCCCATCATAAATAAAGGCTAAGAAATTAATTAGAGCATGATTTCATTTCAAAGAAACTGCTGTTAGCTTGAAACATATTGGAAATTTTTTTTTCCTGTCAGGATCTGGATAGAGAACATTTTAGGCTCTATAGAGTCTCTGTGCCAATTTTCATTATGATCATTTTCCTCTCCTCTCTGTTGTTGTCCTCCTCCTCTTCCTTCTTCTTCTGCTCATTTTAAAATGTGAAATCTATAGCTGTACCAAAAAAGAGTCCACGGTTATATTAGCACTACTAGTTAAAATTTGCTGATCCAAGACTAGACATTGGTCCGATACATCTTGCAAGACATATAAATAATTGTTGAGAAATGATTGCTTTCAAAGATGAGCAGAAAAAGACTTATGATAGATATTTGCATAAGATTGTACTGCCAAAATTTTTAAAAGGAGGAAAGCAGAAAAATTGTTTTCAAAACAATAATTTTTCATCATTATTCTCTTTATTTAAATAAAAAGAATATTTCTTCATGAGAATAAAAGGAATATTTGTGTTCAGATAAATATTGGAAGAATTTTGAAGAAATTTAATAATGTAATTGTGTCACTAAAATAAGATAATAACAGATATGCAAAAGCTATAATATAGACTTTACCAGAAAAAGAACTTGT
Organism: Hydrochoerus hydrochaeris; assembly: GCA_004027455.1. Taxonomy (NCBI): domain Eukaryota; kingdom Metazoa; phylum Chordata; class Mammalia; order Rodentia; family Hydrochaeridae; genus Hydrochoerus; species Hydrochoerus hydrochaeris. The sequence continues at coordinate 10,839 of PVLA01001459.1, read as the reverse complement.
CTATATTGTCATGACTCTATTACCAACCCATAGATAGAAAAATATCAGGCATATCAGCAAGCGGTTCACAAATATTATAAGTGAGTATAAACAAGGCAACTAGATAGAAAAAATCTATAAATTGACATTACTTAGAAAAGAAGTAGAAAAAACTAAATTTATCACAGAAATGAAGACCAAAGCAGCAACAGAAAGAATTCTAGATAGCTGTGGACATAGTTGAAGCCGAGAAAGATAAGAATTAATAAAGGAATAAAAAGATAATTAAAAATGCGGTAAAAAAAGGCAAAAGATAGACAAAATTTTTATCAATGTTCAAAAACTCTTACATGATGAAGGAAACAAATATATAAAAAATGATCAAAATTATGTGAATGGGTGAATGTTTAAATTTTATGAAAACATTATTGCAGCAAAAGACACATTGCATGAGCAGTGGGATAAACTGTGCTGGAAGTGAAGCGAAGTATATTGAGGGGGGTTAATGGAAAGGTATCTTTACCAAAATAATTTTTTTAACCTCACGATACTTTGTGATCACCACTTGATCAAACATTTATGTCAATTCCTGTCAAATAAAACAATGAGCCAGATCCAGAGCTATGTGACTCCTGACTCTTCTGTACAGTAAAAATGACCATGAAAAGCAAACATTTTGAATTAATTCAGGACCCTGAGGCAGCCATGACAGCACAAGTGAACATTCAAGGTAATTCCAAAAGTGCTTCAGAAAGCCAAAACAAGGACGGGATAAGTGTATTCAAAACTAAGGGGACTTTTGTGAGGGGGACTAATAGCAATGTGGTTTTGATCACTATAATTTTTTTTAATTTAGATTTTCACCAAATTGTTTAACCACACAGTGTACAAGAATAAAATTCAGAAACTTGCCTGCAAGAAAAGACTTAAACTTCCTGGTTTAAAGAATGAGTATACCCTGTCCTTCCAAGGGCAAACTGACAAATGATAAAAATAATATGAAGACAAAAAATTTGTTGGCTTTTTTTCTTCTCTTTAAATAAAATTTTAAAAATGTATAATTGCTATTGTAAAAAAGAGGAAATAGGGAGTGCTATAAAAGCTATAACTGCATGTATATTTAAGTGTGTAGGATTGATAACCATATTTCTAAGTTCTTGTTGGATTGTTGAACAGATCTGTTTGCACTCTCACTGCTTTAGTGTCCACTTTGTGTGCTTTAATTTTGTAACTTGAACTATTTCTAAAAGAACAATATGTTATTTATCAACTAGTGATTTCTTACTGTTAATCTTTTTTTTGAAATTTTGTAATATTTCTATCCTTTTTCTGTTTTTTTTTCTCTTTAAATAAAAAATACATACATACAGAAAAAAAATTTGTTGGATAGAAAGATAATAATGAATGATCTTTGGGTGCATCCAGCATAAAAGATCAAGTGACTTAAATTGAAAATTAAAACTGCTATCAGACTTCCATCTTTATGACAACACCCAGTCCTAAAACTCCAGGGATTAATGAAATCTGGAAAGAGATTGAAAGAGTGAAATCCAAGAACTTAATTAACTACCACTCTTACCACTCCCACTGCTGTTCAAATACAAGGGAAACAGAAACATAAGGCATTCACTACTGTCATTCTCCTATTATTTTGTTATGAAATTTTATTCTACCCTTTTTCCATAAAATAAAAAACACTAAATATACAATATTTCCATACCACCTTAAAGAAATTATTAGAGGAGATACTTTAGTCAACTAAGGAATGAGTGGAGAAGTAGTGACAAAAAGGGTTTCTGGTGAGCATTTAAATGTGAATGTAAAACTAGAAAAAAAAAGTGTGGATTATTATAACAGAGAAAAATGCAGGTACCATAAATCCATAGTGGGAAATGTCATGAATAACAAAAATCACATGGAAAAGAGAAAAAGAAGTAGAGGGTAGGGTAAATATATTTACTTACTCACTTTATAATTTGAAGTACAAAAGCTACAAGACATCCTACAGAAATATTTAGTGTCATGCTATGTGTAATGCAAAATATTGCCAACAACATAAGGGAGATTTGACATGAAATTGGATAAGTAATTTTAAAAGCTTATCTATACAAGTAAATACATATGTCCATTAAAAGAGGATGCTTTACAAACTGATAAGGAACAACTTCCTAAGTTAAACAAAACGAGTTAGAGACAGCATGCAAGTATTGCTCCTGCAGATATGCAAGTGGGTGGAAGACAGACACAGATGATAGATGGACTTATAAGTCATTGATGTTACCTAGCCAGCTAGATGATAAATGATAGATAGATAGATAGATAGATGATAGAGAGAATGATAGATAGATAGATAGATAGATAGATGATAGATTTCCAGAAAATTACATATGAAGCTAACACCAGTGTCTTGTAAGTCTAGAAGTTTCCTTTGTAAAGGATATATAAACAATTAGTTTATGAAAATAAGAAATAAGTGCATATTTTCATTATATATCTCTTGCATCTTTTGAATATATGTGTTGTAACTGAAATATCTTGTAAGAAGATGAATTAAATGTTGGTCAAACATTTGGCAATTTTTTTTTTCATTGTGGCCTGATTCATATTAGTTGAAGGGTCTAGAAAGAAAGACATTCAATATTTTTTTTTCTCTTGGATATAGTAAAAGCCAAAGGTGTCCTGTTTAGATTAAAGTTCTTGTTAGAGATTAAAAGGGGGAAAAAAACACACAAAAAATCCAAAAGGACATATTAAGTGTCTCACATAAGGGAAGATAGATGAACTGGCTGATGCGATGGGAAGCAGGCTAACCTTGGAAAAATCAGGAGTGCTCGAGTCCTCCGGATAAGTATGAGAGACTGTTTCCTACCCTGACTTATTATCTTCTGGAAAATTATGATGAAAATCCTGGCTGGTCACATGACTCCAATGACAGCTGCTCAAGGACAGCTTGGTCCAATTTGCTGATCAATTTTTCTTTTTCTTTTTCTTTTTTTACTGGCACGTATTTGCAGCACATGATTCTGTCATTCCTTGTGTGAGCTGGTACATGCATATAACACATTTTAATTATTTTTCACCCCATTTTCCTCCTTATCTTCATCCCCTTTCCTTTTGGGAAGATCTAGTTCACTACTTCTTTTTATCTATCTTTTATTTTTCTTTTTATTTATAATTTTGTTTTCTCATATAAGAGAAATTAGGCAATATTTAAACTGTGTGTCTCATTTATTTCATTTAATATTATGGTCTGAACATGCATCAATTTTCCTACAAATGACTCAGGTTTATCTTTTTTTATAGAGTACTGTAGTACTCCATCTTGTATAACTACCACATTTTCTTTGTGTGTACCCATGTATGACTGCAATATAATGTTGATAACTCTTTTAGGAAGGTACCTAGAAGGAGATTAGCTGGGTCAAATGGAATTTGTAGTTCTAGTTTTTTAATGACTGTCGGTATTGATTTCCATAGTGTTTGTACTAGTTTACAGTCTAACAATGGAGAAGGCTTCCTTTTCCCTGGCAGACTCTCCAGCATGTGTTACTATTTGATTTCTTAATGATGACCATTATTTCTGGGATAAGATGGAATCCTAATGGTGTTTTAATTTGCCTTTTTCTAATGGTCATGTTGAGCATATCTTCATGTATTTATTGGCCATTTGTACTTCTGCTATGAAGTATCTATTCATTTAAGTTTCACATTTTTATTATTTTTTTATTTTAAGGAAGTAAATTTTTTTCTGGATATAGTTCTAGATGTAGTATATTCTACATATTAGTCTTCGGTTTGAGGAATACCTGGAAATTTTTTTCTCATTGTGAAAGCTATCATTTCACTCTATTGATTATTTATTTTACTGTGGAGATGTTGTTCATTTAATATCCCAATTGTTGATTTTTGGTGTTATTTCTTGTGCAATTGGAGTTCTGTTCAAAAAAATCCTTTCCCATGCCTATGTCTTTAATAGTCTTACCTATTTTATCTTTCAGTGGATTAAGTGTTTCTCTGTTAGCATTTACATCTTTGATCCTAATTAACTTAGTACACGATGAGAAACACTGGTCTACGTTCGATCTGCATGTAAATAGCTAGTTTTCCCAGCACCATTTGTTAAAGAGACTGCCTTTCTTCTGACATTAAATTTTTGACCCCTTTGTCAAAGATCAGGTATCTGAATATGCCTAGAGTTGTTTCTACATCCTCTATTCTGTTCTATTGATCCACATGTCTGCTTTGATTTGGGGAGATTTTTTTTTTTTGCCAGTACCATAATATTTTTATCACTGTAGCTTTGTAGTACAACTTGAAGTTCAACCTTTTGATGGCTTCGGCTTTGCTCTTGTTGCTCAGGTTTGCTTCTGCTATTCTGAGAGTTTTCTGGTTCTATATGAATTTTAGGATTTTCTCCAGTTCTGTGAAGAATGCTATGGGTATTTTGACTGGGGTTGTGTGAAATCTGTGTATCATTTTTGGAAGTATGGCTAGAAGCTCTTCCCTGGGTCCCAGAAGGACCACCTGTCCTTTCTTGATTTGATTACTGACATCCAGTAAATGGGTGGCTTCAACTATTTAGTTTGATGGACTCCATAAAAGCTAGAAGGAAATAAATGAGATTCAGTGGTTAACCCCACTGAAACATTCTCTCAGTGACTAAGATGCAACTCTCTATCCAATGAAAATTGCTATAATCATTTCATGTGTGGAGGGATACTGGATTCAGAATTCTATGGAAGAATGGGAGTGAACAAGATCTTTTTATGAAACAAAAACTATGTATAGTTTACTATATACTTGATTTCTATACAATCACATAAAACTAAATATAAAAGAATGAGGAGTCATAAAATACATACCTTTTCTCTTTTCATAGAGACATGAAACTAATTCATTCAGCTGAAGAATGGTCTTTTTTTTGTTTTTTCTTGATTTTTTTGGCTAAGGTTTCATGTCTTAATTTTTTGACCTTCATTTATCTATAATTTATCTGTCTTTTTTCATGTCAGAAAATTTATGACTCTAAAAATCCTTTTTAAAAAGGCAGTTGCTTATATTTCACTTTAGAGTGTAGGCCTTTGGAGACCTTGATTTCCTTCTTTTTTCTCTCAAAAACAGATATTACCTGTGACATGTGAATGGTTTCTCTTCTTTTCTGTATGGACTTTGTATCTTTATAAGTTTAGATTGAACATTCTGCATTTTTAGTCCACTTCACTCAGTGAAATACCTGCTATTCATTCTCCCCTGCATATGAGGAAGAGAAATGCTATGCTCTGGATCCAGAAAAATACTGCACAACTGAAGTTTAAACTAAAACATACTTCCATGTGGTTAAACTATGCATTTCATTAAATTTTCTGAGAATTCAATATAGGCTATAATCTATAAACTAATAATGTAAATCTTACTGGTTAGCTATTTCCTATTATTTACTATTAAAAACATTTATTGAAATATCTGTTTAAATTTTTTAGCCACACAGTCTATGTTTTATGTATAGACATAAAGCATGTTATGAATTTAATTGATATACATGATATGCTATAAAATATTTCACCTGAAAACTAACATATTAATAAAATATGTATTATCATATATGTACACATAAAATATTTAGTAAGACTAAACATACTATTTTAATATTTGATTGTTAATAACTGTATAAGATTGTGGTTTTACTTAATAGGAGTAAAATGGAAATTCAACATAGAAATGGAAAACTACACTAAGCACGGTTATGAAGCTGCTTCAATGCATCCTTCATTTCAGAAAAGAAATTGCAAAAATTACACTTCCCATCTTCCATATTTTAGCTGCAGGGAATGATGGTAAATTAAAAAAAAAAAGAAAAAAACATGTTCAGGCCTGGTTGCAAATTAAAATATCCTCTCTTGTTTAGAAAGAGTAAATTACTTCTGGGATGAAAGCACTCAATAATTCCTAAGTAGCATGTTCAGTCTTTGTGGTAACTTCTTAATATAAATCACACATTTTAATGTGTTAGCTTAAATTTCCCTGTACTCTTTCATGCATTTTTGCCAGTTTTATAAACTACATGACAAACATTTAGCAGTAATGGTTTACATTACTGTAAGTTACTGATATAATCCGCATTTTTATCAACTTAAAGTTTATAAGTGGAGTGAAGTTGTGCTTATGTAATAAAGAAATGGTTAATGCACAAAATAAGATATTTTAACCTAAGAACATTTTGAATTATGAGAGATTTGTTTGAATATCTTCCAAAAAGGAGAACAAATCCAAAAAATAATCATTTTTAGCTTCTTCAAGGAAAATGAACTTTATGGAATTTCCATCATAAATCTTGATGGTATCATTCACGTTCTTACCTTCATAAAATCAATACAATGTCTTGCACATAGTAGACAGTATATTGGGTAATCTAAGAGCAACAATTAGATCTAACTCAAGAAAATGTGCTATTTTCTTCTCCTAAGTCCAGTAACAATGACAAGTCCACTGACAAACAGCAGCAAGAAGGGGAAAACATGAAGCCATCTTGGAAACAAATCAAAAGGTCTGATGAGAACACATTAATCATTAGAATAATCAGTGCTCACCTTATTGAAAATAGAAAAGTACAAAAGTAAGCAGAGCAATAGTCATTACAGTCACTTTGATGACTTGAAAAAATCCTAAGCTTCATGCAGGTACTGAAGGAAAACTAAAAATTACTCACAAAGCAATATACAGACAATTAGTATTACAAAGGAAGTTTCACTAGCTAAAATAAAAAAAATCTCAAATGAATATCACTAAGGAAATAAGAATTCAGTACTCAATCAAATTCTGCAGTTTGATCATAGACATTGCAAAACCAACATAGTCACATATTTGTGATATCACTTTCATTCCCATACTTTTTACAACAGAGGCATGAACTGTGCAGGAGATAAAATAAATCCTTATAAATGTTACTGCTTGAAAAACACAATTTTTTAAAATTTTCAGGAATATTTCTAATTGTAGGTACTCTAATACTCAGTGAAGAAAATAAAAATGAATGAGTAATTAATCTTTCTAACATAAGTCCATTTTTGAAGCAGTGAACACATTCAAAAACATCTTGAACTTTTTTTTCTGCTTTCAGAATCAACAAAGCAAACATTGAAAAACCAGAAAATCTGATTTTAAGCTAGGTCAACATTAAATCACTGTGCAACACTGAACTTTACCTCTTTAGCTTTCAACTTTGCTGAAATGAGCACATTAAACCCAGTGACCCTCTCCAAATACACTTTTCTTATTAAACAATTTTCACTACATAAATTTAAAGATGTGGAAATTACAGTCATCATTCAAGTGATTTGATTAGTCCAGTCTGCCTGTCTTGGTGACCTAGGTGAATAAAAATCCTTTTTCCTGAACAGAACTTTTGTTTGACCATTTTAGCCATGTTATTCTTGAAATTATCCTTTAAACTAATCTTGGATACACAGTATCAGACACAGAGCAGTCCAGCTTTTCATAAGATGAATCTTTGCCCCTGTCTGCAATGATTAGCAGTATTTCTTCTGATTTCTGGAAGTAGTGATAGATGCCATGGCATCAGTCCTAACTTTGTATTCCTCCTCCCAACTGTTGCCTTTGATAACCATGAGGCAGTAGACATCTTTTTACATTAATATTAATGTGCCCAACCCATACATGAGTCCTCCTGAAATAGACTTTTCATTTGCAAATAATACCTAGAAAACAAGCAAGTATATTTCTGTGGTGAGTACACTGCTAACTTAGTGTTTAATATAGTGGAAAAGAATCTGTCTCTCCCAAAATAAAGATAAGTAATTTAAGGAATAGAGAACCACATTCTTAACTATAAAGTCAGTCATTCAATTAACTTTTTCTTCAATCTGTGATCTAAAAGTGGTGGACTCCTGAAGTAAGTAGAGCTTATCAGGAATAATTAAATAATACATCCAACAGCTTGTTACTCTAAAGTGCTAGAGAGAATCAAACTGGATGAAGGAAGTCACCGGAGCAACAATATCAGCACATGCGATAGAAATATATTCTCATCTGTGGACCAGAGAAGGGACCAGTGGATGTGTCTCAGTAAATGGTTGAAACAGCACTGTTCAAAGCCCAAGCAAAACGCAGTGCAAGCCCATGTACAAAATTTTTGATTTTCTAATGGTCAAACACAGGAAGAAAATAATGACATTAATGTTAAAAATATGCCTTATTTAAACTGGTATATATTAACTGATACATATAAAATATCACTTTAACATATAGCATAATTTTTTTACAGCATGGAGATATTTTACAATTTTGTAGAAATTGTTTGGAACACAGCATATTTCATGCTTGCAGTATATTTCTGTTTGGATGGGCACTTGTAACTTACCAAGTAGCGGCATATGACAAGGGACAACTGAGGTAAATATTGAAGTCTGCTTAGCAAAGCTAAGGCTGCACACATCAGTCGTGTTCCTCCACTGCTGATTACACACAACAAATACAGACTTCTCAACTCCACCACCAGACGTATCATTACAGAGATTTTTGTATGTGTCAGATAAATATTTAAGCTGACTCCAGAAAACAGCTAACATGATTATTACTGTTATTTCTTCATGAAATATATAGGGCACACTGTTTCTCAGCACTTAGTGGACTGAAATACGGAAAAGGTTTCTGCCTACATGCTCCAGCCCTGCCTTACATTAGATATGTTTTAGATACTGCAGTTATGGTTTGAAGACTCAATTGTATGACTCTACAGCAAGCAATAATCTTCCAATGATCAATGCAGATATAGTTTCTTTAAAAGCACTTTATAATTGTATCTACTTCTATGGTCTTATTATTCCAAAGTCATTTGTTGCAAAAGTATTTATTAGGCATCTTCTATGAGCTAAATTTTGTTATTAACAATAACAATGTTTAAAAACTCATGTTGAGGAAGACAAGATGGCTGATCAGTGAGCAACAAAATAGAAAGCCTCCCAGGAGAAAGAATTCATATGCCAGAATAAAACACCCTGGAAAGACCCAGACAGAGGGAGATGGATCCTCTTGACACAGGAAGAAATTAAAATGTAAAAAAGCTCGTCAAATGCTTAGGGACTACAACTGAAACAGCTAAAAATTACTGGACACAGCGTTTTCATTCACAGAGACCCACCAAGTTTGCAAAGGCCTGAATCTGCACTGGCTGGCAGAGCCACCCAAACCTGTTCCTGCCCCCACTCACAGGAACCACAGCAGTGCTGAAGTCTGCGATTAGTAAGCAGAACGGAGAGCAGAGCCAGGGAAGGGACCTTCATTAATCCACAGTCAGTGCTGGGAATGAAACCTCCCCCGTGGGAAGGGCGTGACCAAATAGGTGACATGTTGGAATCTGGCAAAAGGAGCCTGAACTGGGAGCGACAGTGACTTCAGTTGGTTCCTCCCTCCCAAGAGCAGATTCATGGGATTTGCATGGACTGGGCCCTGCCCCTGGCCAGGACCCAATGAGCCATCCCAAATAGATTTCCTGCGCCTAGCAAGCACTAACCAGGTGAAGGCATCTGAAGTTTGGCTGGCCCAGTGGGGAGGGGCAGGCAAATACAGCCACTGCTTACACCTCAGTGACAAGAGCAGGCAGGAGAGGGCGGTGTTCCCTCACCAGTGTGCTTCGGAGAAAACATGGCCAACAGGGAAGGGGACTGAGACCTGCACTGTAACCTGTGTGGAGGAAACCAGGGCCATGACAGGAGAGAGAGGCAAGAGGAGGCCCCCAGTCCAGAACCCTGAGAGCACTGATCCAGGAGAAGAAAAAACAAGGGAGACTGAAGGTGGCAAACACACAACATCAGACATGGCTTCAATGGACATTAAGAGATATCTTGAGGATATTGTAGACAAGCTCAAAACTGAAATATTAAATCAGGTAAAGCAAGATATGAGTAGAGTAATAAAAGAAATGCTCTCAGGAAGCATCTCTCTGGATGATACAGATGGAAGAGGGGAGGAACACAAAAAAAGGAGAGAAATATTTGATAAAGAATATAAAGAAAATATAGATACATAAAGCAGATTCAAACAGATTACCAGGAAATTAAAAACTCCATTGAAAGCAGGCAAAATGCCTTGAAAGAAACTAAGGATAGACTATCAAAACTTGAAGACAAGTTTGCAATGTGTGATCATGAAAGGAAAAATCTCTTAAAAATAACAAGGAAATAGGCAGTAACAATACAAAGTCTAGAAGATGACAAGAGAATCTACAATTTAAGAATAAGAAATGTGAACAAAGAAGCATGAATACAAACAGGTGAATTACAAAGGCTATTTGCCAAAATAATTAAGGAAAACTTTCCAAGCATGGGAAAAGAAAATGACATTCGGTTATGTGAGGCATACAGAACTCCAGCCACCTACAACAAAAACAGAACTACACCCAGACATATAATAATCAAGATGCCAGAAATTCAATATAAAAACAGAATATTAAAATCCATCAGATAAAAGAAACAGATTACTTATAAAGGTAAGCCCATCAGGATCACAGCTGAGTTCTCAACACAGAACATCAGATCAAGACAAGCTTGGAGTGAAATATTCCAAGCCCTGAAAGAAAATAACCTCCAGCCCAGATTGATGTACCCTGCAAAACTGTCATTAGAAATTAATGGAGAAACAAGATACTTCCATGACAAAGAGGAACTGGGGGAGTTTGTGACCACCAATCCAACCCTACAGAGAATACTGAAGGACATTCTAGAGAGAGAGAAAAAAATACCAGGATTTTAGGAACAGTGGCAGAAAGGCCTCAATGAGTGGGGCAGGCAGTAGAATGAAAGAGAAAACTAGACAAACAAAGGCAGAAAAATAGCATAGCAGAAA